>OX438752.1:24769002-24920019 GCA_949316235.1 Oegoconia quadripuncta | reverse complement strand
AAGATAGCCAGTCCCCCAAATAAGATGTGGTTTCCGGGTCAGTACGCTTCCACCTTCGACCTCATCTTCACTTAACATCCGGTGTGATTGGTCAAGTACGAACCCGTCGTGCAAAAAAAAAAAAACAAAAAAAAATACCATTCAGTTTGCAAGATTTTTTATAAAACTTATAAATTTATAATGTACGTTAAATAGGCCCTACTTTATTTATATTTTATTACTAAAATACAGAAAAATGTCGCATAATGTGTTTTATAGAGTCGATTATAGTTATATGAAAACTAGTTACTATGGTTTATTCTTTAGCCTGTTTCTAGTCCATTGCTGA
Source organism: Oegoconia quadripuncta (assembly GCA_949316235.1). NCBI lineage: Eukaryota > Metazoa > Arthropoda > Insecta > Lepidoptera > Autostichidae > Oegoconia > Oegoconia quadripuncta. The sequence goes on along the minus strand of OX438752.1, from coordinate 24,919,691 downwards.
AAATAGGCCTCCCCCATAGAATTCCAGAGCGACCGAATGTCACACTAATATTATAAATGCGAATGTTTGTGTTTGTTACCGCTTCACGCCTAAACGGCTAGACGGGATTTGGATGAAATTTGGTTGGATTACCGGGATTAATATAATAGGTAAAATTTTATGCTGGACCCATTTTGATGAAATGTTCCACGTCATGGAAGTCGCGGGCAACAGTTAATTGAACGATTTAAGAAATTAATACTCATAATTTCCAATGAAAACCTTAGTTGTATTTGTTAGCCTAACTTAAGAATACGGTTCTTACCTTTAAAAGCCCTAAACATCGTTCTCTTTGAATGTCAACAACATGAAAGTGACTGCATGATGTTTAAGGAGCTCTTAAAGTTGAAAAGCGTTTGAGTATTCGGGCGTAAATTACCTCCTCTTATTAAGTGCAGTAACTCCTATTAGATACCCAGGTGATTCATTCCAAGTTTAGTATACTTGAAAAAATGCTTGTCTTTATACTTAATTGGTTATTTAACTGAAGGCAATTCCAAATTTCACTCCAATAACGTAAAACCGTTTTCTAGTCGTATAAAAGTTAATTTTGTAAGGTGCGTCGAGGTCAGCGCATGCGATACGCGTGGGCCGTCTGAATGGCCGCTGCGTGAATGGCTCTCTTTAATGTCGAAAGCTAGTGAATGGGCCGCCTATTCGCAGTTGGAGTTACTACAGTCTTTTTCAAAGAACACATGAAACAGTGAAATTGAACGTTATTCGTTATATGTTTAAGTTGTCATTTCAAATGTCACCGCCTACATTGAATGGACTGTATCGGTGGTCATTTCTTTGCATAATATTTACATTGAGAATTACCGTCAATCTTGAAATTTGTTAAAATTGGATCGAACACATTATTTATTTATTTATTTTCTTACGCAAATTACAATTATGGGTCTATTTTAAGTCCACGCGTTATGTGTTAGTAAAGAATGTTTCATTAAAAACAAGGCGGATCTTTAAATTTAATTTTATTTCAAAGTGTATTCAATGCCATTATTTGCAAAATATAATATCTTTGAAATTGTTCCCCGCCATAGCTTGGTGGCTTGTACTTAACTTTTCGTATAATTAGGGATGAATTTCGTGAATTGCGCGAGTGATGTTTGTTTTGAGTAGCTATACGTCATAAATTTTAAGTAGATCCACAAGAAACAACAATGTAGGTATTTAAAAACGAAAAGAAAGAAAGAAAGAAAGAAAAAATTCTTTATTGCACACAGCTTAAAAATATACACAGTGATATTATTTTAACAGGTGTGCAAAGGCGGTCTTATCGCTTATAGCGATCTCTTCCAGACAACCATGGCAAAGAAACTTAATATAATACACTACTGCTGCGTAGCGTAAAGCAAACTTACAAATGTAAAATATATCTAAATCCTTACACTATAATAACGAAAAACCCGACAGCATATTTTGTATATTTATATCATACACTCTGAGGATCAAGACGAGGGACGTCACACTGCTCTTGAAAATCGGTCAAGCTGCTTAGGCTACAAGAGGTAATACATGGAAATCTATGTACACCTGAAAATCATTACCCTCCTTCCTGGGACTTCTTTCGGTTTTTTTCACTAGGCGTTCAGAAAGACGGCAGCGAACGGAAATATTAATAAAACTTACTTATTATTTGGCAAAATGTAGATTAACACCACTATGAAGTTTTGACAGCTGTCACTTTGAATGTCGAATGGTGATGCTCCTATGTTCCGACATCCGTAATGGAAAACCCATAGATCACTGCAACAGTTAAATATAGTTCTATTTGTTAACGATGCAAACTAAGTAATTAACCTATTTCTAAACGTAATAAAATTATTAATTATGTAAATGTTTCAATTGTGAAGGTACCTATACCATTTAAGATAATAGGTGTCACGTCCTATAACCGTCACCATAGGTGTCGGCCGGTATGCCAGATGATACGATACCTAATAAGGATATATTGCTATTAATACATCTAATTGGTGCCTGGAGCCATCGCAGAGCCATTCGATTACCATATTAGTTGGTAAAGTGTCTCTAAATAAAGCAATCGTGGAATCATAAAGTTATACCAGTTATTGACTATGAAGATGCTCCTATCGTAAGTACTTAGCTTTTGTTCTTATTTTCAGCGTGGTAATTACGGTAAATTCTCTTGTGAGAAACCATAATTAAATAAATAAATAAAAAATATATATTTGGGGCACTTAAGTGATCCAATTGAATACTGTAACGGTCTCCAGCTATCGTGCTTGGAAACGTATAGGGATGTAGCTCATATTGGTTATGAAGAAATAGACATTGTACAAATTATCCACATTGTATTTTGTTCCCTTGATTACTTATATCCACTTGGATCTTTTATATTTTTATATAAATTGACGTATTTTCCAGTACATATTCTTTCGTCTATCTACAGCTATCTCAAAACAAACTACTGTAACTTTTCGCATATTTTGATTATCAAAAAATAATTAAGTTTCAGAACGATCCATCTAGAAATATACAGCCTTACAATAAATACCTGGGCGGATAGTTATGTGTACAGTTTACAGAAAACTGCTGTCCAAAGCGGGTTGATTATGGTCTGTTGGGTTGCTTTGGATGCTATCGAGGATCAACATAATTCTGGGCTACGGGCAATGACACTAGATAAAGTATAAACCTATCATCATGCCCTACAACTATCCCACTCTCACTACGTCGCGCGCGACGATCGATGGTCATGCTACTCAGGCTGGTCCTCAAGCATTTGATGTTTTTGCCATCGACTCGCTAAGAACAAGTATGGTGTTTGACTTACATAATGTTTTGTATACATTTTATCAGATAGTGAAGTGGCGTCACCTGTCTCACTTACACAATCGATATCTAGAGTGGGTGACAGTAGGATTGTCAATTTGACAGCTCGATAACAGATAAACGAAATGAACTGTGAGTGTCGCAGCGCTTGTAATAAATTGCTATGGTTATCGAAAATAGACATAGTTTTCTTTTTATAGGTGACCTAGTTTAATTTATTTCAATTTGATCAAGTGAAGGGTACAATGGTGGCCTCAATTTGAATTTCTTTTTACGGACAGTAATCTAGACAGATTAGACGTTTTATTATTATAGTAGTCATTTATTATTATAGGTGGCAGGTTAACAAAAGTACTCAACTACCGTACATACCAAATAAACACGTACACACACATATACTCACAGACATTACAATCGAAGTCGTTAATTTGTACACATGCGACAACTTATTGTATTTCATCATTATTTTTATTAGTTAATTGTTACATAGATCTATAGTTTTGACATTTTTACTTGGCTTATATTACTTAATTCTTTTATAATTAAAACGTTACCCACTCCATTATAACGATAACCACTGTCGGTAACATAATGAGAATCACTAATTGGCATAAGTTTGGTACCTATTAGTTTACTATAATATAATTTCTGCAATAATGCTGTTGATTCTATGTAAATAAATAAATAAATAAATAGTATTTATTGTTATAACGTGCCTAGACATTCAGTGTCCGCAAAAGTGTTAAGTTGAAACTAGGTTCTATCGTTTTCCATTTAAATTTCCATAAAAACATGAAAGGGGTGACATAGATCGGGGCCACTGTTAGTTGGCAATCAGCAGCCGTACACCCAATAACGCCTTACAACGTCATTCTTTCGGTCGGCGTTTGATTTCCGAATTGTCCAAGTAAACAGTCGTTATAATCCAATCCAACTAATATTATCCAACTTCCAACTATAATATTATGCGTTTGGGATGTTTGTTTGTTGCCAAATGAAACGAATGAGAATGCAATTTGGAAGACAGAATATGCCGTGGAATAGGACACTTTTATAAAATGAAGGTATTCCACATTCATGTAGACTATAAACCAAATTGACATTTCAACGGAATTACTAGTATGACAACCAATTTCAATATAATCGATTGCCATATCACATAATTACAATGAGACGTGGCATGATTCGGAGTGAACATGACTTGTCGATCTGTGTTTCGTCACGATTGCGTTATAAAAGTAGGTAAGTATTCGGCGAAATTCCGTGATTTGAATTTCGAATTCTGAGCACTGGAAAGTAGCTTTTTTTATATTTTATTGAAACTGTCTATTCTGACACAATGCACCAATCTGCGCTGGATATTCGCGGAGCATTATTACGTAGGGCATTGATGACCTATACCCTCCTAGAAGGCAGTGCCTCAGAAGGGATCTTACATCCCTTCTGAGGTTATTGATCTGATGTCAACATCGTTCTATAGAGCGAACAACCTTAAATATAAATGCGAAAATTTACATGATTGTTACATAATCAGGTTAGTTACAGGATTTGTTTTATAAAATTTGTAGACCTTGAAATTTCAAATATATATATCCCGCGAGACGATAAACTGATTCCATACTGGCTGGCATCTGTGATATTCAAATATTGGCCGGGCAATAATATTTTTTATTTATTTATTTATTTATTTATTTATTTATTTATTCAGTCTTTCACATACAGCAATTTATATTTCTTTCAGGGTTTTTCAATTTGAAAATATCACCCACACAACACCATTTTGACAGACTATCATAGATTACAAAATAACTAATTGCAAAGCGGTCCCCAGATACGTGAAAGTGACACCTACTGCGGCGTCTGAGGCCCGCCCCGGCTAGTTCCAATAGCATTTTGCCCGCAATCGATATCGGTGATGTCAAAATGCATTTTAATAACTCCTATATTGTACAAATAACATTAGTTTGAGGTTTTGTTATTCCACATACATTCCTCAAGGATTTACCACATCACATTCAACACAGTTTGCTGGCTCTATTTGGCCTATTTGGCTCTTCAAACTAAGTCTCAGTGCCAGAACAATGTCATATCTACCCATTTCACTGATGCTGAACCATGGGTGACGAGGAAGGCCGGTGCCGAAGGCACGGTTCTAATAAAGTACGAAATGTTCACCCATCCAACGTCTGCGCCTTATTGTAAGGAAACTTGTCAGTGTTGCAACGCATCTACATGTATTACTCGTAGTCCGAGATCGCATCGTTATCCTTCCATCCATCTTCACTCTTCACTGCTATTTATCCACACCCAAAGTAACTTCATTTGTTACCTTTTCACAACTAAACCTGAGAATAGACTGTATTGAAATTTAGTAGGTAAGTTAAATAACCTGTGAACATAATAATAATAAAACATGGCTATAATAACTCTTCATCCTGAAAAAGTCTGCAACGAAGTAATTCCCATACGAGCAAAGCTGCAGACGGAAAGCTTGTAATAAATAAAATGATCAAACCTAGAAATAAGTTAGCAAGAGATTTCTTAATAATATCCGATCGAGCTGTTTACACCTCTGGCGGTCATATTGTTAGAAAGAGCTGGTGTTATTGATGCGTGGGCGCCACACCTTCGGCGTAGTGACCGTAGCTGCCCACGCGCATCCAAAGTGTTGTTATTGCGACATATGTGTTAAGGTCTGTTGCTATGCGAAATACCCACATTGTATCAAGGAATAGGAACCGTCATGTGCACCTTAAGTACACAATAATAACCTACCACCTTTAGCTCCATAGTAAATAATGGTTACTTTAATTTATTAACATTAATTATAACATTTATTTATAGTTATTATTGTAACTGCCCAAAATACATTCTTTGGTGGCAGCAGAACTCTGCTGGGGCCCCCAGCCTAGAGGTGACGGAAAATCAGCAGCTTTGCTGAGTCCATACTCTTCCATCACAACTTCGTTCTAGTTCTAATAAACACTTAGTTCGTTAATTAAATTTGTGATGAATAAATATATCTTTATTTTATTTATTTAATGTCAATTCTTCGTTTGTAAGAGATAACACTTGATACTGTTCGCTTGAATATAATCTACAGTATAGGTAAATAGATAACTGTGGTTGTATTAGTTCCGTAGGTGAACGGATGATCAGGGAAAGGTCGCGATGCAACTGGTTGCTCTGGAAATATATGGTGGAATATCGGGAAGTACTGTGGCTGGTATGATAAATGTTGGAACTTTTAATATAAAACTGATTTTTATTTATTTCTTGTTTCAGGTAAGTTTTTGTCCAGCCAAATCCTTGCTCGTAAGTTACATAAAGAATTAGATACATAAGTACTTCTATGTTATATGTGATAGGCAATGAGGTCTTGCTAAATATTCGTGATTGGAAGAGTTGCTAAGTGCAGGCAGTGCGTGCTGGTTGACCAGGGGATGAGATTGTAAGTTCTTTTTCTAAAGTTTTTATGACATGAATTAAAAATTACAAACTGGACTCTCCGTCACACCGAAGGCACGGTGCGAAATCGCGTTGTATTCTAGGAGCTCTATTAGTGACGTCACTCTGAAAGCGTCCCACACAACGAGGCAGCAAGTACGCGGTCATGCTAACACCGCAGATGCTGTTTGTTCCGTTGTCATACCTTGCCAAAAATCTCATAATACGTTGTTGTATTTATATAAACTATCACTGAACGCTAGCTAGAGCTGAATTAAATAGGGAAGTTTAATGTGATTATTATCTTACAGTCGCTAACGAGTTAACAATCATCGTTACAAACATGCAATACAGAAACATTCCATTTGTGTGCAATTGTCAGTGCATTGTACTGACAAAGACAGTCGGATCGTTAGAGATTATCAACTGATGCTGGTTTGATATCTTTGAACATATTAATTTATAAACATGTTCAAATTGAGAGGAAAACGTCACAAAACGTGCTAAACGTTACAAAATTGTATAGACGCTGTAAATGAAAGACGCTGCCATATGTAAAATGCTTAATATAATAACATACTAACGTTATTTTACTAATGAGGAGAATCGTATATAGGAGCTCTAGGACTATTTGTACACAAAGCCGCGCGTGTGCATACGAAACGCTTCACGCAGTGGAAAATGCCATAAATGCCATGGCCGGAGGCTGATGTAACTTTCCATCACGTCATTAATTACATTTATTTTGATAGTTCTGTCGTCACATACTTAGAAACCATGTAATTTTATAGATGTATATGTGTGTTGTAACAAACTGATGTCGCAGACAGGTCAAATGTATACCACCTCCACTTATAAACGTCTTCAAACTAAATGCAATGCCTGTCTACATACATTTTATAGTGAGCCACTGATAATAAAATCAATTGCGTAAAAATCCTTTCTAGTCGTCGTTCATCTCTTCTCTAAATAATACAAAACTAAACCTCTATCCTCGCCCGTTTGGTTTTATCCGACTGCCCAAGAAAGATGTTTTTCGATTGTATTCGATTTCGGTTTAGCAAAAAAATTTGCCTGTTAACATACAGGTCCTAATCTGTCTACCAACTAAATTTCATCCAAATCTGTCCAGCCCTTTACGCGTGAAGAGGTAACAAACATACAGACACGAACTTTCGCATTTATAATATTAGTTGGATGTGTATGTAAGTATGTCCGTTCCTTTGGCGCAAGCTATAGCCTAAACGGCTTGATCGATTTCGAACTGAATGGCATCGTTATTCGGCTTGATCCCTGGAATGTCATAGGATACATTTTATGGAGAAAAAATCAAAATGGCGTCCGCAAAATCCAAAATATGATGTCGGGTTTTTTGGTTTTTAAATATTTAAATAGTTATTACGGTTAGTTGTTCTAAACGGATTTTTATACGATTTTCACTATGAATTGGAGAATTTCGTCCGGATGGTTTGCATATAGGTTATATTTTATTTAGAGATCCAGGCGGACTAAATCGCGGGTGTAATGTTATATCATCATCATCAGCCCGTAAACATCCCACTGCAGGGATATAGACCTTCCCTTGTATTGAGGGAGTATTGGCCGTAAGTCCACTATATACGCTGGCCCAATGCGGGTTAGGGACTTCACATGCCTTAGCCATGCAGGTTTGCTCACGATGTTTTCCTTCACCGTTAAAGAGCAGTTGGATAAATGCACATAAGTAATTAAATTAAATTTATAAACGCATTCGTACATGGCATGCCTGGGAATCGAACCCGGACCTCCAAAATTGGGAGACCGCGTCTTAACCGCTGAGCCACCGACGCTAGATCACTTAGTTGTTAATTATATAATTAAATAAATTTCAGTTATGTGAAAATAAGGTTCAAGATTTTTGGAATTGTTTTAAGTGTCGACCGATTAGTGTAGTGGGTAGGCCCTGCCTTGAAACCAACGATTGCAAGTTCTCCCACTGGGGGTAAAAGTTTCTGTGATGAATACGAACGCTTATCCTCGAGTCGTGGATCTATGTGGATACAGTCTTGGCCCAGTTTGCGACCAGATAATTGGTGTAACTCTCTGAAATATTTATTAATTTTTATTTAAAAGTATTCATCGATGAGTGCCGCTCCAAATAATAACCTGTATTAAAATGGATGACAACGATAAACTTGAGCCAATATTGAGTATGCAAATTATTCCGTGTAGCATAATTTAACGGCCGCTTAAAAAGATGCGACATTAATAAGATGTTGCTAATAGAAATACATTAATAAACTCTCAAACACACTAAAGTAAATCTCGCAAATTTCACGCTGCTGCCTTATTTAACGTATAATTACTTCTAAGTTAGCGAATAATTATACGCCAGATAAAATCTCCGCCGTTTACCAACAGGCATTAGAATAAAATCAAGCTTTTAACGACGTTCTAAAACCGCTATAACACTACAATAAATATATTATTTTAATGTCTCGTTGTCTGTTGAAGCTTTAAATAAGCGCCGGTGGATGTTTTAGGGCCTTTACGCGTCTTTGTTTGGTGTTCTTTATGTGAATAGATACGATCTGATGAAGGTGGGATTAGTTTAGATAATATAACTTTAAATGAAGTAATTCTTAGATGTAGGTAGAATTGGGCCAACCTTGAATAGAAAATGCACATATAAAATATTCTCAGCGGCTGTCATTCGGTGTCGAGAGGATAATTTTAGGGATAGTCTCTTAGAAAAAGTTGATCTATTTGGCGACCGAGTGGTGTAGTGGATAATGACCCTGTCAGCGAAACCAATTCGAATCCAGGGTGATGAATATGAACATTTATTCCTGAGTCAGGGATATTTATATAAATATTTATGTATGTTTATCCGTTCTAGTATCCATAGTACAAGCTTTGCTTAATTTGGGACTAGATGATTGGTGTAAGTGTCTGAAATATTTATAATTATTATTATATAATAGGTATGTACTAATTAACCAGATGCTTTTATTTTAATATTGAGCTAAGGAGGCGATTAATGTCCTGGCATTGTGAGAATAACGAGTAAGTAATACATTAACAGTGAAGATAACATTAGTTACTTATTTAAGATTAGTGAGCGTTATTGGGTAATCGCCTTGGGCTAAGTGCGCACCGGGCAACTTTAGTCCCCGCGACAGCTAGCTATTTCTTATCCATTGCTCCTGCCCGAATACCCGGCGGGTATTTGCTCTTTGGTCACGATTTAATAAAATTCGAAATCACTTGCCGTACCTAAAACTACAGTCACTTCCCAGCAGCACGAAATATTCGGTCTTTACCTATGAAATTGACAGTTTTTTTCTTCGTTAATCATGAATGTACCAATTCCTGCGATTTTCAAAGCTATATCCAAATTTGTTTTTTATTTGGAAAATGGAATATTATTTCAAGGTTTCACATGAAATATTTTTTAATTTCTGGGCTAAATCACATAATAAAAAAAATTTGAACAGAGCTCTTTTCATGTGCTTCCCATAATCATTTCTTAGATTCGCTGAAACTTACTGTGCAACTAGATGGCGCTGTGTGTATGATTAAGGATATTTTATTTATTATTTTTTATATTAAAAAAGACGGTCAAATACGAGTAGGAGTCGTGCCGTGACCGTTACCGGACATAACATGGTGTTGCTACTGAACTAACTTTTTACAAGTGACATGTTTAATGTATTTAGTTCCGTAGACTACGAGTATCTATGAAATTAACAAGCAAATTATAGGTTATCGTATAATAATTCCATGAGGTATTGGAAATTAAGGATTTTCGGATTTATTCCTTCATTTGTGCCATAAAAACTCATGCCAAATTTTGATTGTGATAAGTAATGAAGTTTGATGATCAGTTAGCGACAGGGACTCTTAGGATGAAAATAAGCTTTAAAAAGCTCTAGGTATCTTACTCTAGAAACTTGAATTTTTTATAGCATACCTTCACTGAGAAGTCTCTCTCTCTCTCTGAGAACTCGTCTCTGAGAAAAAGGGCCCTGACATACGGACAGAAAAGTGATCCTACAATGTTTCCGTTTTTTTCCAAAACGAGCTACGGATCCCTAAAAATATGTACAATGCAAAATGGTTAACCAATTATAGCCTAGTAGATATAAGTGAATAATTCGTGTTTCCCCTTCAGATGTCTCACAAACTTTCTCGGAACATTCCCCCTCACGCCGTCATCAGTGTCGCTTAGTGCTGTCAAGTTAATCGATTATTCCACTCGTCCCCTCGTGTCGTGATCTCCCGAATAGTTTGGATGGCTTCCATACACGGTCGGCGCATTCCCGCCTCTCAAGTTACATTAACGCGTGCCAGGGGATTTGTCGCTTTCACTTTCCATATAAGACGACAACACTAATATCAGTGGAAAGCATGCTAATTACTGGTATTCATGTCGACTTATATATCGACATGCTGCGGTAACATGCCAGTCACGTTTAGACTCGGCTGGTCTCGCTGCCCGCCTCACTGCGGTTAGCCCAATCAACAAGGATTTTCTTTGTATAGCGCCCTCTATCGGTGACAATAATTCCTCCGTCGGTAAAACGTTACAGTGTGATGAAGCGATTATTTTACTTTTGGATTATTTGTCAATCGTAATCTATAAACTTTCCTACAAAGTTTTATTGGCGGAGGAATTAATGTATACATTTACCTCCTCATTGATTGAAATAGGTTAGTTGCACCCTCTTCCGATCTACTTACTGGTTTGTTAACCGACAAAGGTCACAAAACCAACTCTGGAAGCTTTTGGGTGACTGACATGATTATTCCCGGCATATTAGGTAGTCTGGGACGGACGCCATGTTTGTTTTGTCCCGGCTCGACGGACCAAAATTGTTCTACAAATCGCTCGAGATGGAATGTGCAGTCTTTTTGTTCCCAGTTTATTTCTTGACATATGAGGCGCAGCATCTGCCTCTGTCTTTAAGGCATTTACAGACATGTCCAATCAAACTTCCATTTGCTGTCAAAATGTTGGATTGAAAACACGCGAACATTGTTTTGAATATGTTTGTAATGTGAACGTTGTTTTGACAGTCAAAATGGAACTGGAATTAAACTGACTTTGTTGTCAGTAAAATGGAATCAATGTTTCATGCTGCTGTTCTGAATATGTAAGCTTTATCGGGATAACTGGCGATGAAATATGACAAGTTGTTGATTTGCTCATATTACGACAGAGTAGTTACGAAAGTATGATGTAAAAATTAAAATAACGTGTCCACGAGTTGAATGCAAGCGTTGACCGTCGGCCGGCATCCCATTCATGCGAAGGACGCCGGTAAATAAACGAGAAACGCAACAAAACGCCCGCCGCTGCGCCCGCGCCGGCGACGCCGCATTCCGCCAGCTACCGTTTCCGTTATTCTAATTTTAAAATCACACACGGCTTCCAGACTCGCGGCTAAATACGGAAAGTGAACTCTCCGCCGATGAAATTGAGAACAAAACGCGCAAAAACAAAAAAAGACGAGCGCTTCGCGCGGGAGCGGCCGACAATGGTCGCGATCCCTGACGGCGGGCGGACATGATTCATCCGCAAGACTTCAGCTTTTGTCAGACTTACTACAGACGGTACTACAGGATCTTGAAATTTTGCCAATGTGCGTTTCGCAAGACGCGATTATCGTAAAATCCGAGCTGGCAGTGACCTATATTGGGGCGGGTCACGGTCGGGGATTCCGCTAATAGCTGATAGACTGGGTTCGTCTTCGTATTCGCCGGGTCAATGGCTTGGTGATCGCATGCCGTTATTTTCACGTGTGAGGGAGATAAGCGGTGATTTACTGCCGCTTTGATGTGAGTCGGCGCGGGCGCACGCGGCTGTGGAATACGGAATGTCTTGCGCATTGTCCGTTTACAGTTAGCGCTGGTACAATGTCACTAAATGAAATCGTGAACGTTGTTATTATTTAATAAATATTGTGACACTAGCTTCCCGAGTGCGGCTTCGCCCGCATCGTATTACTTTAGCGGAGAATTAAAACTAGTCCTGGTCCTAACCTAAGCTCCAGGTTCATCTGCCAAATTTCAATATGATCGTCGGTTCAGCAGTTTAGACCTGAAAGCTGCCGTACAGATAGACAGCAGACCTTCGCATTTGAAATATTAGTATGGATAAGTGACAAATTTATCTCTTGCATGTACTGGTATGTATTCCCGAGGTCTTTGTTATTTGATAATAAATATCAAATATTTACTGAAAGAGTTCTTTCCAACACCTAGTACCTATGTGATCTTAAAATTCCGATTACTTATCTAATGTTTTCACTTAGGTTAAACAAACAGGTCATGACCAGTCAATGACCCCTTGCATAAGTTCTATGACTAACTAATTAAATGACTATTGTAGCCTGCCGTATGTGCGGATTTCAAACAAAGGGTAACGCTAATGCGTGTTTGATGTAGCACTAGGACGACAACGCAGAACTATGGGCGGTTAACCGTTGATCTGATACGGACCGGCGCATACGTCTGTGTCACAGGACACTAGATAAGTCACGACCTGGCTCATTCTTCGTTTCTCTACAAAAAGGTACGGGGACACTGAGTCATCGAACTGACACGCAATCCGATTAGAAGGATCCCCTTCGTGTGCAAATCTAGACTCCTTGTTCCACCAGCATCTAGCTTATGAGTTTCGAGTCTATTTAGATAATCACGAGTCATTATAAAACTCCGAGAAGAGCTAGTATTTATTGCATAACTCACAGGGTTGGCAAACTGGTACATTGCAGATTTTATGGTTGCAAATTCTTGAGATCTATTCAAATTTAGATATGTCATGTTAGCAACTTCGCAGCTGTGCATGCGCATGCATCGTCGTCGTCTACCGCGGAGGGATCTAAAAGGCGCAAATATACAACTCTGGGTTCAGGTTACTTACGTGTCTTTTCCGTACAGATGATTTCCCTTTCTGAAGCGGTAGCAACTTGGATATATTTGACTGCCAGAGAAATGCTTAAGCCCTATTATTATTGCCAATATATTAAAATTGTCATTTAACAACGTATTTAAATTTTGCATCATTTAACTACACATCTGTTAATCTGGCAACCGACATGATGCGCGGGCGCATCGTTACCATAAATGCTTTCATTTCCGCCAATATCGCTCCCCGCAACCCCTCGGGCAGGCGCTGCAACCTGCATGATTTATAACCTCTCATTATCTGTCGCCATTAGATATTTCATAGAGTGATCGCCACCGGCGGGCTCGGATACCAGTTCACCACAATTACCGTGAAACCAACGTCACAGTGGGCTCACAAACAGTAAAATAACAGAATCTATATTAATGAAAGGCAATATATTGACTGACTCAGAAATTGGTATGTGGACGCTATGATAATAAAATTCTTTCTAACAACTACGACATCTTACCTAAGGCTATAAAAAAATCTAAGGCCACAACTATGCTGGAGTGGCTATATTTTCCCCATGGCAATGCCCTAAGCCGAGATTTGTGCCTTGTGAGTTATGCTGGTTGAAAAACACTTCCGTGTTAGCGAAATCTGATTCTATGCAAGAGACATTGGGCAGGCCCCCACATTCGCTCTTAACATGATCAAGCTGAAAAAGGCAATCCTAGACCTATCTCATTGTCAATATCCACGCGGCCAAAGTGGCGACAGGAAAGGTAATGTTAATTATATTTTACTTGGATGTTCTATAAACATATTGCTATCCCAACAAATTAATTGTAGTAAAATTAGTGCCATCTCATATGGTTGTTTCACTATAACGTGTTTTGAAATTTCGTACGAAGCCACCTACAGGTTTTCTCCTAATGATTGTAATTTTGGCTGTCATGCAAAGTGTTTCTTCGTCACTCAAACTATGCAATCTCAACTTTATAGTTGGCTATTCATAAACGTTTTGTAATAAAAATTGTATCCAACGTTGTGACTTATGCTAAAACAAATTCATCTTTGAGATTGCGAATTGATTCGCTGGATCACTGCGTTGAACTGTGTCAACAATTTATACAATCTATCATTTGCGATCGCTATCCAATTAACAGTCATGGGATTAATCATTGGTTGTCGACGGTTTACCGAAGACTTGTGACGTGGGTCAACTGCGATCATTATAATGTTACATGAATGAAATTGTAATAACCGAAAACAAAATGTGTGCGCACCTTTTTTTAGACCTAACACCAAATACTTTTGTCTTGTCAATGCTACCCGGATCGTGTAATTCAAATATTACGAAATTTTTAAAAATAAAATTTATCGTTTTCTCGTGGAAAAGTAATATATGCAACTGCTTAGCGGCCTTCGCAATATGTGAGAGATTCCAAACGTAGGTGTTGAAACATTTCATCCTTTCTTTCTTAAACAGCAATTTGTACGGATAAGTTGCAGTTTGCACTTTAATTTAGTTATAAGTTGCAGTTTTTTGAAAGGTAAGAAATTGCTTAGGTACATACGTTCGTTAGGCATTAAATACATCTTGAATTCCTCATCTTTTGAGTCGGCAACGACTCGGTCATCTCTCTTTCTGCTTTTATTGGTGTCGAGTATCAGATTCAGGCTTATTTGTAATAGTATCGACACGAACCAAGAAATAAAGCTTTCTTCTTAGTTCTTCTAGTTGTTCTAGTCTTAAGCGATTATAAAGCATCCATTAGAAATAATCCAAGTATTATGTATGGTGTAATAGAGAGCCTAGAATAAGGGCCGGCCGCCCGGAGCGTAATTGCTTATTGACAAAACATTAATTGCCGGAGATCGCTATCGGCCGTCGACAATGACAAACGCTGCTCGACACAAGTGGTAATTTCTTGTAGGAATATGATCTGTAGTAATTTATAATTAGACTTCGGTATCTGTTTGGCTTTCTGTATATGTCACCACTATTCGTCTTAAAAACTTGATGACATTTGCCTTGGTGTCAAAAAGTGTCATTTCAAAAATGTTGGTGCGGTCGTAAAATATAATGTAAGTATTAATATAATGCGGATGGGTATATTTCAATAAAATATCATAGTCAATAGAAACAAAAATTCTGCAAATCCATCATGGTTGTCATATATTATTCTAATCTAACCGTGTGTATAAAATTTGGTTTCCGTTCAGGAGTTCCCCTCGTGAGGGGACGATCCTGCTGCAGCATCAGTTCATGTCTATCACATAAACAACTGAACGAGTGTGCAAAATTTCAGCTCTTTACGTAAACAAGAAATTGATTCTAATTTTACTTGCAAATTTCGAACAGACAATAGTTACATACATAATACATACGAACCAAGTGGAATAAAAGCTTGTTATAAGACTATGGCTCATGCTTCCTCATATACGAGGGAAGGCATATATCCCTGCGCCCTGCGGTGGGATGTTTACGGGCTGATGATGATAAGACTCCCGCAGATAAACCGATAAAGGAGATTGCATAAAACCTTCACTTAAGCGCGAATATGAAATGGAGTATTCAAAAAAAAAATGTTTTCTCAATACACATAATTTTTGTTAATTGTGCAATAAAGATTATTTGATTGATTGATTGATTCATTCATTGATTGATAAATTGATTGAATTATTTGTTTACTTTCAGACAATTAGCCTTTTGTCTAATACATAAAAGGAACTGCTTCTCGTGATGAATACACTATTTGTAAAAAGTTTTACGCCTCTGCAGCAAGTAATGTCGCACAATACTATTTCTATAATTATTAAAACTTGCACAAAATTTCTGTCCGCGGATAAAGGAATAATAATTTGATTTAAGAAAATATTTTTTTTTTAAGTTACGTCTAGTAATCCCCCTTAGGCAATATTGGTATACCTACCTATGTATTAATAATAATCAATTTGAAATGACATAGTAAGATAGATGGAGAATCGACTCGTCAATATTAGGGAGACCGCATGAAGTTTTACAGTCGGCTGATATTCATTATACGTATGATTACATAATTACTCTTCCAATGTTATGAGCGTAAATGCATAGTTGGCTACCTTATAATTAAGCAGTAGCGAAAGTCCTACGCCTATAGGTGCAGTGCTTAGAAGCCGCAGACGTCTAGACGGAGGTGTGGCGTTCGTACTCTAATTGCGTTTGAACAACCCGCACCATTAGAAAACCCTTTCGCTAATGCTTCTTGGAAAATAAGAGTGCTCGTAACTATCATGCCCAAGAAGCACGCTTATATAATTGCTATTCTTGCTATGGATTCTACATAAGAATTTGTTATGAAAAACTCTACCGAAGTTGCACTTGAATATGCATAAACTATGCATCCGTTATCTTTAATAATATAATTATATACTCCTTTTGTACAATAAAGTGTATTTGTATTGTATTGTATTGTATATACTATGTGGAGAGAGAAAATAAAGAAATATTGTATTGTATAATACTATAAAAACCGTAAAATTACGAACAGTCGGCGTCATAGTGATTCTTATAGGGATATTTTACATGATCAATGGTAGCGCGATGTCTGTTGAAGCTATTAATCGGAGCCTCTAAAATGACCAGAGGGTTTAAAATGAAAGTCTAGGTAAGAATTAAACATGAACAGTTGGAACTTGTGGACACAACTGTATTCCTTGGTATGACTTTAGATTCTCGGTTACAGTGGGGACCCCATATTAAAAAACTAATGAAAAGACTCAGTTCTGCCGCATATGCTGTTAAGAAAATTCGAAATATCTGTGATATTGAAACAGCGCGCTTAGTCTACTTCAGCTACTTTCACAGCTTGATGTCATATGGTATCTTGCTGTGGGGAAACGCTGCTGATACAGATAGCATATTTCTCTTACAGAAACGAGCTATTCGTGCAATTTATAAATTAAGGTCAAGAGATACATTAAGACAAATATTTAAAGAAATTAATATTTTAACATTTTCGTCACAATATATATATGAAAATCTTGTATATGTTAAGAGAAATATATATTCATTCGAGAAACATTGTGACCGACATAATGTCAATACAAGGAGCAAAAATCAATTAGCTGTACCTTTTAGTAGACTTAGTAAAGTTAATAAGTCATTCAGAGGTCAATGTGTGCGCTTCTACAACAAGGTTCCCATGGATATACGGAATCTTCCGCTTAATAAATTTAAACTTATTATAAAACAAAAATTATGTAAAAAGGGATATTACAAAATTTCAGACTATATTAATGAAAGTAATCCATGGGATTAAACGGCTCCTCTACACGATATATAAAATTGTTGTAACCTTTCTTGATTGTACATGATTTATTGAAAAGAGACAAACCCTCTGAGTTTCTCGCTAGCTCTTCTCAGTAGTGGTCGCGTTCCGAGCTAGTGGTAGTTTAAAAAACAAATGACGTTCATAAGTGCATATTGTATTGCCTACATGAATAAATGATTTTCATTTCATTTCAGAGTACCTAGACTATCATTTTAAAGAATGGCGGATGGTAGAGCTTATGGTATGCTATTCTTAATCATGTAAGACAGCTACGTATAATTAAATAAGGAGCCGATTGTACTTTAAGTAGCATTTCCCCTGGATTCAATTTCATAATAGATAATTTTGAAGAAACTGTGTTTTGGTTAAAAAATTACCTAGCCTAAAATATATATATATATATATATATAGGGGTAGGCAGAGACAACTGACTTCCACTTTGACACACCTCTTTTGCTTCATTCACTCTTATAATATTGTTCATACATGCTCGTCGATTATTTGGTGGTGTTAGAATTTTAAGTAATTTCCCAAAATAAAGCTGTGTGGTTCCACGCAGTGTAGAATAGGACCAGCCAGCCTCTTCCCGCCGGTATCGTAAAAGAGCGACTAAAGGATCACAAGCTCAACAGCAGGGCTCAATGATTAGCAGCAACGTCATTGGTGCGAAGCTCCCAAGAAGTCTGCGTTCGCCACCCAGTCTGCCTACCGTGGCCATTAGGGTAATCCCCCATGAAAAGTGATGCAAATCGTGCCATGCGAGAGGCCTTTGACTTCTGTAGGCTGTTGATGATGAGTTACCTAACTGCAGCAATGTTAATAACATTGTTATGTTCGTGCTGTTTGAGATAAAATACTTAGCCAGTAGTCCAAAAAGTAGGTATCCCGAGTTAGTGCGTTTTCACCTTCAGATGACTTCTATTTTCACCGTACCACGTAAAAATTATTGCGGTCGATAGCTAATAAGCGTAAGCGCCCTAGAAGTGAGAATAAGGGGATAAACGTCTTATTGATAGACGAATCGAGTTACTATAATTTACTTCTTGGGCTCTTACGTGATACCAAATTTAACCATCGAACGCAAAAACTTTACGTGGTACGCCTGCAGGTATAAAGGTCAAGTGCTAAAGAAATATTTAGTTAATTTGAACCCAGTGCTAAACACCGTAGTAACAAACTTAGATAGGTATTGTGTCCCAAATAAGGCCTTTTTTATCGCTAATTCAATAATCGATGGCCTCGATACGGCGCAAAAAACATAATAACTCCCGGCTGTGTTGATACAATAACAATGGTTGCGCCCGCGCACAATGGTGAGCGACCTTGCGCTCTTTTCTATCGACACTCGCTCGACAGATTATTGATCTCGGATAGCACGCAATCGATACGTTCCATACTGTGTTTTTGCTGTTCCATCCGCGATCTCTTTGTCTTGACGATGACGCTTCTTTTGAACTTTCCTTAATAGAAGTTTAACATTTTCATGACAATAAATAAGCATTAAAACGCGCCAAATAATAGATCCACATTTTTATAAGATTTTTAATAGCCTTAATGATTTTTTTGGCGATGTGGTTCCAGGCTACATAATAGAATAGGATCAACCCGACTTTCGCAAAGGCGACTATGGGATCGTGTTTCGTGAGCATAACAGTATGTTACGGGCAACAGCGTCATTGCTGTGGAGCTCCCAAGGAATCGGTACACCAACCCGCCTCAGCGTCGTGTTTAGGGCAAATCCTCCCAAGGAAAGCGATGAAAATCACTCAAACATAAAGCTTTATTTCGTAAATAATAAAAACAGCATTTGAAAACGTCACGACATATACAATAATAGCCTTTGGCACATAGTTTCCGTTTAATGGTGGTTTTACAATTTATTGTCACACCAACAGTTTGCAAATAGTTTTAAATTTATTTCAAGGCAATTTTCGTAATGTTTTCCGGAACCTCATTATAAAAGCGTATACATTGTCCCTTGAATGACGTACTTTGTGTAAACGACTATGATATGAACAGCAAGCTTATTTTTATATTTATATTATGCATTTTACTATTTTTTTAAGCTGAGTGTGGTGTGTTGATGATAATGATTTTAGTTGATTCTTTATCGCCAGAACAATAAAAACGCAAGAAGCACTTAGCAGTAGTTCCATCGGTGGCCATCACTCACAAAAACAATACAAGTTCTTTCGTGTTTTAGAATTAATTGTTATATTGTTATTTAAAAGACGGCCAGTGCGGCCTGCTATAGACACGACCTTTCCATTTCTATTGTGCTATTGCTTTTCCTGTCAAATATTGTCGTTTGGATTGTCGTGTGTGTTTGTGCTTATACATTTATCTGATTGTAATGCGTCTGGTAGAAAGCGACTCTGCATATGGCAGAGCACTGTACCGCATTTAGGTACCAATTCCTTTTTAGATCCGTGTACTATTTTCTGCCCAATAAATACTGTGTCTAGGGTTTGCTATTAAACTCTCCTTGCCTTCATCATTTATTCAATGAATGGTATTAGGCCAAAATTTAAAAATAGTAAAGATTTTTAATACATAAAGTGGTATACTTATATAGTTAGTATAGTTCATCACTCATAGTAGGCATTTTATTCCTATTAAATAGGACATTGCTAAATGGTGTCTTTCCTGATTCAACTTTGGTTATAGAACAGTAAGATTAGTAGTTATTAACGGCTTGTGTTCTTTTTTAATTTTAACTTACATTTTAAAGTTAAACTGTCACTTCAATTCTAATATTGTGATTACTCTGTAGCCAATTGTACGAAATCATGCATATTTTGTCCTTCTATTTCCTAATGCGGCCCTCGTACGATCGAACAAGGCATGTCGCTTGTGAGGTCAGTCGATACAAGATCGCGTCTCCCGTCCCTGGAAAGGTTGCCGAGAGAAAGTGCCACGATGCGCGTGAGCATCTCAGTTGCGTCTAACGAATGGACAATAGTTTCGAACAGTTCCGATAATTTGATTTGGGAACGGGGATTGAATCTTTTCGAAGCGAAAAGAAAAAACCTTAACTTGATGGAGGACAGAATATAGTAAAATGTTATGAGGTAGCACATGTTCATGTTTTGTCATGACAACAAAGAAAAATGTATAAAATCTTAACTACTTAGGTAAGACACCTTTTTGTCTAAGGCCCATTTTGCATAAGCATGCACCCACAATGTTTGTATTGGATTCCATTGGCCACGTGTTTCGGGAGGTGTGAGCGTGGGATCGTTGTGATATACTCAATATACTATACTATTGTTCCCCGGCGACTTTCCTCGGTCATTGTGCCGTCGGGAGCAATGTAGGCCGAAGAGCGAACTGTGGCACTTTCTTCCGTATAGGGCTGTCGCGAACATTCAACCGTGTTTATTTTTCGAATTTAATGTGTTAGTAACTTTATTTCATAGTATACAAATAAATATAATAAGTCATGTTGTGACATTGTAATCCCTAGCGAAGAATGAGCAAGAAACTCGTGAGTTGCTCTTTTCTTCAAAGTTAAGAAGGTATTAAACAATATTTTGTATTATAATAAACACTCTAAAAATCACTGAATAGATTTGAAGGCTAAGGTTTATTGTCATTTAGTGGCTCTGCTCTACGATAACTTTTCTGTATCTGTCTATATTAATATTATCGGCCTCTCTACATTCGAAGCTGTACACGCTATCCTCTGCGTTCCTCGTTCAATTCTTGGGGTTATGTCGACAATTTTCGTTCAACTCAAAATGTTTTCATTTCCAATTGATTAAAGAAACATCGTGAGAGTGTTCATCATAGCAACATTATAAGTATGTTTAGTAATATTGGAGAGTGCTTATACGTGTTGTGTTTCAAATGGGAGAACGAAAGTTCTTTCTCGTGTTCCTCTAACAAGTAAAATTTGCCCAATCTCATGTTCTTACAAATAGGCATGAGCTGACAAAAGAGCCCTTCGGTTGAAATGATATTGGGTACATGCAAAATATGCGCCCGACCCCATGGCAAATAATAATGGGCAGAATATTAAAATAACTCGTTCCTCCTCATTTCAAAAGAGCAACCCTACGTTTTGCGCCGTAAGCGCGGGCGCATTGTGCTTCGTGTGAAAGAATAGAGTTCATAGTTTAATTAGCGGTGTTCTTAGTCATCCGCTCGGATCTGGGACAAAAGTATCTTCTCATTCATGGAGATCGTATAATTACCTGAATAGCGACTAGTGATGTGGCGAAGCGATCCTCTATAATTTCGACGTCTCTATTATGATGTATAACCGCCTCCGTGGCTCAATGTAAACAACATAGGGTTTGCGAATCGGAGGTCGCGGGCTCGATCCCCAGCATGGTACATGTTTAGTACTCGGTTTGGTTGGTGGTAGAGCCTGACTAGCTACCACCATCTTATATAAATCTGCCGCCAAACAGCAATGCTGAAAGCATTGTTGTGTTCGGGTTGTCAGAGATAAGATAGCTAGTCTCCCAAATAGGATGGGGTTTTCGGGTCAGCACGCTTTCACCTTCGGCCTCATCTTCACTTAACATCAGGTGTGATTGAGGTCAAGTGCAAACTGTGCATTAAAATAAAAATAAAATACATTTTGTTGAATAAGTATCGCAAAGTATTTAAATGTATTGCAGTTACGTTTCCTTTCTTACCCGAAAATTAAGAGAAATATTTCCTCCTCTAACTTTTCGGGAACATTTCATAAAATAACTGTTTTCGGAAATTGCCGTAGATTAATATTGGACGTCCTGTGGCTAATCTGATGATGATTATTAATATTGTAAGTAACTTATACTGATTTTTATTTATTTCTTTCTTGTTTCAGGTGAGTTTCTGATGACCGGGGGACGTTACACGTAAGTTATCAAAAAGTCGAAAGCGGGCTAAAGCAGTGACAGTAAAGTAGAGTAAAGTAAAGTACAAAATATTATAACTATAATTTGAAAATTTTAGAAAAGCCCCGAGGTTATCAAACTTATCTATTCTTGGTAAACAAATCAAATATGATAAAAACTAAATATCTTGGATATACTCGTAGCTGAAACGATTTCTATCAAACATGGCTAAAATCCAGCATTCGAAAGGTAACACTGAGATCGCGTGCTTCATCTTCGACCACATCACTTTGCATCAGGTGAGATTGTGGTCAAACGCGTATCCAGTTAATCATAAAAGAAAAAAAACAGCTTTTAAATTAGTCCGGCCGGTCTGGCGCTACAATGCTACAGATAGACAAACAGACAACGGCTTCAAACTTATAACACCCCTGTTAGCGTTGAGGGTTAAAAATATTAACCGTCTAAAGTAATTAATTATGATTTGCCACCAATTTCGATGGTTATATTTTATTTAAGAAACATTATTGAGGCAAAGAGAATGAAGATCTAGTTATAAGTACAGAACGGTTGATTCATAAGGAAGCAAATTCAGAGGCTCACTAATAGGCCATTATACTCGTGTACTTTGAGCATTGAATCCTGCGCGGGCGCCCGCGGAAGCGAAGTAAACCATTATTAATGGCGTCGCCTACGCACCGCCATAGCTTTTGATACGCCGCCGTCTCACCTCTAGTGTTATGTATGAGTAACAATTATGACTATAACTCAATATACTCAAGTTCAAGATTTATCTTGATATCTAGGTTTGATGAGGGTCACAAGCTCTAGTTTAACTTAGGTAAAGATACCGATGGATTAAGGACGAGCGGTTTTAGCCTTATAACCTAAGGCTAAAACCGCTTCCCATGGATTTTACTATCTAAAATTATGACAACTTTTTCATCGTGTATTTTAAGTAGTTGTATAAATTTTGTGTAAAGAGCATGTATTATTAATTTGTTATTGATATTTACTTGAAACCATACCCCTAATTGTGTAATTTGAACAAGAAGCTATACGAGTATACTATTAAATCCTACAGACACTTTTTGCCAGTAAAAAGGATTTCTTCTCGGTGGAATTTCACGTTATTTTCTATTCGACTGGACTATATTATTTATTATTATTTTTATTATTTATTTATTAACGAAATATTTTACACACATGATATATATTTCCATCCACCGGTGATCGAAGTTGTGCTTTAATTTCCTATGGATTCTGTAATCGTACGTACGTACGAGTCCCCTTTTAACCGACTTCAAAAAAGGGGCGTATTTTTTTTTATGTTACCTTCTAAAATTCTTCACTGCGCTGGCTAACAGTTATGCAACAAGTGTAGGCTACACTACTAGTCGACTGTCTTTTCGGTTGACTAGACTATGTTTCGCTATACAATACAATACAAATACTCTTTATTGCGCAAAATAATTTACAATAATTTACACTTTATATACACATATAATATACAGTTTAAACCTCACCTTGACATGGAAGTCTTAAATACTTATTGTTCCCTTTTCGGCTTTTGTCTGGCTGAATGGAAATCCAGGTCTTGAAGCCTAGTTAATATAACAAAGACCGATTCATTAGCCGGAGCAACCGTGTTTTGAACTTAACAATCTATTTCCATCTGTTTACGTAGACGGTTGATGGTTTAGCCCATTAGAGACTCGTTAGGTTTGTTGTCCATTGACAGCGAGTAATATGTAACAAGCTTGTTTCTTTGAAAAGCCAAGCCACTTTTCCTTCGAATATGGTTTATTATAATGTAAATCATACAATATACAGTCGATTGTTGACTGTATACTTGAAAGTCTATTGTTTCTACACAGGCAGACGGATTAGACAGATGGTGTTATAATATTGTGTAACATTAATGTGTTCTGCAGACTAATAGCTCTCTAAAAAGCCTTAATTATTTAGGTACATTGATCGAACGGGCGTGTACCAAAATATTCCATTCTATTCATTCCATTCTTTGTTCAACTTCACAAGTCTATTTGACTAGCTAAGAATAATAAAATAGTTCTTTAATGTAATTAACCCTTATAGTTTGCTCGTCACAAACAGAGTAGGATATTTTGCAAATCGGACCTTTTGAGAATAGGACTTTCTGCGTCAAAACCACCATAATGGTACATGATACTGTTGCGGTGCATAATAGTTGGAACAAAAATATTGCGCTGCCCTGGGATTTACGATCGATAAATTGTTTTTCTTAAGCAAGCTATATGTAGCATCAACTGGAGGACGGTTTTATGAAACGACTTTGTTCAATCAATTTGCAATGTTTATATATATATCAGCTGATCGTTGGCCATTAGATTATGCAAGTGCAGTGGGATAATATGCCATTGTTTAGTGTGTACGAGCGAAATGATCGTGGTGCGCACTTCACAGTTTTCCGTGATTATTGCTTGTCATGTTATTATAATTGCTCTTGATGCTAATGTTAAAATAATTTATTACAAATATTATAACTGTATGGTTCCGGCAGGTAAAAAGAATAGAACCAACCTATCTCCTTCAGTGGGGGTCGTAAAAGGCGACTAAGGGTCTTTCTACCAAAAAAACGTAAAGATTTGCACGTTTTAAAGACAATAGGCTCACCCTTTGTCACTAAATAATTAACCAGACCGGAGATCGAAGAGAACCAGCCCAACCACCGATGGGGTTGTAACTTAAGTTGCACAATAAAGATAATCCAAACTAAATAAGCAAAGGCTGCAACACTGAATGGTTATTGTTAATAAATTCACAATTTACATATTCAAGTAGCTCCAGTTGGGTGCGCGCGCATGACAGGTTCCTGCGTCTGCGCACCTGTTCTCGCTGGCGCTGGATTTAGTGCCGTTTCGCTGAGATAACGACAAGTTGTCCAATATAGTATATATTTCAGAGCCTTATTTAACGCATGCACCGCTTGGTGAAAACTATATTTACTGAATCTATGCCATATAATAGCTTTATGGTGGATCCAGGCTTCGCTCCAGGATGGTCAGATACTCGAGATCCAGCCAGGAAAGGCTCCAAAATGACAAGAATAATAAAAAAATATTTTATTATTTTTTTGTTTACAAATAATATGTACAACTTTAATAAATTTTAAATTGCTGTCAACTATACACTATGCTGTCATCAACTATTTCTACATATTAAATTCCTTATATTTAAACTGTAGCTTCTTCCACCACATCTGATATTACTTCATGTATATAACAGGCAGATCGCGTTGTTTATTTTAGTTTAGTTAAGTTATTCCTTTAGTTTTGTACTTAGTACTGAGTTCTTAGTAATTTGTGGATAATGCTGCTGGTTTTGCAATCATCTAGTTTGTTACTAATCTTGTAAGTTATACACATTGTAAAACTGTTTATTGTCCCTAATAAATAAAAATAAATTATTTCACAATGACAATACTTGCCAACCTTAATCAAGCTTTAACAGGTAATAAGAGTATTATCTACGTAATGAGAGAGTTATCAGGATGACCTGACCCCCAAAACCCCCTTGATCCGCTTTCGAAAGTCAATGCGAATTTGTAGTCATGAATATTTAAAATTAAAATTTTCTATCTACTACTTAGAAATAGTTAAATGGGTTGTATCAATCCAGCTGGTTGGCCCAAGAGCAAGATACATTCACATGCGGAATGTTAGATTTGTTACAAAAGTATTTGCAATCTACACTGAGCGATGGCCCATTTGTGGTACAGATACAACTCTATTATAAGTTGTAACAGTTTTTTTTTTTTATTACTGTGAAATAAGGCTACATTTGATAAGCATAACACCAAGCAGAATGATTGTTGCGGTCGAATATTTTTGTATGTGATTCTTTAATATGCAAATAAACGCTTTATCTCTCTATCAATCTCATATGTATAAGCTCATAAGTATGAGCTAGTTTACTCATTTTAGCCACACAACTCTACGCAGCGCGGCAGTTGTCGAGAATGTTAATTGATCCAATTTGCATGTTGCACTGACACTCCCGCTGCGCCCGCGCAACGAAACGGGCTCGAGACGTAATGAGACACCTAGTAGAGCTAAGTGTCTTTTAGCTAATTTCGTTTATGTTGCTATAGTTATATAATGTATATAATTACTTGTTCATTCTACGTTCCGAGGATTAGTAGCAGGAAATACATATTATATAGTACGCGCAACGGCTGATATCGCCAGTCATTGCTTAACTTTGCTAATCGAAAACGAATAGCAAATACAATACAAAATTTTCTGCTGGTTATAGACCTCGCAAATATGTTATACCTTTCTGGATTCTTGCAACGTTTAGCCATTTGACTGAATGCATAGGCGGATATTTTAGGAGACTGCGCTGCCCAGAGGGGAGCCCCGCTGCATGGAACTCCTCGATAGTATCCAAAGCGAACTAACCAAACCGCTCTGAGCATGAGCAGCATAGTTTTCTATAGAAGCGGAAATTTTACATAACGATCCGCCTAGGCTTTCAACTGAATATCTAATATAACCGTCTGCCTACGATATCTATATCAGTTGGGCCCGCGCCGCGATATCAAAGATAAGGTCTCTAACAGAGGAGCTCCGTGATTTATTATTTCAGCCTCCCATCCGTCTTAATGTTGCGTAAAACCACCATTGGACGTTTTGTGTCTTGCGCCATACGTGCACGCATAGATTAAATAGATACGCAAGTCCTTGGAATTTCCAGATTAAAAGCTTTCGATAAGTAAAACAAAAGAACAATTTAGGTATAATTTGTTAGCGTTTTTTGAAATGAAGGCATTCTATTTGAAATATTGAATCGTTTATTAAAACCTATTTTATGTATGCACTAATAATAGTGTATATTCGGCCACGGAGTGGCCAAGAAATATAGAGAAATAGGGAACGAGCGCGCTGTTTGTGCTATAACTGGTGACATACTAAATTCTGTGTCTATGTAAAATAATGTAGGTCCTTTCTTTTCTGTTTTGTACCCTTTTTGGCCAACCTGTATCAAAATTCGACTTTTTTATCATTCCGTAAGTGGCTATTACCTTGTGGCCTGTACAGTGTACAAGTCGAAAGTGTTATTATAAAGAACTAGGCCCAAAGACCTTATGACCCCCTACGACCTGGATCGGCCGTTGCGAGTAACTTGCATAAAGGGTTCAATATCTTGAGTAAAGTCAATCTTGCGATTTGGGATCGACGATTTCATTGATTGTTTCTCTCCTCCAGTGTGAACTTTCATCATCAGCCCGTAAATATCTCACTGCAGGGATATAGGCCTTCCCTAGTACATGAGGGAGTATGGGCCATAGTCCGCCGCGCTGGCCCAATGCGGGTTGGGGACTTGACCTGCCTTAGAATTTTTATTTCTGAGGCTTCTCAGTTTTCTTCTCAAAGGAAGACTAACGCCACGGGTAACTTCATAATGATGACTATTTTCAAGTGTAAATTTTACCTATGAAAATCATTAATTGCTTTATTTATTATTATTTATTATTAAAAGTCTGGTTGCAGTATAGAATTTACATAATGTCACGCCTGTTTCCCGTAGGGGTAGGCAGAGACCACAGACTTCCACTTGCTACGATCCTGACACACCTCTCCTGCTTCCTTCACTCTCTTAAGGTTGTTCATACATATAATCTAAATAAAATTCTTTAATGTAGGTAACAGCTGTTTTAACTTCACTAATGGTTTTGGGGTTTTACTTGTATATCTGCGTCGTTAACATACCGCCCTCTTCAAATGCATTTTACGATTCGTTCCCTGACTAGCACCCCAATAGTAATTAACTATACCAAATCCTAATTCATTTGGATGGCACACAATGCTTATTGTCAAGAGCTGTAATTTAAAATTTGATTACAGTAACGGATCATCCCCCTCTTTTCGTCTATTGTCAGTGCTCATCGTGACTGGTAGTTTGTTGACCGTCGGTGTGCGTGTGCATTCATTGAATGTGTAGAGGGTGCGCTGGTAAAGCCCAGTGTCCAAAGCTAACGTACGGCTACGATGAGATTACTTTGCGAAAAGGGCGGTAAATAATGGAAGCTATTTAATTAGCTGACAGCACACATCTTTGCTGCATTTTAGTGACACCGAGTCCTCGGACTTGACCTACCATTTTATACAAGGTTATTTATTGTATACCTGAAATCTGATTTGGTCAGAAGTACGTATACCAATCGTCTAGTCCCAAACTAAGCAAAGCTTGTACTATGGATACTAGATGGATACTAGACTAACGGATAAACATACATAAAAATTAATATAAACACCCATGACTCAGGGATAAATGTTCATATTTATCACACAAACATTTACCCGTCGCGGGATTCGAACCCGCAACCGTTGGTTTCGCTAACAGGGTCATTGGTGTAGTGGATAGTGACCCATATAGAATAGATTCTGGCTTTAAAAATAAGGGGTTATATTTTTTCCTTAATTATTTATCATATTAAGGAATGATAAACACCCTACAAGCGGAAATATAACAGTAACTGAATTCGCAACAATCCTTTATTTTATTTTTTGTAGCCATATTGGTTACAAAATATATGACCTAATTGGGGCGTATCGGCTTATTGGTATACAAAATATAACCTTTTAATAAAATTTATTTTAACACATTGCAATTTCATTGTACTTTTTTTAGGAAATACTTTTGACTTCAATAATTCGTGGATTTGCTGATTTGAAAGGTACAACCAAAAATTTCTACAGTCATCAACAGGTTTACACGTCCCCACTGTTGGGGCACAACCTCCTCTCACTGGGGGAGGGTATGGCTCATAAGGAAGCACTCGTATTAAAATACCACGAATGGTCACCCATCAAATGACTGACCCCGCCAGACTTTACTTAACTTGGCTAATCGAAAACGAATAGCGAAAGCGACTGCGCCACGAGTGCTTCTGTTCCCTATTTAAATGCGAGTTGCCTATTTAATTAGCTGTATAAACACATATTAATCCCAATAGGATTTTAAAGTCGCGATCACATATTTGATTTAAAATTATTTATTACTAGCTTTTCGCCCGCGGCTTCGCCTGCTTGGAATAACTTTATACGAATTAAAAATGTCTTGTCAACACAGGGTATGTTCTACCTATATACCAAATTTCATCCTTCGCCGTGATTGAGCAACAAACAAACAAACATTCAAACTTTCGCATTTGTAATATTGGTTAGATTATATGGAAATAGAAGCCATTATTTTAACAATATCCTTGCCGCGTCACCCTAAGGGAGCGATAAAGCTTTCTATAAACGAAATTATAAGGGTCCATCACAGATTTAACGACTTCCCGTCGTCAGTTCTCCGCGAAACAGTCGTCCGACCATCTCCGCTCAATGTCATGCTCATAAATCGTCTAATTGAAGGCCACTCATCTCCTTGGCCGTAGCAATTAACTGTCCACAAGGTCTCGCGTTTTGTTATACTTAGGGTTGCCCATTAAAATGATTATATAATTTGTAGTTTATTTCCTGACGAATGCACGCGTAATTATATTTTTTTTTACTAACGATATGGTTGAATATGCCTATTCAGCCTGCTCTTGAATTGACAAATGTTGTTCCTGATGTAATATTGACGTATTTACCGCCGAAAACGTACTACTTACCGTAATAAGCGAACCCTTTTTTCAACAATCATATTTTTCTACGGATATCAGACAGGTTAGCTCAAAGCTCAAGTGCTAGATCGAGGCAATAGTGATATAAAAATCATTGAATTAATTCTACCAAGACTGGAGGATGTTTTGTATGTGTCATTATAAGACTAGAGAAAATTACAAGCAGCTAAACAATCTAAATACAGATGCCTTAAAATTTTATAAAATTGGAGAAAATATAGACAGAAGACAACCCTGTAATTTTGCTAGTCATATATGGGTTTTACGTCTGGCAACACAGATAGATTATGGTCACATAATTGTGACCTAATCGGGCTCAGATCTCACTGAAGCTCTTTTGAACATGATTTACCTACATAGAATTACTTGACCGTAATCGCAAATACACTGTTAGACAAAATTAGTGAGTTTACGCAAGGAAAATATAGAAAATATTTTTTTTATGATCGTCGATTCATGTTGTCACACACAAACAATTAAATTATTGGAATTGAATGATGTATAGGAATATAAAATAGTGCGAATGTCTCATTAATTCATGTAATTTTTACCTAAGGTTGTAACTAAATAGAATAAATAATTGTGTTAATTGAGAGTAGCCATGCGCGTCGTCCCTGAATTTGCTGGCGGCGGGGGCGCTTTTTTTTAAGTCTCATGTGCAAAACCGAAGCAAAAATATTAAAATCAAAGTTTTATTAGAAAGTTTTCGAATACAAATTTTAGATGTAAAGAAATCCGTACTTTTACTCAAGATCACGGTTTTCTTTGCATAACTCATCGTATCGTATCGTATCGTTGAAGAATAATATCTTGTTGATTCTCACAAGGTTCAGCCGAGACCTTTATGGACTTACTATAAGGCCGGCAACACAGAACAAAAAAAAATGAACAAAACATATATATAAAAATAGACGAAACCGTTCAGAAAAGATCACATTCTAAGGTGTTTAAAGATCTATCGTTAACAACCAAAATCTGCGCGCCGAGTGACCGAGTAGAAAGAGTGACTGATATTAGCTACATGCAGCAAAAATAGTGGTGTTTAGTTTAACTATTTCAACCATATACACATCAGAATACAGATTCGTCACAAACACTGAAGAATTAATTTTAAGTGCACATTGGTCACAAACATCTGACGGGTATGGATTGAAATTGATTTCCAGTTCATTTTCATCGGATGAGACCAATATCCTTATTGTCCAAAGCGGAAGGTAGGTAACCTACGTGTTTACAATATATGTATAATATTCCGTGGTAGGTAACTAAAGAGTAGGTACTTAATCTATTGTTGTTATGTTACTTATTGCTTACGAGAGAGCGATGTAACAAGCGAATGTGAGGCGTAATGAATAAAGTAACTGCTGTGGCTGCTGTTATTTTGTCCGCGTGTGTATCTAATGCCTTTTTCGTATGGAAGTTAGACGCCGGGCGTCGCGAGGGCACCTGCTACCTTATTTATAGGGTGAACCGCGTAATCTTACTTTTATGACATAGTCTGACTCATGCCTCAGTATTGCAGATTTGCGCTAAGATGCCAGCTTAGCAGCAACCTATCATTGTAGGAGGAAGGCATAGAATACATTGACATATTCGATTTTTTATTTGTACAGTATTCGTTCAATTAGAAGAAATTGCATTTTTACGCACGGAGTGAGGTTTGTTTGAAATCAAATGAATTTTAAAAAAAATATTCTCACATTTTCCAAAAGACGCTTCAAATATTTTGTTATAATGGCTACACTAAAAGGTGTCTGTATTGCTTTGAAAAGAAATATATCATGTAGATTGAAGGAAAATTATCAGGTTTGCATGACTCATACCTATACTAAGCATAGCTTTTATATATACGTAACCATTATCGGAGTCCCGACTCGAACTTGACTGGTATTTGATTAATCTCTTTCCAGCGGCAAACTTTTTAAAATGTTATACCGTCTGTTCTCGGTAGGATTGCTAAATCGACTTAGGTGTATCTAAAGGCAAAAGACAATCTATTATTGATTCCGAGTTGTTCTCACAGCCCAAAGATTGAGGCCAAGTAATTGGTGGCTTTGTTATAGTTTAGCAACCGTCGCTGCTGCGATTTAGGTGCTTACAGATTGTGTTAAAAACTTATCAACCCAGTTTCCAAAGCCTGTCCCAACTCTACGTGTGGATTAAGAAATACCGGTGATGGATGACGATGAGAGGTACATCCGCGGCACGATCGATCTATAATGATAGCGATCAGAAGATATCGAGCTGGTCGGGCGCGGGCGCGGCCGTTGGCACGTTGCGTCAGCGCTTATGAATAAATACAGACATGACGCACGCTTCACTGCCAAGGACGCGGTTTCGCTTTTAATCGGGCGTCGATCTCTTGCGCAAACGCTACCTACGTAGGTACTTACAATAGGCTGGCAGTAATTCAACTAGGCTGCGTCCTTGAGTTAACAAACTTCTTGCACTAGCTAGATTAGAGGCGCGATGCGTGCGACCGATTGTTGTAGTCGATAGTGACCCTATCAGCGAAACCAGCAGTTGCGGATTCGAATCATGCGAAGGGTAAGAGGGTGTGATGAATACGAACATTTATTCCCGAGTCATTTTTATGTATATGTTTATACGTTATCTAATATCCATAGTACAAGATTTGCTTAGTTTGGGACTAGAGGATTGGTGTAAGTGTCCGAAATATTTATTTATTTCTATCGCTATTTTATAATAGGTATTCATATACCTACATGAGTAGGCATATACGTTTATTAGAAATTTGGGTACCTAGTGTGGGCCATATCTTACCGTAATAAATATATAGCATGTAATTAGTTATCTTTACTAAAATCAACTTCATAGATAACGGCCAATCAGCGATGGGTTCTTTTTATCTTCATAACTTTAATCTGCCATAAGGCTTACATTATAATCACAAAATACATATTGAAAGTCACAGTAATACGAAATTCGCCGTTTTGAACATCAATTTAAAAGCACAAGTCCAAAGTTCACTGTTAGAACTAGGTACATGACTACTTAGGTACCTATCCGTATAACTATGTCGGAGGGATAACATATTTTGTTTCATTTTAGTGTTATCTCGTGCCTATTGAATGCACTGTATAGAATGTACTGAAGGTACAGCAGTTAGCCCCGAAAGATAAATTTTTATTTAATAAAAAAAAATCTATAGGTTAAATACCGCATCATTCAAAAAAAAATATATCAGATAGATATAGATAGAGTAATATTGGTTACATCTGGTAAATATACGGCTAGACTTTTTCTTCAGTTAAGTTAAAAAAAATTGGGAAAGCTCAAATTACACCTCATTATATTGTAGATTACTACGTACTTTTTTTCAATCAAGAAAATGCCATAGTTAATTTAAAAACTGGTCACTCAGATTCACTATGTTTACGGAGGACAAGCCTTGGATTACCCAACGGACACCAATAGTGAAGTGTACGTAGTCGTAGATGGGAACTGTGTTACTGGTTGTCGCTCTCCAGCCCGTTGCGCCACGCTAATGAAGTAATGACCAGTTGCTCGCGACGCCCACCAATAGCTATATTATGCAGAAAGTGAGCCGGAACAAATGATCGCAACTAACGTTTGAATGTTGTGCTGCAGAGAGTTGAATCGAGAGGGTTATTTATTGTCTGTGTAAGCCGATAGTTTTTTTTTATCAGCCTATGAGAACCCCAAAAAAAGAGGCGTTTTTCTATGTATTCTATTCATCCAGATTTTCGTCAATTGTTAACTGATTTTGATGATTATAATAATGGTTTCTTTTTTTTTTATGCACGACGGGTTGGTACTTGACCTAAATCACACCTGATGTTAAGTGAAGGTGAAGTCGAAGGTGTAAGCGTACTTACCCGGAAACCCCAACACATTTTTAACCCCCGACGCAAAAAGAAGGGTGTCGTAAGTTTGAAACCTGTGTGTTATCTATTGTGTTTGTATATGTGACGTAATTGTAGCGTTAAAGTGGCTGGACAGATTTAAAAATGTTTATTTTTACCGATTTCAAAAAAAGGAAGAGGTCCTCAATGCGACTGTATTTTTTAATTTTTTTGTATGTCTATGTTTGATAGGGTTTTCTGTCAGAATGGTTCCATATTATCCACTCCGGAGATAGAGCATGGAACATAACTGAAGTCTGTTGTTTCGCCAATTTTTGAACTATAACGCAAGAATATAAGTATGGTCAGCCACACAGTCCTAAGCGAACTTCGTAGTGAAGCTTCATACAGTGGATTCGTCGACTTCCACTAGCCCAGTTGTTCTACCAAACTAAGTTTTTGGGAAAAAGCCTTTCAACATTTAAACCTTCCGTCAATTATTGGTCGACGTCTGTTGCTGTCACATTTCGAATTTATAAAGTTTTTGATTTTTCAATGCGATTTTTTTTTTCTTTGCACATACACAGCGCCATCTAGTTCCACACTAAGCAACTAGGCTTGTATTATAGATACCAGATGGTTGATAAACTACACAAATACTTTTTTGTAAATAAATACACATAAATGAAAAACATCCATAACTCGGGAACACATTGTCTGTATTCATCATACAAACATATGCCCCTAGCGGGATTCGAACACGCGACCTTTTGGTATAGTGGGCAGAGTTGCTAACCACTACACCAAACAGGTCGTCCA
This sequence comes from Oegoconia quadripuncta, assembly GCA_949316235.1. NCBI lineage: Eukaryota > Metazoa > Arthropoda > Insecta > Lepidoptera > Autostichidae > Oegoconia > Oegoconia quadripuncta. The sequence continues at coordinate 24,885,084 of OX438752.1, read as the reverse complement.
CCCAAAATATTTTATCCTCCAAATCTCTCCAACGTTTAAAAACTCCCAATATAGTGGCCGCGGTGATTATATAGAAAAATGGGGATTTTATCGCCTCGACGGCAGACACTCGCTTATTCATACATGTAACTGGCTCTGTCTGGCGACAAATTGGCAACAACTGGCTATTAGACTTTGATTTATTTCTGTGGTTCAATGGAATGAGCAACAGGTTGTTTGTCGCTTGTTGGTACAAATAAAACTTTTCTATTTTTTCACAATATTACGAAGTCTCTGCGATCCTGAACAACTTCGGGGTTTTAACTCTAGCTAGTAAAATAAACAATATTTAAAACAATGTCTAATACAACCAATTTTCAAAAATAATAATAAATACATAAACGCGAGCGTGTTTGAACCACCATTTTCATTTATAATAAGTATTTATATTTACAAAAAAATAGTATATCAACCATCTGGTATCCGCACAACATAAGCCTATAGTTGCTTACTGTGGAACTAGATGGCGCTGTGTGTATATCAATGATATTTATTATTATTTTTATTTCTTCTATAACAACCATAACCAAATTTCAATTGTCTGAGTCAAATACTTCCTAAATATATGCCGGTGACTGATAGATAGACACCGAGGTAGATCCATAAATGTACTGTTTCTGGTGCGGAATACATTTTTTTTTAATCCTTGTATATATCATATCAAGTCAATTACAAAGTTCGACATATAACTGAGCAGCCTTAAGAATAATAAATAATATCCCTTCCACATTTGAAGTTTCAGTTGTTATCAAAATTTTAATTTGTTGTACGAAGATGTGAATTATATTTTTATTCCGAACATAATTTTCACGCTGTTTAAATGGATTATTGCAAGTCCCACAATGATTATACATACAAAATACAAATACAAAATACAAAAATCTTTATTTCAGTCTAAAATAATAGTGACTATGAACAGTGGATGGAGTCAACCTAGTAAGCATAATAAGTATGCTTGTGGCAGGTGACCCCGCTCATCCTTATCGCTAGCTTACATTGACTGCTTAAAGTAACATATTTAATTATATATATAACAATAATCAAAAGGCATAATTTATAAGATGATAATAAGCGCTTTTGAGTAAGTGTGGATGTTATGTTTTGATGTGAGTATGTGTGTGTATGAGTGTGTGTGATTATATATGATTATATGTGAATATGTGTATCTGTTCATGTATATTAGCCCTACGACATTATCTTGGGATCGGAAGCTGCTTGGGCAGCTTCCACTAACATATGTGTGTGTGGGTGTGTGAGTGAGTGTGACTATGTGTGCGGGTATAAACATATGTAAAATTGTGCTTACTAATCTGTAGTGGTTTTGTTATTTATATTAAGTAGGTAATATATGTTAGTAGTTTTTCAGTGTCGTCATAGTTCAGTGTCAATAACCATTTTATCAAGATCTTTTTACTATCACGTAGATTTAATTTGTAAATGTCTAGCTTTTCGTTAAGTTGGTTGTAAATATGCGTAGATTGTGTTAGGTATACATATACAGGGCGTCCCAAAGTTATGGGACATGAAGGGGAAGTACCTTAAATATCGTAGATAGTGAATTTTGCTCAAAGAAGACTTTATGTTATTTTTAAAAGTTAGTAATTCTGCATTCATAGATTTTCTAAAAATTATTTGCTTCGGCTGGGAATCGAACCGACTCAAATGTGAAAAAAAAAACACCCTACTTTTATGATGCCAATCGAAAGAATAGCTAAAAAATAATAACTCTGCCTAAGTAACATAGTATTTTAAAAGAAAGGAACAACGTGAAATTAATCATTTTAATCAAATAAAAAACATACATGAAACTGCCGTAGTCAATTAAGTAGGTATTTTTTTGTAAATTAATTAATTAAATGCTCAAAATGTGATCCCTCTTGTCTTACGCAAATCGCCAATCTTTTAATGAGCCCGCTGCCTGTTGATTTTCTAATCATTTTATGGTGAACACTCGATGTGATATGGCACAATTCTGTTTGCAACTCGCCTACGTTCTCGTATCGCTTTTTGTATAGCATATCTTTCACGTATCCCCAAAAGAAGAAATCTAATGGTGTGAGGTCCGGGGATCTGGCCGGCCATCTAATCGGTCCATTTGTACCAATCCATGTAGGAAAACATTCATTTAGAAAATCTGCTGCTCTCCGACTATTATGAGCCGGAGCTCCATCTTGTTGGAAAATTAAGTTTTCTTGCTCCGCCGCGGAATGGTTTCTTATCATAAGATCAAATTTTAAGGGATAACCCTTAAAATTTGAAGTATTCCTAAATACTTTTCTGTGTTCAAGGTTCCTTGGTAAAAATGGATTAAGAAAACCCGGTTTTTTAAAAGTCCGCACCAACAGTTGAGTGAAAAACGCACTTGGTTATTAGTTTCAGTCACTCGTAGGGGATTTTCTTTAGACCAAATACGATTATTGTTGCGGTTATACATACCGTTATTGCTAAAGTTAGATTCGTCTGTCCAAATAATATTATCCAAAAAATTTGGATCTTCGAGCAATCGTGCCTGGATATCAAGACAGAAATTTTTTCTCCTTTCTGTATCGCCCGGAAGTAATTTTTGAACCAATCGTCCTTCAACATAACTCTTAAAACCGTGTTTTTTTAATACACGGTGTATTTTACTTTTTGAAACTCCAATTTCATGTTCTCCTTCTCTCACCGATGCTTTCGGAAAAGCCGAAAAGTAAATTAAAATACCAAGTTCTTCGTCGTTGATCGTATGGTTTTCTTGCTGTGGTTCTCTTGGGCGTTTATCGAAACGTCCCAGAGTTTTCAAATTGTTCACAAGCCTTTTCAAAACTTTACGAGACGGTATTTGTCTATCAGGATATTTTACGCCATACCACCGCAAACTTCTAGAGATATCTTTATCGTTCAAAAAATATGCTTCCATTAGATCAAAACTTACTTGATATGCCATGTTCGCAATAAATTAACACAATAACACTTGTGTAAGTGAATTGAGACTAAACAGATCAATATCCGAAAAACAAACGCTCGCACATACTGTTCCATTTTCAAATTTAAGAACAACATTTAAAAATATCACTTCTTTTTAAAATATCTTAAAAAGTATGCATTCAAACAAACGCTGTCATAAACTGTTCCATTTTCAAATTATAAATTATTTATTTTTGTTTTTAATTTGCCTTCTGTCTAGCTTACAGAGGACGTATTGAAATACAAGTTTTATCATTTCATCTACACGTGCACTTATAATAAGGAAAACTATGTTAGTACCTATTTTATGAAGTGGGTACTTATTTACGAATAATCAATGCTATCTTTGGAATGATAATATCGCTACTTTTCGAACGTCGTCGGCAATAAATAACTTTCTTGAAATTTGACTCAATCATTTTATGTTGTTCCTTTCTTTTAAAATACTATGTTACTTAGGCAGAGTTATTATTTTTTAGCTATTCTTTCGATTGGCATCATAAAAGTAGGGTGTTTTTTTTTTCACATTTAAGTCGGTTCGATTCCCAGCCGAAGCAAGTAATTTTTAGAAAATCTATGAATGCAGAATTACTAACTTTTAAAAATAACATAAAGTCTTCTTTGAGCAAAATTCACTATCTACAATATTTAAGGTACTTCCCCTTCATGTCCCATAACTTTGGGACGCCCTGTATACTGGGTGAAAGGCGAACGTCTCAATGCAACATTTAACTATAGCACATTAAATCCAATTTAAAGTGATGTTATTATCTTACTATTGACTACTTACTACGTTTGTTGCGTAGTCTTAAGTAATATTCGATTACCTAATTATTTTATAAACCCACAATGCTGAAATACAAGTAATGATTCAATTCATTTTGCATTTTATATAGAATATATTTCTACAGTTATAATAACATAAGTCATCTTGCTTGATTTGTTTTAAGTAGGAATATGATAATTACAATATTATTTTTTGTATTACTTCTACTGTAAGTAGAATTAATGCAAAATGTGAATAAAGTACACAAAATGGAGGCAAGCGATTGATTTGGAACATTGATTTATGTGCTATAAATCGGTCGCTCGAAAATCTTTTTAGGTCTTTTCTTAGTAGATAGCCATCTCTTAGAATCATCGAGAACTAATAGGACTGCTAAGAATAAATGGTCAAAATCACCACGCACAAACAAATTGTCAAATAAAAGTGCTAGAAAAAAATACAATATCAATTTTAATCAATTAAAATCATGAGTTTTACGAGTAATACATTATGTTTGTTATAGGTTTATTTAAAACGCTTAAGTATCTGCATACAACGAGGAAACGCTGCCAGCGTTTTGGGTACCTTGCCTCGCGGCCCCAATTTTTTACATTTGTTCTAGTTTATATTTAAATGCCATCTTTTTATTTGTTATAGGTATTTAATAGATACTCGCATTTCTTTTGGTCACTTTACTCAGTCTAGTCTAATCTAAGTAAGCGATGAATTTTTTTACAACAAAAATCAACATTTCATACGACAATTCGCGAACGAAGTCGGTATGTGACTAAATTGCCATTGGTTCCAAACTCCCGTTATAACACCAATAACGTTCAAATCCATACGCAGTCTTTTTTTGGAAAACTATTGCAACATGGTGGTGGTAGAAATCCTTTATTTCAAAATTGGAATAAGTCAATAATGGAGTCTGTGTGGCGTGTAAGTCTTTATGGAAGCGTCAGTTTTTTCCTACAGGTGACTTTATGAATGCACCGCACTGTTTCCCGGCCATTGCCCCAAAACAATCAGTCGAGTCGAACGCGATATTCGGTTTGCCGGTCTTTCAACCGGGTAATTCATTTAATTTTCACATTAACCTCTCTACTGTCGTTATTAATGTTAAAAAACCGGTCAAGTGCAAGTCAGTCACCCAGAAAGGGTTCCGTACCGACACACAATATGGACACATCTATGTAAATAGCAAGATAGATAGCTACTATAAAGCTACACGTAATCTTTGACGGCATACGAAAACAATTCCAATTGTATAGTTTTATTGTTTTTTATGTTGTACAAGTGTTTACAAACAAATAAACAATTAGTTTCAAAGACTCGTATTACTTAATAGTTAGGTACTACGGCTTCACGCGCCTTTGCTCGTTAATGTTTATTTACGAGTAGACAATATTTTATTGCTAAACTATTTTAATTTCCTTTTTTTTCGTTATTTATTAATTGACTATTAGGCATGTATGTATTACCACTACGGTAAAGCTGGGAAAATAAACGTTGAAAATTTGCATTTTTAGACGAGTCTTGTATGGAGTTTGGTTTCAATTTCTTGAATTCTATATTTGCTAGTGGCCATAGTAACACGTACCTAGAAAATTACTGTTAAGTTGTAAGACCCCCTATGCCAGACGAGTAGCGGCGGTACTCAAAAAAGTTCCTCCGCTTTCATTCACCATGTTTGCCTTTTTACCGACAGCTGTCGGGACGGGCGGGGCACAAACGCAGGTGCGTGCGCTTCGCCGAAATTCGCTCGATTGCGCGGGCGCATGCCGCGTTCTGAAATTAAATGACGATTTACGGTACAACCAATCAGTGATCCGCACCACGGTACGCTACAAAGAATTATAATGTGGGTAGATTTGTTGTGTAATGCTGTTACACGGGAAGCTGGTAGTTGGATCGTGAGAACAGAAATAATGTACTCGTAGTGCCTGTTTGTTTTTTTGACCGTTTAAGTAGTAGCTATTCTTGTTCAAGTCAAAGTTAAAAAAAATATTTCATGAGATAAAGTATCACTTAGAATTGTTACTTACATTTTTTAAACTTACTGCTCGTTCACAAAGGTGACTCCCCAAGAAGCACGAGCGAGAAACTCTAGCGTTGGTGTTTTTAATCAAATTTTGGGTTACAATTTGTGATACGACAAACCAAAAAATAAAGATCCCCAGCGGGGTAGGTACATGTTTAAGTACTCGGTTTGGTTGGTGGTAGGACATTTTAAATGTCCGCCTGGCTAGCAACCACCATCTTATCTGAATCTGCCGCCAAGCAGCAATGTTAATGGCATTGTTGTGTTCCGGTTGTCAGAGATAAGATAGCCAGTCCCACAAATGTGTTGGGGTTTCCGGGTCAGTACGCTTCCATCTTCGACCTTATCTTCCCTTAACATCAGGTATGATTGAGGTCAAGTACGAACCCGTAGTGCATAAAAAAAAAGGTGCGGCTACCTGTATTTTCCGATCTTAAATTGTTCACTTTTTTCCAAAAACTTGTACTTAACTATCATCTCCTAATCGCGCGTACTACGAATAGTTCTATTTATATCAACAAAAGTTAAGCTTATAAAATTCTATTACTCTTATTTAATAAATGCTTCTACTACCACAGATGTGCCTCCTAGCGGTGGAACATTTTAATTCAGATGAATTTAAAACTTTAGTACCGGCCACTCACTGTACTAAATCGTGCAGCAAACCGAGGGTGGCCAACTATTATGGACAATGAACAAGAAGGTACATAGTGCCTAAAATAATAACAATCTGGCAATTGATCTTTAGGAAAACGAGAAGTTCTAAAAAAACTTACAAGGGTAACAAAGTTCACTAAACAAAGGATAGTTCAAAATAAGAAAAGCAATATACTATATTTGTAACTGTAAAATTGTGTATTACAATTCGTAGAAATATATGAATAATCTCTTTATTATTTAACACTACTTATTAATTAACGGTAAAAACTTTGAGGTTAATAATGGTGACATTAGATAGTGAGTCAACAAACCACCTACTACTACTGTCTAGTTCAGTGAAGTGTCTGTAAGACACCAGTATGTTTTCATAATAAACCCATTTCATTTCTGTTTCGTATTCTAAATGGCCCGGAATCGCATCGATAATCGACCATCCAATATTCAGAATACGGACCCTGCTATTTATACCCCGTTGTTCCAAATCGGCAGAATATATTAAAACTACTACATACTCAAAGAAAAGCTTCCTTTCTCACCTATTATTCAATTTTCCTAAAGAAGCAATTCCCCTGTAAATTCGGCCAATGCTTTGGAATGAAGTCGCAAACACGAGTCGTGTTCCCGTAACCCAATGTTAATTGTGCCATGACCTCTTTAAATTGTATGTGGGTCATGACGGTATTGATCCAAGGTTGGAACTTTCTCCGTACAATGCGAGTACGCGAGTAGTACAACTGTCCATTGACGTATATTACCTATAACTGCTTTTGTTTCTGGGCATGTATAAGCGGTGTTATCGAGTAAATGTACTTCAGGTGACTTTTAGGAGTAGGAGGTCCCGAGTTCGAGATTATGAATTGTGTAGTTTCTTCTTGACAATCGATTGGTGTAGTGGATAGAGACCCTGTTAGCGAAACCAACGGTTGCGGGTTCGAATCCCGCGATGGATAAATGTTTGTGTGATGAATATGAACATTTATTCCTGAGTCATTGATGTTTATATAAATATTTATGTATGTTTATCCGTTATCTAGTATCCATAGTACAAGCTTTGCTTAGTTTGGGACTAGATAATTGGTGTAAGTGTCCGAGATTTATTCTTAGTTCTGGTCATTCTTTGATGTGGTGTTGCAGATATTACAGACGGTTCTGTTCTGATCGGGATCACTCTGTATTTCATTCTTTAAACAGAACGATATACGTTGGCCATACAGGCTGTTGTCAATAAGTAGCCACTTTGGTGACATTGACCTGAATAGGTAATACACACCTCGTACTTATTGTGTTGTGTTCTATTACTCGTAATTACTCATAAAGTGTAATTTTAGTAGTATTTCGCTTACGAACGTTGACATTGGACTAGATTCGTGGGAATTTGGTCTTGTTTGTTCTGTAATATCCTCTATAAATTATGTAGTGGTCGATAGTTTCTGTAATAGAGATGACTATGAGGTAAATGAAAAAACATATTCAGGTTTCTAATTAAATGAAATCCTTAGATTCTATGTATATGGTACTAAAGACGTATTACAACTTAACTTAGGGCCGGTGTATGCACGGCGGAGAGAGGGAATAGAACGATAGAGGGAAAAGGTTATATTCAAAATCAAAAAATCAAAATCAAAGAATGCTTTATTTTGTAGGTACACAGGGTACACTTAAAATAGTCAGATTTTACATTTTTTAAACTACTGCTTGTTCAAAAGCCAATTTTCCCCTGAGATTCATTTCATGTAAACCCATGATCCTTCGCACCTGATTGCACAAGCAGATGCTAGATGGGGGTCCAGCTTTTTATTTAGAGGTATGGCGAATTCAAACATTTTGCTTTTGACATGATTAACTACCATCATTTAGTAGGGGTTGATTAGACGTCACTTGGTTTAAAATCAGCCCCGTTTTATCAACAATACGTTAAACATTCATATTGTATTACGCAACATAATACAGAACTTTTGCTAGTAATCGTAATAATGTTTCGAAAACAGGGTTCCATGAAGTTTTCTTGATGGGAAAGAAATCCAAAGTGGAAAAACAAACAGCTGGCATTACGTAAACACTATGTAGAATCATGTACTTTTGTGTAGTAATTAAACTAAATATGATCAAGTTATTGCGATATTTTACATATTCGAAATATAAATTACTTTCAGAATAAAACGTAAATAGGTACGCATATATTTACTATAGACTTATACAGACAACGCAATGAGCAGGATGGATATTGTATATATTCCACAACATTTTTCACATGAATACATTCAACAGAACTGTATTTCTTTACAAAATCACTACCATGCTAAAAAAAAGGGAATCTTATAAAAACATTTCCTCCGCGCCGGAGATGCCGCATTTAAGACAATTCGCAAACACCACTCTCTCATAAAGCGAACATTCAGCTCTAACTGTTCACGCAAAGGAGGGTAATGTGCTAGCTAACCAATAAGTAACAATATAAAATCGTCTCGACGCACCAATCAATTTTATGCGCGTATTGATTTATGGAAGTGGGTCAGTGCCCCAACGGTGGCCCCCTTTTCCCGCAGAAGCGTGCACCAGTTCGATGACAATCGCGTTGCATTGGGGCAGATCTGTCAACGGACCGGTCTTGAGGCATAAATCGCGAGAGGAATGCCGACTAGACACTATCAGTTGATTTTATTCTGTTGTCGAGTTGATACAGACGTTGATGCCCCGCGGCTACGGTGTGATGTTTGGCTCAGATTAAGTCAGATATGTTTAATGGTAATTTTATGTTGCCATTGTCTTTTGCAGTCATAATATAACTGATATCATCGTAAGTACGTCAGCGCAAACCTGTCAATTATCGTCCACCACACAGACCGCTAATAACACGTGAGGCGCATCTGTGAACAGATTAGGATAATAGTGCCCAGATGCCCAAAAACTTTCAGTTATTGGGTACCTATTCCTGTCACTTCATTCCACTCTGATTGGCTCTGAGCAACCTTGATAGGGCCAATGCCTCAACCAGTTGACGCAAATCAATTCGGTGCAGTAAATCAAACAATAATGACGGGACGCTGGCAGTAATGTTTAAGCTATTGAATATTTAGAAAAGCCCCAAAAGCTATTAAAACAAAACGGCTTAACCGATTTTGATAAAACATGTTTAAGGACCACTGCATATAAAAAAACCGCATCCAAATCGGGTCACCCGTTTAATAGTTACGGTGCCACAGACAGACACATACACACACTTAGCGGTCAAATGAAACATTAGGCGTTTGTGAGCTGTGTGGTTCATGCTCTACCCCCTAACTCAGTTTTGCGGGAAATGCACGCGTTATTTATCATAGCTCTGTGACATTCTAGCCCCGAAACGGTTGAAACGATCTAAAAACGGTTTTTTATTTTCGAAAGCTGGTTTTTAGCCGTGCTTGATAGAAATCGATTAAGTCGTTACCAAGATGTTTAGGTTTTAATAAAGTTTTTTGGTGGCTTTGGATGATTTGGATGATATATAATGCTCTTTACGTATGTATTAAAAACTGTTTGCTATGGAAGAGCGAGGATTCCTGTCACAGGTATTTTACACACATATTTTATTTGTCACAGGTCGATCATCCCCCACGTGTTACATATTGTAAGACAGAGATACTGTTAGGTAACTACAGTTAGTAACCTCTAATCCATTTACGGCATAAGTCGTAAACAGAACGTAGAGTGTGGCGAGTTTCCTCGAAGATGACAAGGTGATGAAATACTAACATCTTTGCCATAGTTTCAGTGATACTACCGACTACCTATCAGAGCACCGGCGCCGGCGCTGACGCGGGCGCCGGCGACTAATTGCGTTGCTCGCGCGCAGCGAAAGCTCCAGATTTATGCGATACTTAGAATTAGCTGTAAAACGTTCGCGCCTCTCACGCGCTTTGCTTTGTTTGCTAAATCATTTAAGTAACCGTACAGTCACCGACAAAAGGGTAAAGACCAGACCGTTTGCGTTTGATAACTTATTGCGAAATGGGTTCAGAAACGCCTGTTTCGCTGCCGTGTGTACATTTAAATTATCCATTGTTCTGTGACGATATATTGCTGCGTTGTTCCCAGCTTTCCACTAGCACAGTCCATATTGTGGTTTCCAACTCGGTTTTATTAACATACAACAATATTCGCCTCGGTAGGTGTTAAGAAAATGCAATTTGCAAGTTATTTTATTGTTGCTTATGCATTGGGTTCAACATTCCAGGGATGCCGTAGGGTGAAAGTTTATCAAAATTATACTTAACATGTCTGGAGAAAAGAAAATAAATATGTGAATAACTTATTGTTTCATAGTGTTTTAATAACATCGGGTTAGATATGTAGAGTATTGAGTATATTTATTGGAGTAGGTATAACACACCTCATCCAATCACAAGAGGTATATCACGCATATTAGGTCTGACAAGGTATGCTAAATTTTCGGAACGGAAGGTTTTAAAAATTTAGATTTTGTTTTTCAATTCGGGACAACTACAGCAAATAGGTTTTTATAATCAAGACTTTACAATCAAAGTAATTGATATATTTATATTGTTACAAATGCTTAGTCGCATTTGGATATACTGGCGCAAGAGGTTGGGATCATATCATTATCATAACTAAATCAAAAGTAATTGACAAATGTTTGCAACAACTATTTGCGATATATCTCTGCCTGCGCTCTGCGTTTGTGTGTGAACTATTGATGTGGTGCTATGCACGGATGGATTTTATATGTTTTTGACCGATTCACTCCAAATTGAGACTTTTGGTGTCCCGATCACGAGGAAATTGGTACGTGTCCATTGATCCCGCGCTAATCGGGACACCTGCCCCCGTAGTATGACAACGTTTTCGCGCGCAACGAGAGGTGAGAGTGGAATAGTTGTATATTTCGTCCAAACGAATGAGCAGGACAAATATTATCTCGCGCGCTATAAACGTTTATCGCGCCTGTCATGCTCCCAGTGCTGGTAACACTAGCATCGTGGTTAATGGAAGTCTGTGGTTTCTGACTACACCTCTGGGATATTGGCGAATGGTATCTAATGTAGGTAGATTATATATTTATGTTCTATTATGTTATGTAGATTTACGTGTGACGTCTCATATCCTAAATGAACATTATCAGACAAAAAAAAAATAATATTATTTAATCGTCATGAATCACTAGAGTTCACGGCTTTAGATCAAATAAGTAACCTCTAAGCTCCAGCCGCGTGCCATGAGATCACATGCGCACGCGACGCTGCGCAGTTGCGCACATATTTTATGCGCACGGTAATTATTGTGACAAATGCGCCACTAACGGCCCCCAGCGAAATGTTTACAGCATTCAGTATGTCCAACCCGCCGACGGCTTAATGAAATAGCCCAATTACTTGCCGTGCTCGTCTTTTTAACTTCGGTTTCGAATCTTTTTCGATTAAAATTCTTGTTTTTGAATTTTTTTCGAGTATAGAAAACTAGTGGAATCGATCGATAACAATATAACACTGAATGAAAGATTATTGACTAGGAATAATGTTTGCTCGAGTGCTGGGAGGGTGGGAACGGAGCGAGCAACAAATCTACATCTACTGTCTTACAAAAGATTTTGGCTCACAATAACCAAACGAATTTGTTGGAGCCCAATCGTTAAAAAATCTCCTGGTGGGGGATCGGGGGATATCGCGGGCTCTTTTCTGGCTCCAGCGTTCACGTGCAACACCGTGGGGGTCTATAGGCAGTCCACCACGAACCCCATGATTCCAACGCATTTGCAGCTCCCTTGGTGTTGCAATGGCTGGACCTCGGTGACTACGTCTCATCACGTGGTCGACAGGATTGCCTCCTAATTAAAAAAAAATGCAACGAGAATTTAGTGTTCTACAATTTCTTATTTGCATCTTGCACAACTACGAAAATCGCTCTAAACAAGCCATCCTTCTTTTCAGGGGCAAATTCGCTTCAGTCCGCAAGATTCGTCACCTGGTCTCCGGCGAAGAGTACGCAGCAAAGTTTATACGCAAACGGCGGCGCGCAGCGGACACCACGCGTGAGATACACCATGAAGTGGCAGTGCTCGCGCTCTGCGCCGGATGCACAAGGGTCGTCAGCCTACACGAGGTAAAATCTCTTGAGGTATCTTATGGAGTGGATTAAATGCACTAAAAGTCAGGCTAGGTAGCAAAACCCATCGGAGTACGCGGTGAATTCCCTTTGCCGAAAGAATGATTACCAAATCGATTGGGATTTTTTGGAAATATTGATATCATCACAGTTCTCTGACATAATCGTATAATTTGAGAGAAGACCGAGGATGGTATAAAGAAGCAAGCTGTCTATATCCCTGCATGATAATGTGGCCACGACTGTGTGACACGGGGTAAATTACCTTCTATTACCTCTTCACAAACCATGTCATAGAGCTAATGTACGACTTACAAGCCTTATGGTGTGTTGTGTGAGTAATACTGGTCTTAAAGTATCTCTTATAATGTACTAGCTGTTACCCGCGTCTTCGTCCGCGTAGAATTCATTCTACTACCAAATGCGTCGCTCTATGACCCAAAAGCAATGCCACTAATAAAACCTCTTCTGCAGGAATCAGTCACTTTTCGGGCATAAAAATGTTAATCCAGATCCTACTCTGTCTACCAACCAAATTTCGACCACGTAAAAATGTATAACTTCTGTGTTAAGATATTTTTTTTAATTGGCAATTAGGTACAGTCCAAAACAGATAAATCTTTACAAATTAAGTTTTCAGAAAATTGTGAACGTTTTAGGATAATTTTTATTTAGTTATAGCAATTACCGAGTTCAACAATATATAACACTAGTATTGTAAATACAGTAGTATCTGTTTCAACTGTATATGTCCCAAGAATTTAGGACAGTCATTAAAACTTGATTCCATCACATTCCAGGTTTATGAAACACGATCAGAAGTCGCGATTGTCCTAGAACTGTGTGCGGGCGGTGAACTACAGCACCTCCTAGAAGAGGAGGAGCGTCTAACAGAAGGCGCGGCCAAACGAGCCCTTCGTCACGTACTAGAAGGGCTAGCACACCTCCACGCGCGACGCGTCGCACACCTCGACTTAAAGCCACAGAATCTGCTGCTGTCTGCAGGCGGAGAAGAGCTGCTGATATGCGACTTCGGGATCAGCCGCGCGATCCAGCCTAGTGCACATGTTAGAGAGATATTAGGCACAAGAGACTATGTTGGTAAGTCACATGATGTTTACTTATAATTCGTTTATGGAAATTGCTACTACATTAGAACCGTGTTACCTAACTTAGGAAGAGGATACAGACCTATCGATTTTTTAAGGAAAACGTACATAATTGTTGACGACCTGTTTGGTGTAGTGGTTAGAAAGTCTGCTACTATACTAAATGGTCGCGGGTTCGAATCCCGCTAGGGGCACATGTTTGTATGATGAATACAGACATTGTGTTCCCGAGTTATGGATGTTTTTCATTTATACATGTATATATTTACAAAAAAAAATGTATTTATATAGTTTATCAACCATCTGGTATCCATAACACAAGCCTAGATGCTTACTGTGGGTCTAGATGGCGCTGTGTGTTTGTGCAAAGACATTTATTATTATTTATTAATTGTAATGTATCACCATTCTCGTCAACCATCCACCGTTTAGCTTTGGCCTTTCCCAAACCATGCCATCACACCCGATTCCAGCCATTCTAAATGTACGTGTGTACACGTGAAACTATGGTAGACGACGAACGAAATCGAGAGTTGAACTAAATGACCAATAAGTAACGACGCTTACGTTCGGACCTAAGTCAACAAAAAATGAGAGTTATTAAATTGAAAGAGAAAATTCAATAACAGAAAGTTATGAATAATCATGTTCCGAGTAAAGGGCTTTCGCTGAATGTAATATCTTTGGATTATTTAGTGGACCATAACAAAACCCATTATTAGGCAATGTTATATAGCGGGCACACGAAGTAATGACTTAAAGGTTATGTAGAATAATAGATTCGTTCTGGGCGAATTACCATCTACCATTGTAATTGTAACGTTGCAGTGGGCCTGGCTGGGAAATAGCCATTGATTATTGTTTATATTCCGTGACCGTCGTGTGCGTTATGATATGTATTATATAATACATGTAGCAATGTGTGGAAATTGGGATTTGTTATGCAAGTAATGTTGTGTTTGCATGTATTTAGATGATCAAATGATAAATGGAAACAATAAAATTGATCTAACAGTATTGGGTGAAGACTTCCCTTTAGTTTTTATATGTAGATCAACTAAGTAGATTCTAAATGCAATGCATAAGTATGCCATATATTTTATTGCTGTTCATACCTTATATTTCTTTCTTCTTCTGGGTCAAATACAAATTATTTATATTCTTTATTGAAACAGGACTTTACATATCACAGACTACAAACGACGGGTATAAGTACAAATTATTTTCTTAAAAAAAAAAAACAAAACAATTATGCAACTTTAAATCGAGAAATCGATATTCGTGAATAAATAGAATAAAATACCTACAAGAGAGCGTAAACCAGAGCTTTTCCATCCATTTTGACGACCTGTGTGGTTAGGAACTCTAACTGCTATACCAAAATGTGGCGGGTTCATTCCCGCTAGGGGTATATGTTTGTATGATGAATACAGACATGTGTTATGGATACTGAGTTATGGATGGAAACCGGTTTTTTAAGGTTAAGGTAGAGCCAAAGCTGAATAAAACATGCCTTTGTAGTTGACGCTGATTTGGGTTTAAAAATTAACCGGCAAACAAGCTCTGTACCAGCTTTCGAAACTGAAAAACCGTTTTGAAATCGGTTCATACGTTTTGGCGCTACAAAACCATAGAGAGAGATAAAGCCTTTAATCTGGTAACATCTTTTTTGCGTTGGGGGTTAAGAACAACTAGGCATATAAATAAATAACATTTTTATTGAAAAGCACTCGATAGATTTATAAAGACATTATCTGAGAATGTTCTTCTCCTACGCTCTCCTTCCTTCTCCGCTCATGCTGTTTTATTATTGTAAAATCAAAAATGACGTTTCCTGAGATGTTACTATTCTTATGAAACATTTTACATGTGAGACTCCAGTATGAGAAAATCACCTCACAGGATTAATTTGAATTCTCAATTAAACTTATGAACTAAATTATTGCCATTGATGATGATGATAAGTACACTAAGTGAGAGGCGTGATGGGGATGTAAGTAGGATTGCCAACTTTAAAATACGAATTTACGGGAAATCATCATTTTACATGCTGGACAAGGGTTCCAAAAGCGGGATTCGACTAATTTTCTTCAAGGTAAGGTTGGAAGGTTTTTCTTTGCAAATTAGTATGAGAAGTAAAATAAAACCCTTGTAACTAAATATTTACGAAAAAAAAGAGAACACTATTACATAGTAAAAGTACTGTACGAGTATGTATTGATATTATTAAGGAATTGCATATGAAATTGGAAATAAATTTAAATTTCAAGGAAATATATTTTTTAAATTAGTGTTTATTTTATATTTACCTGCGTCTGCCTTTATTCTGAGTGTCAAAAAACGGAACATTAGGCTGAGCTAAGCCCTGATCGGGACGTGTCTTCTGGGGTCCCAGAAACTGGTTGTCCCGCGTCTAGCTCCCAGTATTAATTTACCTATGTATTTACGCGTTTTGTCTCCCCTCTTCAGCTCCCGAGATCCTGTCGTACGAGCCGCTGTCCCTAGCAGCGGACATGTGGTCGGTGGGTGTCCTGGCGTACGTCCTCCTCAGCGGCTACTCACCTTTCGCCGGCAACACGAAGCAGGAGACCTACCTGAACATAGCGCAGTGCCAGCTGTCGTTCCCCAAGGACCTGTTCAGAGGCGTCTCGCAGAGGGCGATACAGTTCATCAGAGAAACGTTGGTTGTCGATCCAAAGTGAGATTTTAATTTAGCTTACCTACTTTACATAGGTTAAATGTTAATGTTAAAAATTTTTTATGTAAAAGTTTGTGAGAAATTGGTTTTCTGAGAAGTTGGCACTCTGAGAAGTTGTAATTTTGCGAGCGGTTGGCATTTTGCGAAGTTGGCATTCTGAGATGAGACGGATGAAAGGACCCCGTGGAATCAGTATGGATTAAGTGGATTATCATTAAATAGAATGTATTGGGATTCTTGGACGTTTTACCTTAGTTTTACTAGGGATGTATTAAGTTATGGACAGTTAAGGTGAGAAGACTGTTGCAGCTACAAGAAAGCATACACTAACCTTCAGAGTACGACCTATGTGTTAATAGACATCGAAAAAAATGTAGTTATCGACGAGAACGGAAATTTATACAAAAATAAATCTATTCAGCTCCTTAGATTATGTAACATCATCGGTATCGTCATCGATAACGCTAACCAATGAGAAACCGTCAATCACATATCAGAACGTAACCGATGACGATGAAATTACGTAATTGAACCCTTGTTTTATTTAGACAATTGGCACAGAATGAATATAGTACTAACGTACAATTGGTCTAACCCTGCCCTCGAAATCAACGGCTGCGGGTTCGAATCTCGCTAGAGGTATGTTTGTATAATATATATTTATTCCCGAGTTATGGGTATACTTACGTAAAGATTTAAGTATTAACCCATTATCTAGAATCCATAGTACAGGTAACTTTGTGAGTAGATAATTTGCTGTCTGAAATATTTATCATTATTCTGCACAACACCGATGATACGCGTCTTTAATTATTATTAATTTGTTCAGACTTGACTTATTTTTGTTAGTTATTTAAACTGTTAGAAAGTGCTTTTACAGTTTCCTGCGGCTAAAAGTATACTTCATCATTACATTCATCCCTGCGCGCTAGCTATATTGCATTAATTATGTCGTGCCAGGCATAACCAGCCAATAGTGTTGTAGGAACATTACATTTTAATATCTAGAAATAATTAATTCAACCGAGTTAGTGCGCTTGGAAACAAGTGTTAATACTTTGCGATTCTATGGCCACATTGTATCTCCATTTATTTGGGCCATCGCAATGTATGGAGACGAAAATGTTTAATGGTTTCGTTGAGCGAAAACTTATAGTACCTTGACATCGTTTACAGGGGCCGTCTTACAGTGGAAGAGTGCCTGGAGCACCCCTGGTTGAAAGACGAATCGGACATCCCCCGTGTGATCGTTGGCGTCGGCTTCGACACCACCGAGCTCGCCAGTGACGACGACGACGCGGACGCCGAGCCAGATGACGACGAGGTGAATGGCCACAATGGCGTGAACGGCCATTCGAATGGCCATAGCGCCGTGAATGGCCATAATGGTGTGAACGGCCATAATGGTGTGAACGGTCACAATGGGGTCAACGGGTGCAATGGTAATGGGACACATGAAGAAGATAAAGGTGAGGGAATGTTGTTATATTTTGGTATAGCTAGGAGGCATAACGGTCACTTATATACTTGGTGTTGTTTGGATATGATCACTGACACTTCTGGTGACCCTGTTGATCAATGGTTTGCTGAAGCAAGGGATTTTGACGCCTATACTGGAACCAACGGTTGCGGATTCAAATCCCGCGAGTATAGTTAAAGTATGTGTGATGAATACGAACATTTATTCCCGAGTCATGGATGTTGATATAAATATTTATGTATGTTTATTCGTTCGCTAGTATCCATAGTACTAGATTAGCTTAATTTGGGACTAGCTGGGTATGTAAGTGTCCAAAATATTTATTTAAATATAACCTATGTGAGGGTACTTTCAAATACCCAAAGTGCTGCAATTTGTTGGCAAGAAAATTACTCGTATGTAGGTTCTTGTTCTGTGAATCGCGTAATAATTATATCAGGCATTTCAAAATTATTGTATGATTTTAACAATGGAATCTTTATTTACGATGCAAACTTCATGTATTTATTTCAACGAAAGATACATGACATCATTTGTTGAATGTCAATTGAAATCTACTGGAAATAATTGCATTTATCTGTCAGTCAGTATGTCCAAGCTACTACCGCTTCGGAAAGGAAAATCATCCGTGGCAAAAGAAGCGGCGTAAGAAACCCACAGGATCATTGTTATCCTTTTTTTTTAATAAAAATTTGCATTGATTTACCTTTCCTGTAATATTTGAAAACTGCTTTCTTATAAATAAGAAATATATATTGACGTGTTTTTTTTTTATGAAGGAGACATTTACGCGTTTGGATCAATATAATTTTGATGATTAATATCAAAATGATGTTGCGACTGTTTGTTTCCAGCGACAGAGAGCTCCGAGTCGCGGCCCGCGTCGCCGGAGTGCGAGGAGCGCGACAAGCCGCTGAAGCATGCGCATGCGCGGGACATCTCGCCGCCCTTCCCCGACGCACCCTCCACCCCTAAGGTAACTACCAACATCCACAGCATTACGCATCTCCAATCTCTTCTCACTAGCAGATGGATTGGATCATAACGACTTGTTTGGTGTACCTAGTACATATATACAAACAGAATTTATAATAAATAACTTATTCTTTTCTTCGTTGGTAGCATAGTAAAAAAAGGAGTTTGTATAACAGCGAGTCAAAGAGCAGGGTAAATCATAGTAACCAGTTTTTATACAAACTGTAATCGATCACATTTAAAAAATTGAAGGATATTTTTTGTGTTTTATTAATTAATTACTAAAATGAAAAATGGGCCAGGATGTGCACCGATTGGATCTCATAGGACAGCAGGCGCGGTAGAGTTAGGCCTAAATAGCTATGGCCCGATGAGCGGGATTCTTTCATCAAGGAGTGGAGAGATATTGCACTGGACAGACATTTACAAAAAATAATGGAGGCTTTTGTCCAGCAGTGGGATAATACAAGCTGCTTATTTGCTTTCATATTATTAAAGTTAATGTTGGTAGGCTCTAGTTTGTGTGAATGAAATAAGTTATAGAGCTGGGATTATATTATTCAGACTGTACCATCTTTAATTTTTATTACTACAATAACGAAAATATCGCATATTTTTTTTCATGATCGATCACATTATGTATGTATGCATAGTTACATTGTTCTTTTTATTAGTGACGCTTACAATCAAATCACATGTTTCACACAATGGCGGTACCTTCATAAGAGCCCAAAAGTTCAGTAGGATGGCAAATCTATGATTTAAACATTCACATTTAAACCCCAGCGGGGTACATGTTTAAGTACTCGGTTTGGTTGGTGGGAGGACATTTTAAATGTTCGCCTGGCTAGCTACCACCATCTTATCTAAATCTGCCGCCAAGCAGCAATGTTAATAGCATTGTTGTGTTCCGGTTGTCAGAGATAAATGTGTTGGGGTTTCGGGGTCAGTACGCTTCAACCTCATCTTCATTTAACATCAGGTGTGATTGAGGTCAAGTACCAACCCGTCATGCATAAAAAAAAAACTTGTCAAACTGAAAAGCACCGAAATCAACTCATCCAATTTCACTAGCTGTGTAAAAATCACAAAAACACGCCACCGGTCTTACATACCGTCGACGTCGTACCACTCGATACAATATCCGTCGTGAGAAAGTAAAAGGTGTGTGGTCGGTACACGTAGCCCGTCCAATCGCAGGTGTCCCGCAAGTCGCACCCGTCCGTGCTGGCGCTGTGCAAGAAGTTCCAGCCGGACTACGAGAAGCCGGCCAAGCTGCCGGCCGCCGACTGCGCCTGCGCCGCGCCCTGCCTGCGCCCGCCGCCCGACCGCGCGCTCATCTGCTAGCGCTGGAGCTGCTGCGGCCTCAGGTACCCACCGCTGGAGCTGCTGCGGCCTCAGGTACCTACCGCTGGAGCTGCTGCGGCCTCAGGTACCTACCGCTGGACCTGCTGCGGCCTCAGGTACCCACCGCTGGAGCTGCTGCGGCCTCAGGTACCCACCGCTGGAGCTGCTGCGGCCTCAGGTACCCACCGCTGGAGCTGCTGCGGCCTCAGGTACCCACCGCTGGAGCTGCTGCGGCCTCAGGTACCTACCGCTGGAGCTGCTGCGGCCTCAGGTACCTACCGCTGGAGCTGCTGCGGCCTCAGGTACCTACCGCTGGAGCTGCTGCGGCCTCAGGTACCTACCGCTGGAGCTGCTGCGGCCTCAGGTACCTACCGCTGGAGCTGCTGCGGCCTCAGGTACCTACCGCTGGAGCTGCTGCGGCCTCAGGTACCTACCGCTGGAGCTGCTGCGGCCTCAGGTACCTACCGCTGGAGCTGCTGCGGCCTCAGGTACCTACCGCTGGAGCTGCTGCGGCCTCAGGTACCTACCGCTGGAGCTGCTGCGGCCTCAGGTACCTACCGCTGGAGCTGCTGCGGCCTCAGGTACCTACCGCTGGCCCTGCTGCGGCCTCAAGTACCTACCGCTGGACCTGCTGCGGCCTCAGGTACCTACCGCTGGCCCTGCTGCGGCCTCAAGTACCTACCGCTGGACCTGCTGCGGCCTCAGGTACCTACCGCTGGCCCTGCTGCGGCCTCAGGTACCTACCGCACGCTGCTAGCGCTGGACCTGCTGCGGCCTCAGGTACCTACCGCACGCACTCACTCACTCACTCAAAAGGACCTAGGGGAACTGAAGGCTAAATCGTATATTTAAGGGAAAATTGTCATGTGAAATAGGCAACAAAATAAAGCTTTATTTTAGGAATTTGGCGCAAAATGTCCTTATTAGTAATCAATCTACATTTTTTTATTAAACAAACTTTAATCAAATCACAGAATTTGAAGATATTGGGCCATTTCCAAAAGGTTCTTTTTAGTCCATTTGTCGGTCCGTCGTTTAGAAGATATTTGGCCGTGCCAGAATCTATAGTCGGAGTTCCAATTGGTGATGGTGACCGTGCCAAGATGAGCCATACCCTTTTGTAATATAAAACTATTTTTTTTTTTTTTTTTAATTAGAATGGGATCGCTCTTGACCTTCGGAGGGGAATATTACATCTTAAGTAAGCAGTAGATTAAAAAATGGTACAAGTTATTGTTAGATGCTAACAAATAGTGAAGTCTATCAACATACTCAATTTTACTAAATTGGCTCTAAAGACTGCTGTGATTATCTCGTCCGTATATGAACTAGAAGACTATCATATCACCTGCCTAAGAACCACTATAAATAAATTTATACCAATTTCAGATTTTTTGTTTGCCTTTTGTCTAGTCTAGAGGTACAAAGCCAGGTATAATCGAGGTGACATACACATAATTTGTGGAAACTCATTGGTTTGTGTACTAACTATGTTGTCACTTTAACATAAGAAATATTGCCAACTGTTTGTTTCCCATAATAAAAAAAAGATCCACTATGTTTCTCCCACGGCGACTTGCATTACTTCCCCTGGGCTGTTTTCCCTAATCGTCCATGCTGCTTCCCATTACTGATCTATGCAGTTTTGATTACGACGCCTCATCACCCATGGTCCTAAATATTATATAAACCTGCCCGATAGCTAACTCAGTACCCATTTTGTCTCCAGGTAGCCGCAAGCGGGCGCTGTGTGACCTCAGTTCCAAGACAGCGCCGACGACGCACGCGTGATGTAAATACGTAGCATAAGTTAGTTGTACGCGAGTTGTATTATATTCTTTGAGTAGGGTCCCGATTACGCGAACTCGCGACAAATGAACTACTTAACTAGTGAGATAATTGAACGTGTGTCGGGTTGAGAATGAATTCGATTCGATTCCGGCGAGTTCGTCGAGTAATCGCGCTCCTACAGCGATGGTACAAAATGCATAATTTTACGCGAACATCATAGAACGAGGGCTTGTAAATGTGTTCTTAAGTTTGTAGCGTAAGGCCGATGCTGCGGTGTTCCTCGCGACCGCTAGAGTTGTAAATAATCTATAACTGAAGTTTCCGCGGTCTTTATTTATTGAAAGGTCCATAGACGCTGCGCCGGCGCCGTTCAGCGCTTATATTACTTAGATAATAAAATTGTTAATGTGTCGATCACATCGCGTGACATTATATTGTAGTATCTAAGTGTTTAGATGATTTTTAACAGAGTATGTTATATTGTTGGCATACAATAGTATGTTAGATGGAGTACAGTAGCACGACGCTGCCGTCGTGTTAGCCCCCTTGTTGTTGGGACCAAAATTTGTGTAGTCGCAAATAATTCCATATCGGTGTAGTATTGTTGTCAGTTGATGTACAATGAAGAAATTTTATCACTAGGAGTGAACGTTTCGGCTTGTTGTTAGATAGAGAAATTATTTAGCGGATGGGCGAGCTCAAGTTTTGCGACTTAATTTATCATTGTAAAGTGTAATGAACTCGGCGGGTGCGCCCGCGCCGGTGTATAGTTAATTCTCTCCATAATTAACGAAATGATTTCCATTTTTATTGAGTAATTATTTTGTCATTTTTTGAGGATATCATTTCTAACACTTTCTAAACGAAGATTTACATTGTGAGAGCTGTTGTGATCCATAACTCATTTGTAAAAATAAATTATTGTGATACAAACGATTGTTTTTGTACGATTATTCCTTCCTTTCCTAGATATTCACTTTGTCCCATTCCTCTCTGGCCACAGGAAAATTGAAACTATTTGTACTTTATTATGCTAATAATATTAGTTTTTTAATTTTTTTAGTTCTAGTAGGCGATTTTCTGATCGCTTAGTAAGGTGGTTTCAAAGTGGCTCGAAAGATGGCGCTAACAGATGGGGCCTCTTATTTCTTACATTTTCATTTAATTTCTACGTTGTCCAGAGCCACGCCTAAACTTAAAAACAAAAATCATCATTTTCCTGCCCTTATCCCACTCTAGGTGGGGTCGGCTTAAAAACAAAAATATATGTAAAAAAAAAATCGTTAGCCATTGGAAAGTCGCCCATACTGTCTTTGGTGACAGCAACTACTCTACAGGGGGGGGACTGAAAATCAGCAACACTGCATTCTATGTATGCTTGTGTTTTTTTCTTTTTTGTGATGAATAAATACCTTTTATTTATTTATTATTATATATCCATGTAATTAACACAACAATTATACAATGATGGCATTGACCCTGATAAGTGTCGCGACGACCAACGGAATCATATCGCCTAGAGAAGGTCATAATTATTCATACAGGGCTGTTCCATACGATTAATGGTAACATGATACTTATACAATGCCTATTACTATGTCTTTCGGCTGATATGATGATGAATCTATACCTAGTACCTAGTATAAGGAAGTCGAAAAGCCAGATGGAGATCTTAATAAAATGCACAAGTCAATTGTATAGAAATTTGTTTATTTCTACATTATCTATAAAACAGTCTTTTAGGGCAAAAACAGATTTAGAAAACATCAACTTCATAGTTTTAGAAGCCCGATGAGCCCTCAGTAGCACTTATACCGAAACGACAAATTAATGTTCATCATACGGAGTATCGTACGCCCATAATAGTCCAGTAAGGATTACACTTAACTTCCTACAATCATAAAGGCCATGATTTTTTGGACATGGATAGAGTACCTGTAAGTGATAGAATGAAAATGTTTTCTAACAAATTAGTAGCTTCCTTTATATATAGTATAGGTATTTAGTAGAAGATTAAAATCACCACTGTTAATTTCATTGCGTCTGAAAATATTTATTTATTTATTTATGTTAAGGAAAACCAACAGCCATGTTAAATCACAAATAACAATGGAAAACTATACCTGACGGCTAATAACAGGTTCTCACATATAGATACTTAGAACTCGCTGTAACTATTTGCAATAAAATCGATCAATAACCTTATATTTATAAAAAATTTCACCGAGGGAAACTATTTTTAGAAAATATAAAGTAGCCATTGGTAATTTTTTTTAGAAAAAAATTTCTGCAAAGCAATGAAGTTCAGCTACAGCGCTACAGCTACAGAATGGTTATGAATCATTTTTATTCTATTACTGATGCACTCTATCCGTATACAAAAAATCAGGAACCTTTAAGATTATAGGAAGTTGCACTACAAAAATTAGGTATTTTTACTGGACTATAATTTAATGAGAGTGTGGCACGACGCGTCATGCATGTGTCACATATCAATATTCGAATGTAGATGCAGCATTTGCAGTTTCAGTGTGATGAAGGCCGTAAATAACATTTTTTTTTTGCTTACACTAGTATCTTCTCTTAGGAAGGCATATAAACCAAAGACTAGCCTACATCTGAATATTGAGCTCATATACGATGTAACGAATGAGCTAATGACTCCTCATTCAAAACATCATTTTTAAAACAATACAAGTGATGACATTAGGAAATAGCTCATATTCTAGTTGATCAGGCTGTCATTGGCACTACGAGTTTGCAGTCTAGACTGAGGAAGCGCTTTACGCGCTAAGTGCAAGCCACCCCGCCAGCGGGCGAGCATCGTTTCACCTCTTTACATACTTCGGTTCACACCGTGGACTACCGACTAAGCTACGTCAGCGATGCGAGCGATACGAGCGAAGCTAACGAAATATCCAATGATTCCAGCGAAGCTACTCGTTCACCTAGTTAGGCGCGCCCGGTTCGTTCGCCCGTCCTCACCGTTTCAAGTACGTTTTTCGGACTAGTCGACGCTCGTCTTTCGAATAGCAGTGAGTGACAATGGACGGAGGGCGGAGTGTGAGTTTTGTTTCGGCTTAACTTTACTACCGCGTTCACGTTTACGTGACGTTTTGTATGAAGAAATGTGCAGCGCCTCTAGCGGATAGTTTGCAAAACGATTTTTTTCATAGGGACTTTTTTCGTAAACGCGAACGCGATTGTAAAGTTAAAAACGAGACAAAACTCACACTTCGCACACAGAACGCTATCCTCTCGCTGTCCCATCCACACCCCCCGGTCTGCCCGCTCGCTTGTCCGTCCGTAGTTTCCGGTGTTAACCCCATAGTTTAGCTCGCCAATATTCCGCGTAGTTTGTATAGTTTCCTTCTCTCGCTTCGCTCCGCCCGCCCGCTGGCGGTGTGGCCTACGCTTTAACCGCGCAGAAGTATGCGGGGAACTTATTTTAGTTGCATCGAGCTGCATGGCGATAATTTAATGCAATGCCAGCTCTTGGTAAAGGTGCTGGTTGATCGAGGCACGTTACAACATGGGAAGCAATTCTCGACCCGTTCAGTCCGTGCTCATGTTTACATAAGAATGCGGACATGTTTGTCTATATACTATATGATGGAGAGTTTCTAACAAAAACCAATATTTTCATGCTAAATTGATTTCATTGATTACGGAATAATAATTTCGAATTGAACTATTGGTTTTTGGTCCGAATTAGAATTTTGAAAGGGCTTTTTATAATAGAAATATAACTGATCGAAGTATTGATAAATTTCAATATTTTCATCACGATCAGAAATTTTTTTTTTAATATAGTGGGTTTTTGACATTATAAAATATACGCCAAAGCAATATCAACCTACATTCGCAAATATAAACTAGAAAATTGCAGTGAAAATTTGGAGGAAACATTGACAATAAATTTTGTTGCCGAAGAAATAAGATAATTTTTTTCCTAATTCACGTTAGCTACATAGTTGCCTTGGAAACCTTTATATTTGTCTCCTGTTAGGTTAGGTTAGGTTGCTCTTAAATTATGACACTCCGGAAGCTCGATAATTTTGTGTACCATACCGAAGATACTCTTCTAATTTCAGAACTTACCGATTCTCATAATAAAAGACTCATTCTTTTTCTGTGAAATGCAACCAGCTAGAGCTTTATCCTTTAGGAACAAAGGTCAGCTTCCACAAAAATAATATAGATGGCGCTGATCATTTTTGCATTTATCTTTGACCTTTCTTCTAACTTCATAGCTTTCTCCTATGGAAATGTACGATTATTATCTTTTGGAGTTAAATGACATGTCCCTTCACTCTTTATATACCTAGGTAATAGGTATTTTGGATATAAGGAGTGAAGGAGCACAAATCCCATGGAGCAAAAGGCTTTTTATACACAAGTCTAAAAGCCATTTATGTTATTTTTATGGGAATACCTTGAATGGCTTATTCATTATAGTCGCTTATATATAGAACAAGTTAGTAGTGGCAAAGTTACCTCTAAAGAGATTGCGTAAAATGGATACACAAGTCAGGAGTGAAATTTTAAATAAAATATTTTTTTATATCTTATTTAGACTACCCTTGCAAATGTTTATTGTATTATTATATGTACTTAATAGGATTAATGGCCACACCAGGTACTTTACATATCAATTGAGTTTAAATTGGAGCTAACTACATAGAGATTTTGGCATTGAAGGGTTGTAATCGCGTTTTGAAATTTAGATTTCAGGATTTAAATTGTCTAGTGAACAAACGTTCATTAGTCAACATTAATGATGTGGATTAAGATTTTACTATATGCTAGGCGGATATACACATTGTTCTTTATTAATGAGTTATTTGCAATAAAAGGTAACATTACAGAAATACATTGTTCATTACAGATAAATATCGGGAGGCACAATGCTGAGACTGTGCCTGTGTAACGCTAAATTTTGGACCGATACACCACCAAAAAAGTATAGACGTTTTCACATCAAAAAAGAAATTAAGAACATAATTGACGATTTTACACGAATATTGATTTAAATACACATACAATAACATTAGGTACCTACTATCAATTAGCACAAACATACAAATATTTCGTCGTTACAACTGGGAACTTAATTTGACTAGATTTAGAATGATTAACGGAGGAAAACCAATTTGAGTTGAATAGGTTGGATTCAATTAAATAATATGGTCTCCTTTGTAATTTTCCCCAATCTTCGCATGCATACCTCGATCTCCTAGCTAGGCAGATAATATCCATTTTCTTATTCATACTCGGAACGACACAAATATGCTGTTTCTGTTTTAAAAATTACGCGAGCATCAGCCAGGAAGAGACAGTACAATTTATTAATTAGCTAGTTTAATACACATATACAGCGTGTTAATTTAATATCACTAACAGAACACAGGAAAAAAGCATTTTTTTTGTTAAAATGTTTCGGTAATGGGACGTTTGAAGATGATGATTAAATAGATAAATCATCCGCGTAATACAAAGATTGGGATAGGAATAGACAAACTCCCATGTGTCTGGTTATTAGACATTTCGGGAATTGGACATTATGAGATTTGGACATTGTAGGAATTGAACATTTTGGGATGTTGTGAAAAATGGTCATTTCGGGAACTCAAAATTTTGGGTATTGGGAATTGTAGGAATTGAACATTTTGGGAAGTGGACATTGTGGGAATTGAACATTTTGGGAATTGGACATTGTGAGATTTGGACATTGTAGGAATTGAACATTTTGGGATGTGGACATTGTGGGAATTGGATATTGTATTGATCCTTTCGGAAATCAAAAATTTTGGCTATTGGACATTGTAGGAATTGAACATTTTGGGAAGTTGCCATTGTGAGAATTGAACATTTTGGGAATTGGACATTGTGAGAACTGGCAATTTCGGGAATTCAAAATTTTGGGAATTGGACTAATGTCCATAACATAATTGTTGGCATTTAGGGAATTGTGAATTAAATTAACACTGTATCACTTATCTAACAGGGCTAAACGTTCTTGCGCTATTCGCGTCCCGTTCTGCTGACGTTCGCAGCGAAGCGTAAGTACATGTGTGTGACATATAATAGGCACACTCATACAACTATTTATCACATTCTTCCTTATTTTAATCTCAATAACACACTTACATCTACTGTTACTCATAACTACTCATAAGATTGATATGAACACACGTCTCTGAATCATATTGGGTCTCGATTGTGGAGAGCTGGATCTGATGATGATATATTGTCTGCTGGAAGATATCTCAGTGTGAAATAATTTTATAATAAGATAGACAGCGATTATATGGCTGTAATTTTGTTTTCCCAATAGAAACCAATCACAAAATTAAATATTTTCCATAACATTGTGCATACATTTATCACCCCCTAGTTTTGAACCAAGTTTCCCCTCTCCACAAATACACCCTCAGTTCCTAGTAATCGAAATAGGTGACCTGGTGGTCTCGGGTCCTTTTACATTAACAGAAAACTTTTTTTACTATAACTACTTAACCAGACATATAGTTATTACTAGGAGTACCATATTGCTTATAAAGCTTTCTTAATACATTGCGTGCCATCTCGCTAGACACAATTGAAAAATGTATTGTTACTACGAGATAACTCGTTATAAGTGTTAAATATACACAATTTTTTTAACTCTCCTAATTCTTCACAAGTTTTTATATATTTCACTATGCGAAACTGCACCGAGATCCACAAAGTATAACGAATATAGGTCATATTTTACAATAGAAGTTCGAACCACCTAGGTGAGGATATGGGCCATAATAAACAATGGTTTTGTGCATTTGTTGCAGGACTAGCAGTCCATATGACAACCAATGTTTTCGAGTCGCCTGTACAGGCCACAGACTCCTTAACGAATTCCTTGTCGTTTAAGAAATTGTTAAAATATCTATAAATCGGTTGCATTGGCAACTAGTATACTGAATAAAATTAAAATAATCTCGACACGCTTACTACCACGAGAGTAATTCACACAAACTGTCACCGTGAAGTATCTATCACCTTTACTTATATTTATGTAAATATAGTGCCAAGATAGGTACTTATAGTTCAGTGTACAACCAGCCCTCGTAGCATGACATCGAAGGGGTGAGAATGGGATAGTTGT
Source organism: Oegoconia quadripuncta (assembly GCA_949316235.1). Classification (NCBI taxonomy): domain Eukaryota; kingdom Metazoa; phylum Arthropoda; class Insecta; order Lepidoptera; family Autostichidae; genus Oegoconia; species Oegoconia quadripuncta. The sequence continues at coordinate 24,855,989 of OX438752.1, read as the reverse complement.
ATAATCGTACAAGCGAATGAGCAGGACAAATGTTATCTCGCGCGACATGTGTCCTATTGCTAGCCACTGGACAGCGCTTTTAGTAGGTTAAAAGTTGACATTTGAAAAGACATCAGCATTTTTGGGCCAGTGTTTTGTCACCTAATAAAAGGTACACCTAAAAAAAGCCGGTACTAAAGACTATCAACTTAGCTATTCAAAAGAATTTTTGGAACCTTAGTATAGTTATAAGAAATATTTGAAAATATCGCTCTCAGAATACATTTTGGCTCACAAACTATACAAAAACTAAATTCATTCCAAAAAAAAAAAAATAAAAATAGACAAGTGACAAGTGACATTTTTGACTGTGAGGTTATAATTTAAGTAGGGATAACAGCAACAGCGAGCGAGCGACTGGCAGAATCATCGTCAAACACGATGGAGCCATAAAACCTGCAAAAAGTGAAGTGAAGTGACTCTGAAAAGAAAAAACAATTTTTCTTTGGCCTAGCATCTTGTTTCCATGCGTGAGAATGCATGTGGTTAATGTTGCCAGTATATAATTTCAAAGTTCCCCAAACCATATTTCAAACCTCTTTTGTTCTTTTCTAAAGTCCTTTAAAAATATATGTGTTAGGTTTTTAGCACGTCTGGTACTAAGAGTTCAAGACTATATTTATTAATTGAAGCGACAACAAACTGGCCCAAAGATGTATGGATCTGTGCTGTTGCCCTTTGACATTTTTCTAAATTTTATTTCTATTTATTATTATTGTTGTATGACTAATTTTATACTAACATAAACTAAGACTTACTAACCTAATATGGAAGTATCCGATATAAAATATTTGATTGATTGATAAACGTTTATCGGACCTATCATGCTACTAGTGCTGGGTTTCTATGCATCGTCTTTTATTTCAGAAAAACATTGAAGCGCGTCATACACGGAGCAGATATTATTTTAAGATATTGTTTCCTCACTTTTACGAAGCGATACGCTCCTTATGAAAGTGGGAGATAAACATACGAAATGTACGCCAAATAATAATATGCCAAAAGACATCTTAAGATCAGAGGCTCTCTTTCATATCTCTCTCAAAGATCTGTGTGAACGAGATACATCGGACTTCTGGCGTGATTAATAGTCATCTCGTTTTCACATACCTGAGACTTTGGACGGAAGTGGGACGCACATACACCCCACTGTCCAACCCTAAAGGGCGAAGTCTTAGCTTTGTTTCAAACATTACGTTTCAAGTGAAAATTCGTATGAAGGAAAGTACAGCGCCCCTAACGGTTTTGAAGAACTATACTATTGTTCTAATAAAAGAAAGTGATTACAGGTAAAATAACACACCTCTACATGTGTTTGGGTTTCTAGTTGATCCATATAAAAGCGTCTTTGGATCACAATTTTTTTAAGCAACCAATTCATAAATTATACCTAATCTCGGAGAGCCTATGATTTATAGTGTAGGTTTCATAATCGATTCTGGATGTTTTAGTTCGTATACTTTGGGCATTCCCTAGTGAGTAGATCATTGATGTCCAGCCCACACAATGACGCTGCGCCTTCAAGTGACGTCCTGACGTCAGTGGCCGTTCATGACGGCGCCGGTGGCTGCCACCTCCAAGTCCTTCAGCTGATCTGAGTACTCAGAGTATATTCGCTGCCAGCGGAGCTGCCGGACTAGTAGGGCAAGCAGGTCTGTTAGGATGTCGTGTTTCTTTATACCCTGGAAAAGTAGACGAGTTAGGGTAAGATATTATAGAAGTCTGCAATTGGGATAACTGTGCATATCAGAATGTTTCGTAACCGCAAAATATAGGTATTTTCTTTTTATTCCGAGAGTATTTTGAAAACACATTCAATACAAATACTCTTTATTGCACAAAATCATCATCATCAGCCCGTAAACTTCCCACTGCAGGGATATAAGTCTACCCTCGTATATGAGGGAGTATGGGCTATAGTCCATCACGCTGACCCAATGCGGGTTGGGGACTTCACATGCCTTTGAATTTTTATTTCTCAGGCATGCAGGTTTCCTCGCGATGTTTACCTTCACCGTTTAAGAGCAGTCGGATAAATGCACATTAAGTAATTAAATTAAACTTAAAAAGTCATTGGTACATGGCCTGCCCGGGAATCGAACCCGGACCTCCTAAATTGGGAGATCGCGTCTTAACCGCAGAGCCACCGACGCTTCATTGTACAAAATAATTTACAGTAATATTGATGATAACAATAGAACACAATTAGGCGGTCTATCTTTATGAAGAAGCAATGTATTTACGTAACACGAACTGTTTGTTTGTATTTCCGATAAAATTTTGTATTTTTTCCATCGACAAAATTCAGTAAGCATTGCATAATCAATACAAAGTGAATGTTTAGGGCATTGTTAAGGCTGATCCTAAGTCAACTGAGGTCTAATCGACCCTTAACTATGACAATAAAAAGGCATGTGACTCACCAAAACTGTAGTCTGCCATTTCTTGGGGGACGACGTACAATGACTGGGCCCGAGCATATCGTCTAGTATCGTTCTCAACTGCTCCTCCGTGCCTGCGAAGTGATTTTGCACGTGCATTTAAATTCCACTGGAAATTGCTAAGTATTAGGTCCTTGCCAATGAAATTGGCGTTTTGTATGAAGAATTTCATTAAGACTGTTTTCTCCATACATTTTTGTTTTTCTTTTTTTTGGGAACGGCAAATCCAAATTTAGCTAAACTTTGTGTGTATTATCAGATAACATTAAGTATAGGCAGCGTTAATTTTTAAAAGTAACCGCTTTATAAAAGTTTGTATAATCTAAGAAATGATTATGGGGAGCACATGAAAAGAGCTCTGTTCAAATTTTTTTTATTATGTGATTTAGCCCAGAAATTAAAAAATATTTCATGTGAAACCTTGAAATAATATTCCATTTTCCAAATAAAAAACAAATTTGGATATAGCTTTGAAAATCGCAGGAATTGGTACATATGATTAACGAAGAAAAAAAACTCCAATTTCATAGGTCGATTTTCGGACAATCGAGAAGTATCTATTATACTAAATTAATTATTTATAGATGTAAATCATCACCACCTTGCCTTGGTCCCAATTTATTTAATATGTCGTGAAAACTCTGACATCTCGAATAAAAAGTAATTTTTTGTATTTTCAAGCCGTAGACGGAGAATGTCACTAACCAAAAAGTGTGGTCACTATGGATAATAAATATAAGAAATGAGACTTTATAATTAAAATGCAGAGTTCATACGAAATATTTTGCGTGTGAGATACATCTAGTTGGGCTGTATCTTCCAGTTTCCAATTGTCATTTTGAAATTGACTAGCGCGTATAAGGGGCGTATGCGTTAAGTGGCGCCCCCTCACAGGTGAAGTTTGGTCGGGATAGTAAGTAGGTACATTTACCTAAGTTAATTTAGACGAAAGGATTGAAATAACAGTGCTTTTTGAGAATTAGTTGTTATCCATTTTACACAGCTTGACAATAACTTCTGCTTCCTAAATAGTTTTGCTGCATTTTGTATAAAAAAACTTAATGCTGCTCTTGCGCTGTACTATTCTATTGGTATGTTTACGTACCATGGTTGACCAGATGTCCAAACAGCGACGTGAGCCAGTGCCTGTAGTCCTTGGCCAGCCGCAGGTGGAGACACGACGCCACTTGTGCTTCGAGCCAACTTCGCGCCGCGCCTGCATTATATGCGCTGGAAAATTTGTAAACAGAAGCATTTTTAAATTAAAAAATTTAGAAAAACCACGAGGTACTTAACATAGAATATTATCCAGGTATACAAAACAACTGTGTTATAAATATCTTCGAAACGGCCGAACCGATTTTCATCAATCATGAACTTTTCACCTTTTTTTTGTTTAATCTTAAAATAAAAAATCGCACTCAAATCGGTACACGCATTATTGAGATATATTTGGACCGACGACCGATGGATACGACCACGTGACCGTATAAATAAGTACTTATGTTCGCTTGTTCGAACGAACGATATGTGATTGTGAATGAACGATAATTCAATGACATGACGTTTTCAAATGTTAGTTTTATAAGTTACGAAATAAAATTTTTTGAGTCTGAACCAGTTTTTCCTTCACCCCCCATAATCCACTGCACCCTAGTTCTTTTTATTAGTATAAGCCAACCCGCAATAACGATGTCACGGATGACCAACAATCAAGAAATTCAGTACTACAGTATGAAAGGACAAGTATGTGACGTCCCTCGCGGAATGAAGACACGTGTGGAAATTAGTTGATAAAAAGTGCCGCCCAAATGTAAATGTCGTACCTTGAAAATTCAATAAATATTAAGGGTCGAACTGTTCGGGCGAGGCTGCTCGCTTGGTGTAGACCGGCCTAATTATACGCGCAGTGTGCCAGTGTTACCTGGAGCTGCAGGCGGCGCTGTGCGCCCGCGCCGGCCCGTAGAGGGCGTGCCAGTGTTACCTGGAGCTGCAGGCGGCGCTGTGCGCCCGCGCCGGCCCGTAGAGGGCGTGCCAGTGTTACCTGGAGCTGCAGGCGGCGCTGTGCGCCCGCGCCGGCCCGTAGAGGGCGTGCCAGTGTTACCTGGAGCTGCAGGCGGCGCTGTGCGCCCGCGCCGGCCCGTAGAGGGCGTGCCAGTGTTACCTGGAGCTGCAGGCGGCGCTGTGCGCCCGCGCCGGCCCGTAGAGGGCGTGCCAGTGTTACCTGGAGCTGCAGGCGGCGCTGTGCGCCCGCGCCGGCCCGTAGAGGGCGTGCCAGTGTTACCTGGAGCTGCAGGCGGCGCTGTGCGCCCGCGCCGGCCCGTAGAGGGCGTGCCAGTGTTACCTGGAGCTGCAGGCGGCGCTGTGCGCCCGCGCCGGCCCGTAGAGGGCGTGCCAGTGTTACCTGGAGCTGCAGGCGGCGCTGTGCGCCCGCGCCGGCCCGTAGAGGGCGTGCCAGTGTTACCTGGAGCTGCAGGCGGCGCTGTGCGCCCGCGCCGGCCCGTAGAGGGCGTGCCAGTGTTACCTGGAGCTGCAGGCGGCGCTGTGCGCCCGCGCCGGCCCGTAGAGGGCGTGCCAGTGTTACCTGGAGCTGCAGGCGGCGCTGTGCGCCCGCGCCGGCCCGTAGAGGGCGTGCCAGTGTTACCTGGAGCTGCAGGCGGCGCTGTGCGCCCGCGCCGGCCCGTAGAGGGCGTGCCAGTGTTACCTGGAGCTGCAGGCGGCGCTGTGCGCCCGCGCCGGCCCGTAGAGGGCGTGCCAGTGTTACCTGGAGCTGCAGGCGGCGCTGTGCGCCCGCGCCGGCCCGTAGAGGGCGTGCCAGTGTTACCTGGAGCTGCAGGCGGCGCTGTGCGCCCGCGCCGGCCCGTAGAGGGCGTGCCAGTGTTACCTGGAGCTGCAGGCGGCGCTGTGCGCCCGCGCCTGCCCGTAGAGGGCGTGCCAGTGTTACCTGGAGCTGCAGGCGGCGCTGTGCGCCCGCGCCGGCCCGTAGAGGGCGTGCCAGTGTTACCTGGAGCTGCAGGCGGCGCTGTGCGCCCGCGCCGGCCCGTAGAGGGCGTGCCAGTGTTACCTGGAGCTGCAGGCGGCGCTGTGCGCCCGCGCCGGCCCGTAGAGGGCGTGCCAGTGTTACCTGGAGCTGCAGGCGGCGCTGTGCGCCCGCGCCGGCCCGTAGAGGGCGTGCCAGTGTTACCTGGAGCTGCAGGCGGCGCTGTGCGCCCGCGCCGGCCCGTAGAGGGCGTGCCAGTGTTACCTGGAGCTGCAGGCGGCGCTGTGCCTCCCGCTGTGCGCCCGCGCCTGCCCGTGGAGGGCGCGCGGGGGGAGGGGCGGGCGGGGGGCGGCGCGCGGGGGGAGGGGGGGGCGGGGGGCGGCCTGCGCCCCGCCCGCGCGCCACACCGGGTCGGCCGCGTCCGCCCACACCACCCTGAGCGCATGCGCAACGATAATAACATGTTTATTTACCAAAAAGGACCATACATCTACACTGGCCTGTATCGTAGATGTACCGTACCGCATGCCAGGCTATTTCACAATTAATAATGAAATATAAAAACCTTTTTGTAATATAAAAACCTTTATGTAAAATCAAAACCTGATTTTAAAAGAGCAACCCTTCGAGTTTCTTGCTTGTTCTTCCCAGGGGAAAAATGCATTTTGAACAAGCAGTAGCTTAAAAAAATGTAAAATTGACTATTTTGAATGTACTCTGTGTACCTACAAAATAAAGCATTTTTGACTTTGATGCCCAAACTTCCACAATAGAGAAATAATTTCACTGGTCATTACATTTTAATATGATAATAATTGAGGGGCTTTATCCCACACGGCATTCTATACCTTACAAGGCCAAATTTTTCAAATGAAACTTTGTACGCATAAGCAGGATACATAGATCTAAAAAGTTGGTAGAAAACATTTAGAAAATATCGAATTTTCCGTTACTATGGAAAACTTAAAATCGCTCCAATTTAATTTCAATACTCTTTTTCGAAAATGTTCTCAACTTTACGTGCTTTAATGTGTATAAAGTTTTATTAGAATCCGTTGATATACAAAATCTTCCTTTCAATAAATTTTAAGATACTATAAAACAAAAATTTATTAAGAAAGCATATTGTAAAATATCAGACTATTCCACTACAACCAATACTTAAGAGGGTTTATTCCGTCCTTCTCGTTTCTTTTTAAATACAGCATAAATCAAAAAAATCGCTTTGACCTGCACTCGAGAAGCCTAAAAAGTTTGAAATTCTCTAAAATAACCGTAATTGAAGCTATTTAGAAATTTAATTGTTTGTCGCGCGTTTATAAACTTTCTCGTGAGTCTGGACATCATATGAAATATCGGGAGAATCCAAACGAATCCCGACCATCTGGCAAACCTAATTGTACTCCTTATTTCATTTTTATTTTTCGATTAGTCCTTTATAAGAGATCAACGAGAATTGATTTATTATTACGAGTTTACACTATTCCACTGCTGTGCAAAGGCCACCCTGTTCTCTCCCCCACGTTTCCATGTCCAAGTTTCCGTCGACCAATCGTTGAGACACTTATCCAGCTTATCCTTTTTCGAAAGGTGATCCTTTAAGGCTTCTTCCCCTTTTCAGGTACGGGCAGTTATAAATGAACAAATAACTTGATTGATTTCCAAACTCACCAAGCGGACAAACTCTTGCTGTAGATGTAGCTCTTGCCGTTGCTGAGCGAGATCATCGGGTTGCCGTCCTCTAGCAGCGTACAGCTTGATACGGTCACTGGATACATTAGCATTATTTAAGGCGGGGGATACACAGACGGGACGCATGTGAGGCGGAGACATCATGTTCCAATGCTGCTTTTCTTACGCATGCGTCAGGATGCATAGAAGTAACGCCGCAACTATATGTGACGGATGTCGCCACCACACCCGCGGCCATTGGCCTGAGGCTCTGTATATCCCGCACTTAAGACGGTGTATACCAAACGAATTGAAAAGTAATAAATCTTTCAAATGAATACGCTGTATTAAAACTTTGTACCCATAAACAGAAAACGAGTTACTAGTGCACTATATAGTTTTGAAAAAAAAAAACATCGCAATAAAAATAAAAAGTGATTTTAAACAAAAACTAGAAATATAGCAAATTGTCTGTAGTGCAATACTAACTTGTGTCTTTGTTTATATGTATAAAGTTTCATTATAATCGGGAAAAATTTGAGATTTTTTAAGTCAAACAAGAATTATCGAATTTATTCTCAACTAGTGGAAATGTCGCGGAAAATACATTACATAAAAAGAATACAATAAAATTTTACAATAGAAATACGTCTGATAGATAGATGGACAGATCCCACCTCCGCTCTCCTCCCACTGTAACTCCTGTAAGCTAGGATCAACAGTGGTACTCTGCACGGCGCCTACTGTAGGTAGACGGTGCCCTACGTGACTCTATTGCTACCTTGGACCCTAGACTAATTAAAGAAAGAATTTAAGGGTGAAAAAGTAGGAAAGAAAGTCCCACCTCCCCCCCAGCAAATGGGAGTGTAGCTAATGTGACGCAAAGAGCCAAAGAAGTTGTGGAGGTTTAGTACTAGGTCGGAGTAATATACCGACCGGATATCCGAATTTAGATTGTCAAGCATCTGTGAGGGGGTCAATCTGTGACTGTAAGCCAGTTCGCCAGCTGGTCAGAGTGGCGGCTCGTATCGCATTATTTGGTACGGTACGTACTCTTAGTGGTTAATTAGATAGATGGACAGACGAAACGAGCAGATAGACAGAGTTGGTGCAATTATAGGGCTCTGCTTGGAATTTCTGGACAATTTCTGCAAATAACTGACACATCTAGTTTTTACTGACCTTGGCTGCTGGTCCTCAGGTTTCACTGGCGAACACATTCAACCCATTTTGTTAGTTTTTGTATTTATGCGTAAAAAAGCTATTGTAAGTAACTGTGAAGTTAGGTAGTCATAAAACACTGTATTAACTTACCGCCGTGCGAGAGCAGGCTCCTGAAGCAGAGTGGGCGGATGATGCAGGTGGCATTGTTGAGGTCCCACATGGCAAGCTCAGCCGACGTGGTCACCGCCGCCAGCGTATCGTTCGACAGCGTCAGCTTTGCGGCTTGCGACATCAGTACTGCACATAGTGTATAAAGATTAGTCGTTGTGTGAACGGTAATCAGAATTAACTTAGTTTCGATATTAGTTTAAAGTTATTAACTCACTTAAGTTGACACTTGAGCTGCTGTTGTATATTATATATATGTATATAGCTTCTTAACTGTATGAGTCACTTAAACATCATTCCGTCGCTTTAAATATCAACGACATGAAAGTGACAGCATGATATTAAAAGGTATATCTATGAGTGCCACAGCAGACTTCCTTTTTGATATGGTTTTTTTTAACAATTTATTGGTGTAATTTTACTCGTTGATGGAATTTCGATATCAGTGTTACGTTTTCTGATATATATTTTACGTATTATGGAAAAAAAATGGCCACTTATTAATTCTGTAGTAACTTCTTAATTCTCGAGAAAAGTGCGACTTATGGATGTTTAAATATTACTTATAATTAGCTTTTAGATAGCCTTCCCCGCCAGTATTAGTCGCGGCTACGCTTGCGAGCGATGGGGTTGGGGGTGCCCACCTTCTGCGAGGCAGTCATACTCCCAGAAGGAGGCCACAGAGTCGGATCGGGAGACGGCCGATCCCGCTCGCAGGAAGCGACGTCGGGGAAGCGGCAACCTTGTAACGAGGTGTACAACCTCTTCTAAATTCTGTCTTCTTTTCGGTAATCTCTTTGGCGTTTTCTTTTTTGGAACATTATTCAAAATTCTGAATTCTAAATTATTTTCAAAAACTAGACAGTCTTGACGCAGCTTGCGAACTAAAACTATTCTTTTCTTTTTCCTTTTATTTCTTTCTTTAAATTATTATAACATTATTGAGTATTTCAAGTGCCTATACCTTCTTCCTGACCTTCTTCTTCACCGTTCATCAGTGGCTGCAGTCCTGGTAGGGGCCTGAAACCGACGACCCTGAACGTCATCCTCTCTCTACGGCGCCCATTACCTACGCAATACCTTCAGCAGCTGAGCGCTCGCAGGACCGCGACAACCTTGCTAGCCTCCCTGCACGTTGCCTGAGGGTCGCTGGGACCTGGAGCCGCTTATGCGTCTCCGCTAGGGGCGGCACAGTACTCACCGTCCCCGCTAGGGGCGGCACAGTACTCACCGTCTCCGCTAGGGGCGGCACAGTACTCACCGTCTCCGCTAGGGGCGGCACAGTACTCACCGTCTCCGCTAGGGGCGGCCCAGTACTCACCGTCCCCGCTAGGGGCGGCCCAGTACTCACCGTCCCCGCTAGGGGCGGCCCAGTACTCACCGTCCCCGCTAGGGGCGGCCCAGTACTCACCGTCTCCGCTAGGGGCGGCCCAGTACTCACCGTCTCCGCTAGGGGCGGCCCAGTACTCACCGTCTCCGCTAGGGGCGGCCCAGTACTCACCGTCTCCGCTAGGGGCGGCCCAGTACTCACCGTCTCCGCTAGGGGCGGCCCAGTACTCACCGTCTCCGCTAGGGGCGGCCCAGTACTCACCGTCTCCGCTAGGGGCGGCCCAGTACTCACCGTCTCCGCTAGGGGCGGCCCAGTACTCACCGTCCCCGCTAGGGCCGGCCCGGTACTCACCGTCCCCGCTAGGGGCGGCCCGGTACTCACCGTCCCCGCTAGGGGCGGCCCGGTACTCACCCAGGGGGGGCAGCGCCCGGGCGGCGCGGCGGGGCGCCAGCCGCCAGGCGTGCAGCGTGCCGTCCGCGTCCCCGCTAGGGGCGGCCCAGTACTCACCGTCCCCGCTAGGGGCGGCCCGGTACTCACCCAGGGGGGGCAGCGCCCGGGCGGCGCGGCGGGGCGCCAGCCGCCAGGCGTGCAGCGTGCCGTCCGCGTCCCCGCTAGGGGCGGCCCAGTACTCACCGTCCCCGCTAGGGGCGGCCCGGTACTCACCGTCCCCGCTAGGGGCGGCCCGGTACTCACCGTCCCCGCTAGAGGCGGCCCAGTACTCACCCAGGGGGGGCAGCGCCCGGGCGGCGCGGCGGGGCGCCAGCCGCCAGGCGTGCAGCGTGCCGTCCGCGTCCCCGCTAGGGGCGGCCCAGTACTCACCGTCCCCGCTAGAGGCGGCCCAGTACTCACCCAGGGGGGGCAGCGCCCGGGCGGCGCGGCGGGGCGCCAGCCGCCAGGCGTGCAGCGTGCCGTCCGCGCAGGACACACACGCCCAGCGAGCGTCGCACGCTATGCACGTCACTGCTGAACCTGCCAACCGACGAAACAACTGTCATTTGAAATTTCAAAAAACTCCGGAACTATTTTTATTTTATTTATTTATTCGATCATGCTTACATGCAAAGTTCTTAAAACTAGTACATGCACCCTGTCTTATAGGGTGTGGTAAATGTAATTAACCTAAAACTAATTAAAAGCGTTTATCTTATTTCTACACCGTGTAACGGTTAAGTGTAGTCATATTTTAAGGGCTTGTTCTACCCATCAATACGAACAACTTTTACTATGGGGGTAACTTCGAAATCGCGAAAAAAAAATGAGCTGTTCCATAGAAAATTTCAATAACCTCCCGATGCAATGTATGAAACAGCTGATTTTTTTTTCGCGATTTCGAAGTTGCCCCCATAGTAAAAGTTGTTCGTATTGATGGGTAGAACAAGCCCTTAAAATATGACTACACTTAACCGTTACACCCTGTATATTAGGTATTTTACTCTTTTTATCTATTCTTATATGATAACTATTTATAAATTATAATTATTATTATTGTACTGTACTTATAGTTATGAGATCAACGCTTATAATAATGAGATCAAAGTAGTTTTATTTTATCTGACATGTATTCTTCGACAGTGTAATAACATTTCTGTAAGAGAGATTTTAATTTTTAACAAAAACTTGTATATTTCGTTTCATTTATAATGGTATTGGGTAGTTTATTATATATTTGTATTGACCGGTAGTATGGACTATTTCTAAATATTTCGAGTTTAGGTTCTGGACGGACAAGTCTATTTCCCCTGCGGGCGCTTTGAACATGATCATCATCAACACTATCAAAATATCATGTAGGTAAACAAACCGGGTCAAAAGCTACATATCTAAATCTAGGCCAAACCGATTATATGTATCGTAACCCCAAAATAAAGTCAATCATATCAGGTGAGAGAACATGACATGAAATGCCTGTGGGACTGTTGTGTAATTTCATCGAGAATGTAATTGGTTATCGACCATCGTTGGCGATCATCGACCACTCGTATATATATTAAGTTACTTCATTACGTAGGTCGTCGTTTTACACTCGTAGTTTTAGTAGCGGCAGTAGGTTAAGCAGGTCATGAGGGAATTAGTCTCGCAGTGGTCCCATTCTATACTGACTGTTTACCTTTAATCAAAGATTACTGTTATTCCTTGTGGAAAGAGTATTTTGACGAGCGGTCAAAGCAGCAAGGTATCTGGTATAAGACTATACAATCAGAACCGCTCAATAACCCTTGGATTGATAATTGTTTATTGTCTAGACATGACACTGTGATAGCTATGAGAATTCGTTCCGGACACATTCCATTGAATAAATTCGCGTTTTTGATGGGGAAAGTCCCATCTCCTAATTGCTTAGAATGTGGGGTCGTGGAGGATATTTATCACATATTAATGGAGTGTGTCCGTAACGAGTCGCTCAGAAGACAAATAGTGGACATCTCTATGTTATGGTCGGTGGGTGGGTGCAATAGTGCTTTAGCGTCTCCGTTATCGGATTCAGCTAGAGCACTATACAAATTAGTTAAAGTAGGTGTCAACCTAAGGGGATGATGAACTACTAAGTGTACAATAGAGCGACATAGTCAATATTGACTAAGCTCTTAAAATTAAGATTAAAAAAAAAGAAAAAAAAAGTAGGTTAACTAATAAAAGTAAAACACGTTTTTATAATAATATTTTTTTGTAATAACAAAAGAATCACAAGTTTTTTTTTATGCACTACGGGTACCTCAATCACACCTGATGTTAAGTGAAGATGAGGTCGAAGGTGGAAGCGTATTGACGCGGAAACCCCACCACATTTGGGGGACTGGCTATCTTATCTCTGACAACTTAGTACCTATAGAGTGAATACTAATACGATTGCCGTAGACCCCGACTCACCTTTAACATTCGCACTCGTTGATCGTTTGAATTACGTAATAAGATTTTGTGAGATTGACAACGATGGTCGTAATAATCGTTTACGATGAGCTCATCGTTACAGTTACGTAATAGATCCGATTCTCGTTCACTCGAGATTTCAATATCCATAGGTTAGACACTTTAGTACACACTCATAAGTGTGAAAGAGATAGACATGCCAAGTCTATCTAGTGGGTGCGAATCGAATCGGACCTCGACCCTGTTGATAGACATAATTAGGTTTGTTACTTTTGAAAAAGTGACAAACTTATAGATGTCAATTGATATTGAAATCTCGAGTGGCGAGAGTCAGACGCCTGGGCCCTTATTCTCACTCACACGTGATTTCAATATCGATAGAGATCCATAGGTTTGTCAGTTTTGAACTTGCTCATCATACAACTGTGAAGTGACAGACATACTGATCTCTATCGACATTGAAATCCCGAACGCGTGAGTATTTGCCCTGAATCCCAATTCTCGTTCACTCGACATTTCACTGTCGACTGACTTTGCCATGTTTATCTCCTTCACACTTGTATGCGAGTGCAAAAGTGACAAATCTATTGATGCCTATCGACAATGAAATGTTTCTCAGCTGTTCAAGCTAAAGTTGAACACCGATTCAAGTGAAATGTATGAAACAGCTGATTTTTTTCTCGATTTCAAAGTTGGTCACATAGTGAAAGTTGTCAGTTTCATGGTCTGAACAATCACACAACATTTCGAAGGTGATTACATGTACATCCTATCTCCCTGTTCCTTACCTAAATAAGTCTCCCACACTGGCTCGTTGGATATAGAGTTATTTGGCAGTAGTTGGAGCTTGGAGAGCGCACCATATTGTGTGTTGCATGCTTTGTTCACTACCTAGAAAATTATACAAAATATAAAGCAATCCTGTTATAAAATATATTATGATATTAGTGTTGAAAGGTTGCACGGGCCAAAGTTCGTACATACAATGAATGAATGATTTATTTGCCATGGAATTTTTATCTTTAAAGCACAGTCTTAAAAGAAAATTAACGCCAAAATGTCAGCGTGAGGCAACCTTACTCAACCTTAACGTTTAAAGTGTATAACATTCTAACCTTTTCGTCACAGTACATTTTTGAAAATATGTCAAAAAAAATATAGCATCATTTAGGAAAAATAGTGATAAACATGATGTCAATACAAGAAATAAAGATAAACTTGCAGGTCACATAAGTCGCCTCCGCAAAGTCAGTAATTCATTCAAAGGGTTATGTATACGCTTTTTCAATAAGGTCCCAGTTGATATACAAAATCTTCCTCTCAATAATTTTAAAGATACTATAAAACAGAAACTAACTAACAAAGCATATTATAAAATATCAGACTATTTAGATGATAATCATCCCTGGACATAATCAGATTGTTCGCATGCCAGGCTATTTCACGAAAATATAAAAGCCTTTTTGTAATATAAAAACCTTTATGTAAAATCAAAGCCTGATTTTAAAAGAGCAACCCTTCGAGTTTCTTGCTTGTTCTTCTCAGGGGAAAATTGCATTTTGAACAAGCAGTAGCTTAAAAAATGTAAAATTGACTATTTTAAGTGTACTCTGTGTACCTACAAAATAAAGCATTTTTGACTTTGACTTTGACTAAACTAATCATTGCAAGGAAATGAATTTATTGCATGTAAGTTGGGGTTTGCAGATTTTTTGCATTCAGTAAAATGGTATCGCCAAATGCTACCTTTTCAGGTGCACATACATTATAGTGATTAAAAATAAAGTTGTCAATAAAACATAAGATTTAAAACACATTTTCGTCAATAAAACAGAATATTCTGTGTTCCGAATGTTTTTTTAAGTCACGCTCATCCTACTCACGATACCCTTTTCATCTCAATACCCCCTTACCTACAAATCCGTGGTGTTATAGTTAGTAGAGTGTACCTGGAGCCGCATGTTGCCGGCGGCTCGCACCACAGGTCCGGCGGCGCCGAGCGCGGGCAGGGGGAGGGGGAGGGGGAGGGGCAGCGGCGCGGCGGGGGGAGGGGGCGCCGCCCCCGCCCCGCCCTCGGCCCGCGGGCCCGGCAGCGTCGGGCACCCGCCGCGCTTGCGCAGCCGCGCGTCGAGGCCGCTGCAGTACGGAACGGACATTGGTAGTATTATTATTTGATTTGACGACCTGGGAGTCTACCGCCCGACTCAAAGGTATATAGCCCTAGCAATGCACTGTCCGTCCTTGTCATTTTGTTACGATAAGACAAGGACGGACAATACAAATACACTTTATTGCACAACAGATAAGAAAATACAGTTTCAGAAAAGTGGTAAGAATAGAATGTACAATTTGCCGACCTTATCACTAAAAGCGATCTCTTCCACGCAACCTTTGGGTATAAGGACAGTACGTTTGAAATAGGTAGGTTGTGCGGTATTAAATAGGGATACAGATACAAACTACGTGAATAAATTTCATATATTTACATACATACATAGATCAATAGACAAATATACCTACTTAAACATAAAATCTATAAAATAGCAACAAAATACAAACGTAAATATATAGGTGTATTAAATAAATATTTATTGATATATAAAATAATAATAATAAGCGACAACAGGATTGTGCTAAGGTATAGAGAGAAGCTAAGAAGAGAACACAGATTAAAGCACCAGGAAATGCTCCTTGACGGCGTGCATTGACGTCGGGCGATCGGGCTGCTGTTTGGTGTGGTGGTTAGATACTCTGACCACTATACCAAACGATCGCGGGTTCGAATCCCGCCAGGGGCATATGATGAATACGGACATGTGTACCCTAGTTATGGATGTTTTTATCAAATAAGTATTTCTTTACAAAAAATAATAATAATGTATTTGTGTACTATATAACCATCTGGCATCCACAACACAAGCCTGTAGTTGCTTAATATGGAACTAGATGGCATTGTGTGTATGTCCAAAGATATTTATTTATAATTTATTGCACACGGGTACACATAAAAGTTAATACGTAATAGATACAGGATATACAAAAGGTACAAGCTTATCTATGAATCAAGACCCTGCAAATATGAAGAAAAACAGGTTCGATAGGATAGGCATACATAC
Source organism: Oegoconia quadripuncta (assembly GCA_949316235.1). NCBI lineage: Eukaryota > Metazoa > Arthropoda > Insecta > Lepidoptera > Autostichidae > Oegoconia > Oegoconia quadripuncta. The sequence goes on along the minus strand of OX438752.1, from coordinate 24,840,212 downwards.
ATGCACTGAGATAAAAGTGAAAATAATTAACTTAAAATCAAAAGACTATAATAATAATACTTGAAATATAATAAAATAAATAATAATAATATTTCGGACACTTACACCAATCATCTAGTCCCAAACTAAGCAAAGCTTGTGCTATGGATACTAGATAACGGATAAACATACATAAATATTTATATAAACATCCAAGACTCGGGAATAAATGTTCGTATTCATCACACAAACATTTACCCCTCGCGGGATTCGAACCCGCAACCGTTGGTTTCGCTGATAGGGTCACTATCCACCACACCAATCGGTCGTCAATAGCTATTTAATATGAAATAAAATACGTACACGTCATGGAAGGACGACACGGTTTCCTTCCCAAAACTTGGAAACGGAAGTAAGTATTTAGTATGAAGTCTGGCCTACCCATGGATGTAGTAACAGGATTGAGTACTATGGAAATAGCTCAATGCAATACTAAAACTTAAACCAAAACACTTAAGGTTCATTTTCGGCTGCCAGTAGCAATTCAGGCAAACTAGCCGAGGGAGATAGCTAAGACGGTTGCCGTTTACGACGGACGATAGAAATTATAATTGAATTTAGTAGTTTAGTAGGTCGCTTCTAAAAATAATCTGTTTCTAAGGATTGAAATATAAAATAATTACCTTAGTATTTCGCAAAATATTATAAGTGATTGTCTCGCTACCTATAGTAAGTGGTCATTTTTGTAATTTAATTTCACTGCCATCCGCGAGCGACACTGATCGCCCTTTAAAATTCAAAATCGTTTTGTTAGCACAGCCTAAGTACAAATATACTTGAAGTCGCAAAATTAAAAGTGTTAATCTTTCTTCGTGGACCTCCACCATCTCCATCGCATTTTATATTAAATTCGGCTCGAATGCTTTCCGGGAATATAATTAATTTTGTCACACCAGGTATTATAATTATCATAAGAAGGCTTTACAATAATTTGTGTAGTCATCATAGTTACATAAATCTACAGTTTCAAACATATTGATACTACAATTAGAAGATAGATTGTTAGATTTGCTTGCTTTGAAGAGTTTTATATAAAAATATTCATTAGTTATAAGTGACATAGTGTTGTTGTTGGTGTTGTTTTTTTTTTTGGGAACGGCATATCCAAATTTAGCTAAACTTTAAGTTAAGTATAGGCAGCGTTAATTTTTAAAAGAAACCGCTTTATAAGTTTCAGTGAATCTAAGAAATGATTATGGGAAGCACATGAAAAGAGCTCTGTTCAAATTTTTTTTATAATGTGTTTAGCATGTGAAACCTTGAAATAAAATTCCAATTTCCAAATAAAAACAAATTTGGGTATAGCTTTGAAAATCGCAGGAATTGGTACATATGATTAACGAAGAAAAGAAACTCCAATTTCATAGGTAAAGACCCAATATTATGTAGAATTTGAAATTTAACAGTGACACAGTTTTTATTTATTATTGTATATTTCAAAATTGACACAAATACTAACTTTTATAATATTGTACACTAGATTAATTTATTAATTTGTTTCCTATATTATTGTAGTCCAGTAATGGTTAAGAGTGATTGATCGCTCAACTTCACCAGACATGTTGCCAATTATGTAATGCGCAGCATGGCTTTACTCACTTGTCAGTAGGCTTCGGCTGGAGGGCGGTGATGGCGTGGTTGCTGACGTTGGGATGTATCACGATGTCGTCACGTCGCTCCACGCGGATCCGCGACTTGCTTTGCGATGACGTACTGAAACAGTTCTCGCTGCCGCCCGGCTGTGAGCCCAGCGACTCGCTGCAAGCAGAACATAAAATTATTGGCACAAACTTAGGTTAAGTTCCAACTTAATTACTTAGCGAATTAGGACGTATATCTAACTAATATGTATAAATGCGAGAGTTTGGATGTTTGTTTGTTGCTCAATCATGCCATAACGGAGGAACGGATTTGGATGAAATTTGGTATATAAGTAGAATATACCCTGGGTTAAGACATTGTATATTTTTTATCCCGATAAAGTGACTACAGGGTGAATTTGAAGTTATTTGACAAAATTTAAGGGGACGTTGTACAGGTAATATAGATTATTATAATACCAAGTTATGTCTAAATAGAACAATATATAAATTATAAAATATTGCAATAATTAATTTGCAGCCGATGTATTTTGTCCGCGACTATACGCAATTTACTACGCATGTGTATCAACCGCCGCCGCGTGCCGCTCCCCGCCCGCCCCACTCAGCGCTCCTCTCTTATCAAAAATTATGTATGGACGATGATTACGTAGATACACAATATTTTTTGTGTGTTTACGTAAAATTACGATTACGTTGTTAGGGAAATTAAGAATTTTTAATTTGCGTAATTAAAAGTTGATTTCACAGTAGGCATTTTCAATAATTTGGCAGAATAATTCGAATCGAATTATAAAATAAAATAAATTGACTTACGTGAAGTTATGTATATTTCAATAACTGTTCAAAGTGACCACCTTCCTTTTGGATACATAATTGAGCTCGTCGCCTGTGATTGTCTTTCAAACTTCGCAACACATCGGTTTGTAATTTTACCGCGTCAAATGCACTCACAATTTTTTCGCGAAGTTTGTTCACTGTCGTGGCTTCCCTTTCGTACACCTTCCTTTTGATTTCTCCCCACAAATAAAAGTCAAGAGGTGTGAGATCAGGAGACCGAGCCGGCCAGGGAATTGGCCCGCCACGGCCTATCCACCGGTCAGTGAACTCCCCATCCAAATAAGCGCGAACATCCCTCTGAAAATGCGCCGGCGCTCCGTCATGTTGAAAGTGGATATTTCGCCAGTAATCGAGAGGTATATCTTCCATCATTTGTGGCAGCACTTCACTAATAATGCGGAGATAATGTTGCCCAGTCAGTCTTTCATCAATAAAGTACGGCCCAATGACGCGGTCGTTTATTATACCTGCCCACACGTTCACCCTAAATCTCACATTAAACGCGTCAGTTCGAGTTTTTTTTGGATTTTGTCCACTACGACACCACCAATGTTCATTGTGAACATTGAATAGCCCTATCCGAGTAAAACTTGCTTCATCTGTCCACAAAATATTTAAATGCAAATTTTCCAAAAGCCAATTGCAAAACTCGCGCCTTGGACGATAATCGGCTAGAACCAGCTCTTGCACGGGTTGGAAATGATACGGGTGCTGACCCGATGCATTTAATAATTTCCACACGAAATACTGGCTCACATTAAAATGTAGTGCAGCTTGTCTCGTGCTAGCTTGTGGTGTGTTTTGAAAATATCGCCTTATTTGACGATACAGATGTCGCGGATACACCGGCCTCCTGCCTCTAGCCTGTGCGTGGGCTGGTACATGGAATTGTCCATGATCCAATAAATTTTGAGTGGATCTTAATATTCTATCCAAAGACGGAATATCAGACTCAGGATACCTCTGCCGATAGCGCCTCTGGGTTTCGCGGAGGTTCCGTGTTCGGGAATAAATTATCACCATATCAAACAACTGGCGATTAGTATACACCATCTTCACAATGTACGTAACACTCACTGCAATCCAAATCGATCAATAATCACTGCACTGATTACGCGAATGATTAACCTAATCAGGTCACGGTCGACGTGCAACTGAAAAAAAAACAAACAATGCGTGCGGGCGGCGGCGCGAGCGCTCTTGTAGCGAGCAGGCGGGCGGGTGCGACAGAGAAAGCTTTTCCTACGCACATATACTTTGCGACGTTTACCCATGGACTTATTAATTAAACAGGACTGATAACTATCAAAAGAATCATTTAGGAAAATGATCACTATGTCAACGCAATAAGGTATTAAATTGGATGCACCATACACAAAGGCAAATCCGAGCCGAGAGAGATAGAAATAACGGAGGCCGTGTGTCTCGTTCTTACATCTTGCCAGCAAAAAAATTGATTATGATCAACAGTTTTGGCTACTCAAAAATTCCATTGAAACACTTATATTTTTGTGTTATTTTAACAATTATAAATAAACAAATAACATTCGCATTAATTTCTTTTCATATATTCTTAAATCAAACATAAAACATACATTTTTATTTCGATTTTGTTATTTTTATGGTAACCCTGAAAAGCATGTCATGTCATGGCGGTTCGGTGTGATTTTGAATTTTCTTTGCATTAAAAGTTTTTAAAGTATTTGTTATATTATAACAAGTAAAAGGAGTAAAATGGTGAAAAAGTGTTGCGTTTATACTTGCCCAAGTGAATCCTATGGTGGTTGCAACATATCTTTCCACAGGTATGCTAAAAATAATATTTTTGTAAATCAAAGAAGTAGGATGCCCATGAATTCTTGAAATGAGTCGAAATATGTGAAATATGTGTGATTGATTAGGGTCCTGACTGTTGTACTATTATTGCAGTTTCCCAAAAAATGAAGAAATGCGAAATAAATGGCTCACGCCGGCTAATGTCAAAACGCCAAAGTTTTTTGACAAATATTTTATTACAACATTTGTCCCAAGTAACAAATATATTGTGGTCACCCTGTTAGACAGAGACAAACGGCCTCTACGTTACACATCCCGCTCGGCTCGTTTTTCAGCGGCGAGTACTCAGTCCTGTTTAAATAATAAGTCCATGCGTTTACCTTAAAGTTGACTTTCCATTGCTACGCTTCAAAGCGCGGCACCTTTGACTCGTGCATCAAAGGTGCCGCGCTTGTGCGTGCGCGCGGTACTGTTACCCAAAAAAATGTTATATGATTAAAATATTATTTTTTTTTATCAGTATTTTAAGCTACTTTTTATTTGTTTTATATTTTTACTGCGTTTGTGAATCGATTTCGAGAACGACTAAAGAGAAATAACATATTTTTTTACGACTGCTCCGATTTCCTTCAAACTTTATAAAATCAGTGTGTATCGGTAATAGAACCTACCCTTAAAGTTTGTCGAATGTTTTCGATTTCACCCTGTAGATCCCGCGGGATAAACAAATAATAAAGTTATTTCATGTAGGCGAAGCCGCGGGCGGAAAACTAATAATAGATATACTTAAGTACAATTAATGAGCCCTGCTCCTTAAACTAAGATTGTAAGTAATGTGGTGACATCAATGCTCTTCTTCGGCTCAAGACCACAAAATATAATAATAAATAAATAATAAACTGCCCTGGTCCCAATTTATATGGGGTCGGCGCGTTACGTCTTCATCTTACAATTTCCTCTGACAGCCGTTACCTCATCATTTACATCATTTCGTTCATATCATCCTTCACACAATCCATCCATCTTTTCCGTGGTTTTCCTCTTCCTTTCCTTCGTTTTTCTTCCTTTCCATCCATTCGTTCTTCCTTTCCATCCATTGACATCCGTATAACATGTACATTACAAGCCAAACGATTTCCTTTCAACTTGTCTGTCACGGGTGACACTTTTTAGGCCCGTATTTCAGAATGTTACTCAAGCAGAGATCTCCGCTTGAGGGCAGTTAAAATGGCACAGCTTTATTTAACTTGTATATTGGCATCTCTTTCTAACTATGCTTAAGCGCAGATCTACGCTTGAGCAACATTCTAAAACACGGCCCTTAAACTTCCTCTGATATACTTTTCGTTTTACTTACATACAATATATAACGTCACCAAACCGTATAGAGAGAGCAGGCTGTACCACTACAATGGAGATGTACGTACAGGTGTTATTTTTTTGTTGTCTATTCTCAAAGGCAAAGGGAAATCAAGGGGATCGGAGGCCCGTATCGTATCGTATTTCATTTAATTTTTTACATTCAGTCTTCTTCGTTCTAAAGCTTCAATATTTTTCTCGTAAGGTCAAAAGCAAGCCTAATTTAAGCAGCAATAGTTTTATCATAACACAAAGTGTTATGTAGAACGAATGAACGGACATTGCGAATGGAATGAGTAGAGAGTGAATGAATGTGCATAGGGCTATTCTCACTTGGCGTCTGCGTGTGTGAGCGGTATGAAGACGGGAGTGATCCGTCGCTTGCCGTCCGACGTGCGTGTCTCGATCTGCCGGTCCATGGGCCGCAGGGCGGACGGCGCGCTGGCAGAGATCGGTGACGGCGTCAGTACCGGCTTACACTGAAAACGTTGGCATACTGGCATGTGTCTGACATGACAACCCGAGGAGGGATTACAAGCAACTCTCGGATCTTAAAAGAAAAAAATCTTAAGAGAAAGATCGACAACCTTATTCCTTACATTTTATTCGTTCTTTTTTCATTAAAATAAGTACATACATAAAGTCGCGACCTTTAACTTAAATGGGATGGTCAAATATCCTAAACTAAACATTAAAAGATTAATGCTTGAAATGACATCCACGGTTCACTGTCGAAATATACATAAATGCACACGTGATAGGGTGAGCACATAGCCGGTGAAACAAGCAAGTCTATTGATTTTTTTTGGTGGAAAGTTCCTTATCCGCTTTTAACGACAGCCACGGGAAGAGTTGTTTATATTCTTATTACGTGTCATACCTCCTTCGTTACATAAAGCATTTAAGTATACATCGTGTATATCTATTAATGACTATACAAACCGGTAGTGACTTGTCGCTCTTGGGCGTCGACTCATCCTTGGTCGAGTCTTTTTTCGTATCTTGTTTCTCCCTCGCGCGCAGTATCTCCGGACACTCGACGAGTAGGTTTGCGGATAGATCACCCGACTCGTTGGCCAAGCATTTGCCGTAGATTTTCTCGTAAAATGCGTTCTGGAAAACAAAATGGGCCTTATTTTATGGGTTCGGTCTTCTGTGACTCACAGAATAAATTGTCTTTTAAAATGCGATCGAATATGTCGAAGGCAGTTTATTCATTGTCTCTACCGTGTGATATTGGTCTTCCAAATCCGTCCTTCCCTCCTTGAAACTTATCCTATGAATCTGAACTAAATCAGGCTTTCAGGAAACACAACATGGCAAAATTTACTTAATTTTTATTTCATTTTATTATATTTAAAATAGCACAGCGTGTTCTTAAAATGTAAGCATCACATAAGCCAATTCAGTTCCCTTGGGTAGCCTTCACAGAATGTATTGAGGCGAGACTTGAGTAGAAACAAAACAAAGTAAGTAGATATAAAAGGAAGTGAAAAATCTACAGGTACTTTACTTACAATAACAACTTTTAGGTTGAAACGAATGAATGCGAATAAAAGCACGGAACCATAAAGAATCCGATATACACTATTCATACCTCTGTGACACCCCATAAAAACATATAGGGCCGTTATTATGACAATGGATAACTTTCGAGATCAAGGATAGCGGTTCGAATTCCGCGAGGAGTAACTGTTCGTGTTATGAATACGAACGTTTACTCCCGAGTCATGGATGTTCACATAAATATTTTATCAGTTGTCACACAAGGTAAGTAGGTATAATCGCGGAAATAAAAGGTAATTAACATAGAGACGATTGTCAGTTGCACTTGTGAATAATTATTGATAGTAGCATACTTCACGCTATACCATATGCAGTCCTTTAAAATGGCCACATTGTTAAAGGGTATTGAAAAATGCTCCGTTACCTTTTCATCGACCGTAAGCGGTGTGCCAATCTCCTTGTTTGTGAACTGTATACACGCGACGGTGCCGTCCGAACTACAAGCTAGTAGATTCAATCCTGAAAGAAATAAAAGACTAACTATAGTTGTAAGTAATTGTTAAATTATGATATTGATGATAGATGTTATTGGATAACAATGTTATGGCTCAATCTGGAGATATTAGTGCGGAAGACTTAGGGCAGCGAAGGTGTAATAACAAATGACACAGCACAGGTAATGGTGAACGACAGTTCGAAAACTGAATGAGGAGAATGATTCTACAATCATGCTAAAGGTATGCTAAAAAATTCGCCTTTTAGTACCTTAAGTACTATTAATTATTCTGTGGTTCGGGTTCAGTGAGAGAAGCGAGTTTACTAGTTATTAATGGTTTCTTTTGAAATGATTACAAATGAAATGATTTCAAAACGTTGTTGCAAGTGCGGATCCACCCTTTGAGTATAAATGTAAATTGTTGCTTTATGGCATTTATATATGTATATAACATATATGTTCATTTATGTGAACCTTTAATCTAGCATAATTTTAAAACTTACGAAATATTTTTTTTTTTATAAATTAAGAAGAAAAACTTAGACAAATTAACAGTGGTCGACCTCGGCCTAGGGGGCTATCCCCTCCCGCTGAATCCGCCCTTGTGTTGTTTTAGGTGTGAACATTTGCACACTAAATAATTGGTATGGTATGGTGCCATGACCCTATTTTCGGAACTAAATAACATAACATAAACACGTTTATTTATTTACTCACTCAAGGTAAATACGTTAAATGGTTGTTTAAGAATGGAAGCTGAGTTATTATTTCCCAGGAAAGAGACTGGTGTTCGAACTAGGAAAGTTGTCTTTCACATAGTGGCCTTGAGTCCTACTAATATAAGAATATATGTGTGTGTGTGTGTGTAACTTCGTGTATGTGTGAAATGTAGATAACAAACTCACCGTCGGAACTCCAAGACAGGTCGAGCACGCTGTCGCCAAAGAGGTCATGAACTACAACCAGCGGCCGCTTGAGTGACGTCAGCCAGATAGACAGCGCGCGGTCACGTGACCCAACCGCCGCGCAGCAGCACTTCTTGCCCTCCTTCACGAATATGTTGGTGTTGAACCTCTGCAGTAGAGAACATGGTTTTTTTCAAAATTATCAGCCTATATAGGACTACTGCAGGCCTTCTCATACTCATACCACAGATTACTAATAAGTTACTAAAGTAACTCATACTCATAATTCTTTATTTCCATAAACTTCAATTAGAACCTTTGGACACGTCAATATACATAAATAGTACAATTCATGACAATTATATAAGGTATCTATTTAAAAATAAACGAAGTTAAGCAGCTGTAAAGGGGCATTGTCCGTCAATTATCTAATAAGCTAAGCTACTGTCGAAAGGCATTGTCATACAATAAAATAATCAAATAACATAATAAATAGCTGCTGTATAGAGGCATTGGTGTCTATTCGGATGTACACCAACTAAACTAAAACCAGTTTTAGACTAATACTGTCTCTTTCTCCCTGGTACAGTACGATGCGACGGCACCACTCTAAAACTGCTTTTATTTAGTTGCGTGTACATCCGAATCGACACTACTGTCAAACTTATGTATTAATCATTAAATAAAAAAAATAAAAATTAAAGATTAAACTTTTTTTTTTATGCACAACGGGTTCGTACTCAATCACACTTGATGTTAAGTGAAGATGAACTCCTCCTCCTCTTTCATAATGATCACATAAACCCTATCCTTTATGCAGATTGGACTAAGTCCTGATATGACATACGAGCAAGCAACTCACATGACGTCACACTCACCGCACAAGTGACCGCCTTCCTGTGTCCCACAAAGTCCTTGTCGCACCGCCAGCCGTCTCGCTCCACCACCTGTGCCGTGGGACCGCCGCCGTTCATCGCGTGCGCCGACAACACGTATTGACCGTCCGGTGACCAAGATAGCCTGAGTACGTGGGTTGTGCCTGAAACATTGCATTATTAAGTTTTAGAAAAGCTTGACAACAAGATTAGCTTGATATCGTAACAAAAATGCAGAAAATAAAAGAGATAATTATATTCACATCGCCTCCCAGTCGATGAATGATTTTTCCATCTGGTGTTGATAACTGGTCATTTATAAGGTATATTCTTTTGCTTGGGATAGTTTTTCAATTTAAATCTCTAGATGGATATTGTTTAGCATTAAAGCCGCTTTTTCGCGGGAATTTGAGGAGTGTTATTTTTACGTAATTTTACCAGCAATTTGTTTATTTTGAATTTTAACAGATTATTGAATTTAAGAATGAAGGTGAAATATCTGCATCTCTAATTTTCATTATAATTTCTGCAATCTGTCTTCTTCACATTAATGATGATTTAATTGTTATGGGCGGACTAACCCATTGGCAAATCCATAAATAAGTTGAGTTTAACAAAATATTCTAAATGGTTCAATAGTCGACACTCGATTTGTTATTGGAGTTTAATATTAGCCTTGTCCTTACCACCACACTCGTCAAATGGTTCAGTGATGACCGTTTCAGGAGCCCAATCAGCAGTCTTCCAAACTCTCAGCGACTTGTCATCTGACTGCGATGCTAAGTATTTACCGACCTGGAACAAAGCTATAAATGAAGTACATACCCATCACTCTTTTTCCATGGCTGTCGTAAAAGGAGACTAAGACATTTTAGCCTGTGCATAACAGCGTCAATACTTTAGGGTAAACGAGTAATTGGTATGGAATTCTTTAAAAAAATTTTTCCTTGCAAAATGAAGTTTTTTTTAATAAATTCTTATATAAAAATGTAGACAAATAAAAATCAAGCGAGATGTGTTAAAATGTCTTCTTTGTTATACTGTTTTAAGGAAACATGTTAGATTTTCAACAAGTGTTTCTACATTGGTTAATTTATAATTTCTATAAATATAAAATATATTTAACCGCCTCCGTGTCTCAATGTAAACAACATTGGGTTTACGATTCGGAGGTCGCGGGTTCGATCCCCAGCGGGGTACATGTTTAGTTCGTGGTAGGGCATTTTAAATATCCGTCTGGCTAGCTACCACCATCTTATCTAAATCTGCCGCCAAGCAGCAATGTTAATAGCATTGTTGTGTTTCGGTTGTCATAGATAAGATAGCCAGTCCTCCAAATGTGTTGGGGTTTCGGGGTGAGTACGCTTCCACCTTCGACCCCATCTTCACTTAACATCAGGTCTGATTGAGGTCAAGTACCAAGCCGTTGTGCATAAAAAAAAAAAAAAAAACTAATTCACATAATGTAGAGGCATGCGGATGTAGACATTACTTTTGATTCATATTCAAATAATTCAGGGAAAACCTCACCGGATCCCAAGCAACACCTTTCACCAATCCCGTGTGACCATTGAGTACACACACCATCTCTGGAAACTTCTCCGCATTCCAGATGATGATAGTGTTGTCTACGCTGCAGCTTGCTAGCCACTTGTCTAGTGGCGACCATGCCAGGTCCAGCACGTCACCTATCCAAACAGAAAGGTGATTTCATTAATTACATAGACATAGGTGATGTAAAGAGTGGAGCAGAGAAGTGACTGCGTGGATACAAATTGTTTTGGAATATGAAAAAACATTTATAGTTTCACTGAAGGTTTCAAATTATTGGATGGCAGTAACCACTTCCCATCAGATGGTCTATCAGTTTTGTCTGCCTTTATACATACATAATGTCAGTGATATCTCAAAAATGAGTTAATGGGAGTAAGATTAAAATTTAAATAATTTTAAAAATACATTAAAACTTTAATTCTTCAAAGAACATCAACAGATATGTTTCGAAATACATATAAAAATGCACAATATAAATGTGACATATGAGGTTACATGTTTGCCTTCAATCTTAAAAAAATTGGTCAAGTGCTGTCATACTAATCGCAGAACCCACAGTGTATAAGTTAGAAACTCTGACCGCTAGACCAAAAGGTCGCGGGTTCGAATCCCGCTAGAGGCATATGTTTGTATGATGAATACAAACATGTGTTCCCGAGTTATGGATGTTTTTCATTTACATAAGCATTTATTTACACAAAAAAATGTATTTGTGTAGTTTATCAACCATCTGGTATCCATAATACAAGCCTAGTTGCTTAGTGTGGAATTAGATGGTGCTGTGTGTATGTGCGAAGATGTTTATTTATTATACTATTATAGTCGGAATACATATTTTAAAATACAATCACATTTATGCCGCTTTTTTTTATATCATTTCAACTTCAAAAATTCATAAAAATAATAAGAGTAAACAGACCTGCATGCCCGCGCAATGTGGAGAGACACCTCCATGTCTCTGCTTTGTGTTTACCCGGAGCTCCAGGTGCAACACTGAGCCCCCATACCATGACCAGCCGATCATCACCACCAGATGCCAGGTAGCGACCACCATTGCTCCACCGCACACAGTTCACACAAGCTAGAAAAATTAGACTCTCCAGCACTGTGACACATAACTCACAAAAAATGTTGCTGTCTGTCTAAAAATTTTTTGTTTCTTAGGTAGGGGTGCTATTTATAAAATAATATTTTTATATCCATATTTGTAATATTAAAAAATCTAATTGTTTTAATTCATTGTGAAGGGATATTTTAAAATTCTTTAATTCTATTTTTAATTATAGATCCTCAAAAATAAATTACTAAATATAATTGAATCAACAAAATATTCAACATCACAAAGGTCCTTATCACTCACATGGTTTTCATATAAACAGAAACTATGTGTGTATATAAACAGGTCTGTTTTCTAGCCCGGAGTGCATCTTTACATTTTCAACCACTCAGGCGTTCTTTCAAAATAAAAAAAAAGTATTCAAATTAGTTCACAAATGTCCAAAGTCCTAAGTCAATTTCATTATTTAAAAAAAACTGTACCGCAATTATGTTGGACATTTGTGAACTAATTTGAATACTTTTTGCCACAGCCACAGTGGCTGTGAATTTTGACACTTCTGTAAAGTAAAATAAACTGTAATGTGGTGCCATCGTTTTCTTCCTGAAATGAAAAGAACAGGATAGTAGGTACCACATTAACATTAGTGTTAGTTTAGAGAAGTGTCAATGAAATCTACACCATTGCATAAATAAACTTTTTGACTAGGTATATTATTATAACTATGTGGCCACCCTGACTAGATCTTCTAACCACAGGCAACCCGGGAATGGCTTACCTAAGTGATTATCCATTTGACATAGCATTTTTGGTACATTAGGATCAATTTCTATGGTTTCATACAACACAGAGTTAAGATTCCACACCACCACCCTACCGGAGTCACCACCCTGCCCGCCTGTTGCGAACCGCTTGCCCGTTGGGTGGATGTCCACAGAAAATATAGGTTTATCTAAAAAACAACAAAGACTTCAAAAATTTAGAATCGAATTATAGGAACCAGGTTTATAACGGAAAAACTGCGTAACTCACCATCATGGTTGACCCAACTGGGTTTTAGAAGCTTCATTTATGATTTTGATTTGTGTTTTAGTGGTAAAAATAGGTTAATTTTATTTATTTTGGATGTAATAGCAACAAAACTTCCCAATAGGTACGGAAGCGAGCGCGATGACAAAACTGACAGAAGGCGGCCCGGCAATTACAATGCGTTCAGAAACTATTGAGATGCATTCATGCACGCCCGCTAGGCAAATTGCCGTTCAGCGACGAGACGCAGCGCAACCGCGCACCGTTCGAATTACCTGGGTGGAATAAGCCCCACAAATTATAAAGACTTGAATAGCCCCTTCAACATGTACCGAGAGTTTTTAATTTCGCGATTATTTCAAAAGTTTGTGAGAGAGTGTGTTTACCAACCTTCACCAAGCAAGCCAAAAACTTGAAAAAAAAAAAACGATTATGAGATTTTCTGTCTCTCGTGAAAAAAAGCGGCGAAAATTGTTTCCCGGCGTGCAAGCAAATTCTGAAGCTTGATTTTTCCAAGCTTTTCCAAAGGCATGAGAGGGGGCGATACTCTTATCCCGGCCCGATTCCTGACGCTGATCGGCCACTTGTGTGTGCTGATTACATTATTATGGGACAGCCAACAGAGCGTTCGACATTGTTTACCGAGCCAGCACCACGAAGACTTCCAAATTTACCACACACAGTAAGTTACCTGACCCACTTATTCTTATCATAATTTCGTAGATAACTTTATTTACACGTAAGCCCGGTAAAAAGTTTATATACCAAAAGTTTTATGTGATAATTTTACACTCCAAGCAGAGTAATTAGTATTCTATAATCTAGCTTGTAGAATTTCAAGGACAAGCGAAACTGAATGTATAATTAATGAGAATAAGTTTATTGAAACATACAATAGTTTTTCAATAAGTATGCTTACATATACCTAACTTTTTCGTCCACACACAATAGTTTCACTAGCGCTGATATTTCTGTTTACTACAATTTCTAAATATTACGTTCCTCTTATTCTGAAAGTAAATTTAACCTTTGAGATAATGGAAGTTATGTATTTATTAGCCATACATAAATACCATAGGGAGATAGAATAGGTAGGTAGAAAATTATTAATAATAATATTAATAATAATAATTTTCAGTGTCCTATAAAATTATATTAATAAGCCAAATTGATACTTTGTGACTTCTGTCTGAGGCATCCAAATCTGTTCTATGAATTCTTATTCTCTGAATGACGGCCTACAGCCATTGAAGAGACCTACCCCACAGTTAGCTCTAACATACATAAAAAATATGTTTTGTTTGCCATATGCAATGAGTAGTGAAGATTGCTGAATCTTTATAACTTATAAATAAATATTTTGCACATACACACAGCACCATCTAGTTCCACACTAAGCAACTAGGCTAGTTTTATGGATACCAGATGGTTGATAAACTATACAAATACATTTTTTTTTGTAAATTAATACATAAATAAATGAAAAACACCCATAATTCATCATACAAACATATGCCCCTAGCGGGATTCGAACCCGTGAACTTTTTGTATAGCAGTTGTTAGTTCAGGTGTTATCATGAGTAACAATCATCCAAATTACAGCATTTATAATTGATTAATAGAATAATAATAAAGTTCTTATTTATGTACTCTTATTATCAGTTTAAAAAATACTGAATTCAATATTTAGAGTAGTCTCTATGGGCTAAGACCTCTCCTGTTGTGGAATATATCAATGATGTAGTATGCAGTATTTTGGATTAATACATACATGCCTATTACTCATATATAAATTGAGGTGGTTGACTCATTTTTTAATGCTATAATTAAGTAATTATATATTTTAAAAGTTCAAAAGAAAGTCTCACAAAGTAATTAATCAATCATTTATTTTTGACACACAGGTGATGAAATATTGTGATGTTTTACAACATCAAAAAACATTTTGCAAATTGGTAGATCATTCATATCATATATTTATTTGGTGCTATATGATCTACCTATTTGTATACAACTTATTTATTTTACAATTGTTACATCAAAAAGGCTTTCTTTTAACATAAATTCACTTCTGCTGTCACCCACCTGGGTTCATTGTTACATGAAACAAGGTAGACTGGACTACACTCATGCAATAAGCAAAGCACATTATACTTAATAATAGTATTATATTAAGATAATACTTAGTATGTATGTACAAATAGTAAAATAATAATAAATAGTCTTTGGTTTCATCTGAAATGTTATGTATATTATTATATTCTTTATTGCATATAAGAGTATAGAAAAAGGATATATAGCAGCTAAATATCGAAAGCAGTCTTATCAGTGATTTTTTTCATACAAACTCAGTCAAAGAAGCTTTGAATAGATAATTTAAATTTAATTTAGACAAAGCAATACATAATAAATATTAATAGGTACAAATATATACATATATTAAATAGATTTATATGCAATGCATATTTCTGTAACAATTTTGTGTACAATAAAGATATTAAGATATAAGATAATAAAATCAGACCAAAGAAAAAAAACAATGTAATAAGTTATATAGCTAGTTAAAACAAATAAATAAAAAATCAAATATTGAATTAATTCGAGAGATGAATAATCCTTTTTATTATTGTGATGATTATCTTGAAGTTTGACAAGAGATTAAAGAATCTTTGGGGCTACAAAGTATACATTATTAAAACATTTGTAATTATGTTCTATGACTGTGTTTGATGTTTACGAGGTGGTAGGCCGGCTGTATCACCCTCTTACCTATTTCTGTTATTGTTAGGCTAAGGCCACTTTCAGGTGCATACAGCTCGTTGTGCGGTGCGTTGATCATCGCGTGACGCGATTAATTCAAACATGTGACAATGAATGCGAGTGTCCATGCGCATACATTGTCACACCAGTTTTGCTTGATATACAGAGATGCACGCGATATAAATAAATAAAATAAACAAATAAATAAATATCCTTAGACATACACACAGCGCCATCTAGTTCCACAGTAAGCAACTATATGCTTGTGTTGTGGATACCAGATGGTTGATATAATACATAAATACATTTTTTTTTGTAAATAAATACTTATTATAAATGAAAACATCCATAACTCGGGTACACATGTCCGTATTCATCACACAAACATATTGCACGCACGACACACAATGCACCGTATCTTCTGGAGTGAGGCCTCAGTAGCATCCCTTCTTGAATCTCAGGGTGACTGCATCATTATCCCTGTAGGTACAAAGTACTATGAGAACATTATCTCTCCAAGAATGCAGAAGACATGGAACACTTTCGAACAGGTGCGCTACTTGCCTCTTTATTAGACCATATCATAAAAAAATGTGTTTATGGGTTACATAATAATACTCTGGTGTTGAATCATTCATTGATTTTATAATGAGTTAGTATATTATTATTAGTATGAACATGTTCATTTACTATCTGCATGGATATAAATTAGCATGATGTAGGTACTTTATTGTAGACTTCGTTTCATCATTGCCGGTGCTCTTGCTCTGCTGCTGGGACAGATGAGGCAAAAATAAGTGTGGCAAGTTGTAAATTTTAAACTGCACAAAACCCAAAGTATATTTGTAAGTAGTATCCCAGAGAATAAAGAAATGTTATGTCTTAAATGTAACAGTATTCCAGATGGGAAGTATAGCCGATAGAATGTAAACTAATGCACTGACTATCTGGTTTGATTCGGTATGTGCTGGTTATAATATGAGTATGTGTGTTTATACTGCTGTGTTTGGGATTAGTGAGCTTATTGTACATAATGTGTATGGATTACTTGCATATGTCTTTGTGGGGGCATAGGGTTGATGCTCTCATTTCTAATATTGATATCAATGAAAATGATCTAGATATAGCAATATTTAGTGTTATTTATTGCAGGATGTTACTTGGCACTTACATTATGAAACATAAGCTATGCAAAATGCTTCTTTTTTGTTAGAATTAATAAATAAATTCGTCGTCTTTTTATTTTTAATCCCTGACACAGAGGGATGTATATCTGTGACATTGTAGTGGCAGAGTAGTTGAAAACGATTTTTTTAAGTTCCAAAGGTTGTATTTGCGAGATGTTTCTTAGCCATGTTTGATGCAAATCACGATATTTAGCTTTTAAAACAATTTGTATGTTCATATACCAATGGATTACAGAAAGTAAACACTATAGTGCAGGACAATGCATGTTTTGTTTATTGAATTTGGTGACAAGTTAACAGAGAGTATTTTAGTTTGGGTTCAACTGATCAAGATGTAAAAATCCAATCAGAATGTTCTGTCTGTATTTTAACATGTTTATGGACACAACTGCAATAGCAGTCATTGTAATAAAAAATATATATTATGTGTGTAAAGCGGTCAATCAAAACCAACTGCCGTCCTTAGCTGCAACTGCACCCTAACTACTGGTTACAACCGGCCATAATTGCCGTAGTGGGTATGGTTTACAAAACACGAGCCATAGTGGCTAAACGCTCATCTTCCGTCGCCAAGTGTCAGAGCGCAGAGCCCCCGGCGATACCGCGGCACGTGACACCTACCACACGTGCATTAAAAAAAAAACTAAAAACGACTATCTCTTAGTAGAAAATTTCATTTTACAAGTTTGGCCCAAACAAATTTATGGGTTCAACGGCTTCCAGCGAAGTATGGGAATTTTTTACTATATTTTTGTTGTTATATTCTATGTTGTATATGTGTAATAATTATGCTGTATACATTATATGTATATAGTGTCTTCGCGCTGAAGGTTCAAGGTAAGTTTCTTATCTAACGGTTTGAGGTATATTAGTTAATTTATGCTCTATCTATGTCATTAGTTGATTTATATGCTTTGGACAAGCAAGTGTTATTGTGTTGTATAATTAAGTAATGAAATATCTAGTGCAATATGCATTGGATTCAGTGGAAATGAAGCGTGAAGACGAGAAACAGGTCGGTTTTATTTCTAGACTTTAATTTAAATAAATTTCAATCGATTTATTATGCCTTCTGCCTTCGTATGATTTGTATTTTTGGTTGGTGGTAGGGCATTTTAAATGTCCGCCTGGCTAGCTACCAACATCTTATCTAAATCTGGCGCCAAACAGCAATGTTAATAGCATTGTTGTGTTCCGGCTGTCAGAGATGTACGCTTCCACTTTCGGCCTCATCAGGTGTGATTGAGGTCAAGTGCTTTGTGCTTAAAAAAAATATTTTCGGTATGGAATACTTTCCATACTAGGCTACTGCCTATGTCCTTTTAGTATAAGATCCGGCAATAGAAATATATACCCTCATCTGTGATTCGACGATAACAAAATTAATATGTTAGTTAATGAATATATTAATACATTGAAAATGGGTTGCCTAGCTAAATCGCGGGCCAAACGGTTAATTAATGTAAATCCAAATTAATTGTTTTTCAATTAACTTCCCCGATTTGTTATTTATAAAAATCGACCATTATCTGAAAGAACATAACATAAGGAACTGGAAAAATATAGGTTGTCTACTTTCCCTTCAGCATAACTATTGCGCTTGCGCTCAAAACTTCACATCTAAAATCACAGCAACCGTGCATGTGACAAACTTTTACTGAGGCAACCTTATACTGTTAGAAAGAGAATAAAATAACGTTTAATTAAAAAAAAATCAATGAAATAACTGATGAGGGTATATTAATAACGCTTGCTCGCATGTTTATACATGACAACTCCATAGTTATGCTGAAGGGAAAGTAGGCAACCTATATTTTTCCAGTTCCTTATGTTATGTTCTTTCAGATAATGGTCGATTTTTATAAATAACAAATCGGGGAAGTTAATTGAAAAACAATTAATTTGGATTTACATTAATTAACCGTTTGGCCCGCGATTTAGCTAGGCAACCCATTTTCAATGTATTAATATATTCATTAACTAACATATTAATTTTGTTATCGTCGAATCACAGATGAGGGTATATATTTCTATTGCCGGATCTTATACTATTTCCGACGCTTCAACTATCCCTCAGAGAATTAAGTTTATCAGATGTTCCGCAATGATATGAGCAACGTGAAGGCAGAAAACCAAAAGTACTAAGTAAAATAACTGTAAATATGTTTTTGTCCAGAATGGCGTTTTATTATGGACCAAATGCTAAATCGAACGCAGTTATTAAATGAAAGGTCTATTGTTTCTGTTTCTGTTCTGGAAAGTGTTACAAACCAATTATCCAATCTTTAATCACACATTACTATTATAATAATCTGCCATATCGAATTAAATGTTATAGTGTTAAATCGAAACTTGATTGCGTTTTCTAACTAGTAATTTTATAATGAAAAAATAATTCTTTTCATTGGACCTTGTTAATTCAGTGTTAGTCTAAGCCTCTTCCGATAAAGTTGAAATCGCCGGGCGAACGCCATATATTTTTTTATTAAATAGTAACTAGCTTATTTTCATAATCGTAATTTTATCCAGGCAGACGAATTTGTTATAATTGCAGACAAACAATTACCTAACCAAAAACTAAGATACACCTAATACCTCGTCGGAATAAGTCGGAATCGCGCTCGTCCGCTACCCCGAACTAATATGACTGCCTATCTTATCTCCAACAGTATAACACAATAATGCTATCAAAATTGCTGCTTGACGGCAGACAAGAAGCTAGCCAGGCAGACATTTAAGAATGTCCTACCACCAACCACCTACTTATAAATACTATATAACAGATTACATTTGGTGGCGCTACCCAGACCGTGATAACTCTATCAGGGGGTCTACTCTAACGAAAATAGCTTTGGAGGGTCGTATAACTTTATTTTTTATTTCAATTATAAACCAATCGTCATTATTTTACTTTTGTAATATATAGTTGGACATGACAAGTTAGTACGGGACCCAAGGAACGTCTGAAGTTATGCAAATAAAGGATTCTTAGCAAAAGAAAAAGTCCGAAGTTACGGCCGTCCGAAGCTATTTTCGTTAGAGAGTAGACCCCCAGGAGCCAGAACCACGTAGCTGCCGTTATAGACATTAAGTGCGTTGGATTTCTTAAAACCGATGCCAGTCGTGGAAGGCGTGAGATGTCCCTATTGTTTACGATCACATGTAGCGAACCGGATTCTTTGGATCGACTCAGACTAAGAAATAAAACCAGACAGAGCATTAATTAAGTAAAGTGAAGTCACTTTTTGTCGCTGCGTGCGGATCTATGTGATCGTCATGGTCTACCTAATCGCATGTTAAAATCGGCATGTATTGGAGTTTGTCGCTTCGATCATGTCTTTAAGTGTGCAGAAAACTGAACCCTGTTATTGAAACTGTCCGTCCGTCTATCAGAGGCATTTAGCTGCGAAATGTGTAAACAGTTTTTATAACATTTTGGCTCAAAACTAAATAATTGAAAAAAAAATATTATAAATGCGAAAGTTTGTGTGTGCGTATGTCTGCATGTACGTTTGTTACCTCTTCACACCTATACGGCTGGGCGGATTTGGATGAAATTTTATGGGTAGACAGATTAGGATCTGGATTAACATATAGGCTAATTTTTTTGCTAAACCGATTTTGATGAGACCTTCCACGCGGACGTTATCGCGGGCGGAAAGTTAGTTAATAATAACAAAACGTTGACCAGCAGTCCAGTAGTAGACGTCTTTCAGCTGATATGACGATGATGAATAAATAGAAGTGGTTGAAGGGGTCCCCCGTACAAGTTAAAAGTGTACCTAAATTTTTCTTGTTCAGCATAAGTGTGTGGGGTATTATTGTTTAGAGCTTCTTGTTTTCTTGGTTTGAGCCGGTCGACTAAATTGTATGCTATGATCACTCTTTACTGTAAGTTTCTAAAGTGGTGAGGTTCAGAGACCCGCAGATTAATCGAATGTAACCCTTGGAGAGGAAATGACGTTTATTAATGAAAATTTTCCAACTACATAAGTAAAAGTTTTATTTGAGTGATCGGAAGTCAAACTTTAAAATATGTTGCGGGCTCATTTCTAGCTTTAATTTAAACAACAGCTTGGGCAGAGATTACCTCCATCCTTCTCTATTATAAACAGTTTTTCTATGTTTCCTTTTTTTTTATCTATCTGTTAATTTCCCTTTTCACCTAATGCTAATATAACATTATAATAACGGGGTACTAAGCCGAAAGGGTTTCATTAGGCATCGCGAACAGAAGACGTTACAAGGGATAAAATGTTTATTTTTTGGAGAGTATATTTTCAAGTTTTTCATACTGTTGAGTACAGCTCGGTCACTTTTGTGTCTGGACTTCATTTTTTGTTTTGGAAATTAATATAGTTTACTCAATTAAAAGAATACCAATTATATATTATACCTAAGAATCCTCTACCGGCTTAGTTAGTTCTATTCGGCCAAAGGCCATGTTTCTATTAATGTCTTTTGATTTAGCCAGCGAATAGATTCATGGTGTCTTTATACGCTATTTACCTATAAGTAGGTAAGGTCATTCATTAATTCATAAGGTTTCTGTTTGTATCGTGATTTAAATAAAGCATGTAAAGTTTATGTTTACACTTGTGTCTGTATCAAATATTTTGGTGTCTTAGGGGCCGTCCATAAATTACGTCATCGATTTTTTCAGATTTTAGACCCCCCCCCCCCTATAATCATCCTATCGTCATTTCTTAATGACCCCCCCCCCCTTCTCCCAAAATTGACGCCATTACTAGTTTGACAAAATAAAACATTGCAGATTAGAGAAAAATAGGGTATTATATGATTAAAACACTTGGTTATAGAATCACCTTTTATTATTTTTACTTTGGCAATAATCATTGATATAATATAACTACTTTCGCTGTCTGTCCCTATGTATGCTTAGATCTTTAAAACTACGCAACGGATTTTGATGCGGTTTTTTTAAATAGATAGACTGATTCTAGAAGGTTTATATGTATAATACATGTAAGTACCACGGGCGAAGCCGGGGCGGGCAGCTAGTATTTTACTAGGTGTGCTGGAAGAAATTTCTTTTTAGAAATAATCTTTTTGTATGTGAAAAATAAACTATAAATAATAAATAAGAATGACGTCAAAACACCCCCCCCCCCCCTCTATCATTTACCGTCATCCGCAGACCAACCCCCCCCCCCCCCTAATTTAGAATGACGTAATATATGGACGGCCCCTTATATGTAATATAAATACTCTTCAGTATCATTATCACTGCACGCTCAATTAGGTAAATTACCCCGACCTCAGAATTAACCGACATTTGCACCGATTAATTGCTTAAAGAAAATTGTCTACATTGCATTTGTAAGACCTTTTTTTCTTTGTTTTTGATTACTTTGATTTTCAAAATCTGGCAAACCTAGCTTACGTGCACGACAAGTAGTTTATACTTCTGAGACCGGGGTTAACCTGATCCTTCATTACTCCACAGGTTGGTGGTCGGCTACTATGCATCAGTGACCTTCATTCTGCTTGAGCTGATGACGTTCATCACTGGACTAACCATGTTCTCACCTACTGTCTCCCTTATTTGTATCCTTTTGTTATTAACATCTCTTACTTTCTTTCAAATCTTCTTGGCGTTGAATTTACCTACTATTTACTAGTTATTAAAAAAGGGCATTCTAATCAAGGGCATAAAAAGTGTATTTTGCCCCCACCTACACCGCAACCGCCAACGGCTCACCAAACAAAATTGAAATTAATATACAGGGTGAATAATTGAATTCGTGTAATCAAAATCAAAATCAAAATCAAAAATATTTTATTCAATGTAGGATACAAAAATATCACTTATTGAAAGTCAACATGCTATTTTTCTTTTTTTAACTACATCGCTTCACAAGGTGTTATGGTTAGGGAGAAGAAGCGACAAGAAACTCCGCAACAACACATCTTTTCAACTAGTCTCCATCCTTACAACAATACTACATCTTATATTACATATTACAAAACAATAGCAATTAACATAACAACCAGCTAACACCAGACCTCCTTATCGCCTAAATAATCATCTATCCTGTAATAACCCTTCTTACACAGAGTTTCTTTAATGTGGCGTTTAAATTTCTGCTCTGTTAAACTCAATACATGTTCTGGTATTTTATTGTAAAAGCGTATGCTGTGTCCCACAAAGGATGTGCTAACCTTGCTAAGTCTAAATTGTGGAATTTCAATTTTATTTTTGTTTCTAGTATTCAAATTATGATTATCAGAATGTTTGCGAAATAGGCATATATTTTTGCGTACATACATTATACTGTCATATATATACTGGGATGCAACAGTTAAAATACTTATTTCTTTAAACAGATCTCTTAGAGAATCACGGCAGCGTAATTTATATATTGCTCTGATTGCTCTTTTTTGTAGAACAAATATTGTTTGAATATCTGCACCTCTACCCCACAGTAGTATACCATAAGACATAATGCTATGAAAGTAGCTAAAATAAACGAGCCTCGCTGTTTTAATGTCAGTAAGTTGTCTAATCTTACGAACAGCATAAGCAGCTGAACTGAGCCTGCTCGCAAGTGTCTCAATATGCGACCCCCACTGTAGTGTGGAGTCCAAAGTGATGCCAAGAAAAACAGTGTTCTCAACAAATTCCAATGGTTCACTATTCAACTTTAGGTTGTTTTCCCCCTGCCTTACATTAGGTAAGGAAAACTTAATACATTTGGTTTTCTTAGCATTTAGAACTAAATTATTCACAGTAAACCAGTTCGAAACCTGTGAAAGAGTATCGTTTACATCGTCAATATCATTCGACCCTCTCTTTATTTTGAATATAAATGAAGTGTCATCAGCAAACAACACAATATCAACCAGGTTCCGAACTAAATAAGGCAAGTCATTAATATAAACTAAAAACATAAAAGGACCTAGAATTGATCCTTGAGGCACTCCCATTTTCACAAAGGATCCTGAAGATTTTTCCAGATTTACTTGAACTTTTTGAATTCTATTTTCTAAATAAGAAGTTAATAAGTCGAGGGCTTTGCCGTGCACCCCATAATGTTCTAATTTAAATAAAAGCGTTTTGTGATCCACACAATCGAATGCTTTTGAAAGATCGCAAAACACACCGATTGCATCGCTGCGATCTTCCCAGGCATTATAAATATTTTTAATTAGAGCTACACCGGCATCCGTTGTCGAGCGACCGTTAGTGAAGCCAAACTGTTTATCATGTAGTAGTTCATTTGTATTGAAATGACACAATATTTGACCCAGAATAAGTTTCTCAAAAATTTTACTAAGTACAGGTAGAATGGAGATGGGCCTGTAATTATTGAGATCGTTTTTACATCCTGATTTAAAAAGAGGTACAACCTTACTATGTTTCATCAGTTCAGGAAAGACACCCTGATCAATACTCGCATTGAAAATGAAGGCTAAGTAAGGAGCGATCGTAGTGACAATATGACTCAACAGCTGTACCGACATGCCCCAGACATCTTCAGCTTTTTTTAACTTTAGCGTTTTGAAAGCCTTTATAACTTCGAGAGGGTCAACATACCTAAATTTAAGAATAGTGTGGCATTTTTTTACATTAGCTACCATCAATGATTTAGCACGAATTGGTGATGAATCTAGTATTTCAGTAGTTTTGACTGGAATATTTACAAAAAAATTTTCAAAATGCTGAGCTACTTCTATATCGCGATTGATAATTCTATTATCAATTTTAATTGAATATCCATTGTCACGTTCTTTAACACATGACGTTTCCCTATTTATAACCTTCCAGACTGCTTTAATCTTATTATCAGCAATATTTACAATATTACTAATGTATCTGGACTTAGCAGTAATACAAACTTTTTTAAATATTTTTGAATAACTTTTAACAAATTCGCAGAACTCTAGGTCATCCTGCCTAATTGTCCTATCTTCATAGAGCTGAAACAACTTATCTCTACTTATTCGAATACCTTTCGTGGCCCAGTTACTGAATTTAAATTTATTGGTATTTTTAACTTTTTTAATTTGAAAGATCTGTTCAAACTCTTTATTCAAAACATTGAAGAAATCTGTATAAAATTTATCACAGTCAATTGTTTCAGACGAAGGTAAAGGTAATTTATTTAGCAAAACTTCTTTATACATTTCTACTTTTTCTGCAGGTATAGGTCTAGTAATGAATTCTACTGTGGGATTGGATAACTTAATTAACGGAAAAGCAACAAGTTGCCCACAGTGATCAGACCTTAAACAGTTTAGTATAGACTGATCAATGAAATTACAGTTACAGAAAAAGTTATCTATGCAAGTGGCTGTAGATTCAGTGATTCTAGTAGGCTCTAGGAATACGTTGTTTAAATTAAAAGACTTAAATAAACTTATTATTCGAGTAGTTAACGACTTCTGCTCCAGCAAATCTACATTAAAATCACCACAGACTATAACTGACTTTGTCCCTCTAGTTACTAGTTTTAGCACATCTTCCATGACCGACTCAAACAAATTAAAATTGTAAACATAAGGAGGTCTGTAGACGCAAATAACAATGTAGTTCTCCAACTCCACAGATGAAAGTTCAATAGTACATTCAATCGAAAGTGCAACAACATCTTTGCGTTCCTTCGCTTTTAAATTATTTTTAATTAAAATTAAAGAACCTCCATGTGTCTTAAACTGTCGATGGAATGAACTAATACAATAATAATTGTCATTTGAAATAATCATTTCGGTTTGTTTTAGCCAATGTTCAGTAATACATACAATATCGATGGTGTTGTGTTTCTCTAAAAACATCTCTATTTCTAGTTCTTTGCCAGAAAAGCACTGAATATTTTGATGAAATTCCCGTTAACTGGTGATGCCACTCTTGATTACGAACAACTTTCCCCAAGGAACCATAGTCAAATTCGATCAAAAGATTTTCGATTAGGTACCCATACAAAGAAAACATTTGTGAAACCACCTTTAGTATGGAAGTCCAACAATTTTCGGCTGAATTCGACTATGGCTCTTAGCGGAAAGTCGATCGTTATTAGGAGTGGAGTCACCAGTTAACATGAATTACACGAATTAAATTTCACCCTGTATATAAAAAATAATTATCTAGTGCTAAACTAGACAAAGCTGTACTGTATTTATGTATAATAACATGTCTATGCGTTTCATAGCATTATGGATGCTATTACATATAAATAATAAATAATAATAAATAAATATTTCGGACACTTACACCAATCATCTAGTCCCAAACTAAGCAAAGCTTGTGCTATGGATACTAGATAACGGATAAACATACATAAATATTTATATATTATAAACATCCATGACTCGGGAATAAATGTTCGTATTCATCACACAAACATTTACCCCTCGCGGGATTCGAACCCGCAACCGTTGGTTTCGCTAACAGGGTCACTATCCACTACACCAACCGGTCGTCAAATATTTGTATAAACATCCATGACTCGCGAATAAATAATAAATAAATATTTCGGATACTTAGGTACACCAATCATCTAGTCCCAAACTAAGCAAAGCTTTACTATGGAAACTAAACAGATAGACGAGCATAAATGATGTATTCATCACACAAACAATTACCCTTAGTAGGATTTGAACCCGCAACCGTTAGTTTCGAAGACTCCGCTGCACCATTTCAATAATATATATGAACCATAAAATGAACCAGTGTCCATATTTCTGTTTTCCATACCAATAATTATAAACGCGGAAGTCTGTCCGGCTTTCACGCCTAAACTGCTAAATCGATCCTATTGAAATTTGGCACTGGCCTGCGACCTGGAGATGGAAATAGGCTACTTAAACGACTCCTGAAATGGAGGACATCGAGTCCGCGACAAAGTTATTTAACTTCGGGGGGAAATCTGGGTGATTATAAAAATATGTGAAACCCCGTGAAGTAAGTTATTAAAATTATTCATGCGTATATTAGCTCTGATTGTTATAGGTTAATACGTAGGAACAGTAATGTGTTCCGCCATTATGCGTTGCCTAGCAACAGTGTAAAGAGGATCCTTTTAAAATAAAAATCGCAGAAAGAGTTAATAGAGCTTTTTGCGGAAAATGCTAGCGTTTATAGTTGCGTTAGTATAGGAAATCTTTGCTTTGCAGTAGGTATCCGTAAACTTCCTACTTATCAACACATCGGTGACCCTACCTAACAATAAATATTTTCCCATATTGACTTACAATGGAAACCTAGCCTTTCTGTTTATATTTTGATGTAAATAAATAAAAGATAATTGTTGGTGACGTTATTTCTTTATCTATTCCAGTATTTCAAGTTCAAGGGTTATTCATATAATTTACTTGGATTTATCATCACATCTTATAGATTTATTGAAGTGCTATACTGCAGGGACTGTCTCCCCACAAGGGATATCTACGGTTATTAGCAACTGATACGAAATTATGCATAAACAGTTTAACTAGAATAATGTGTGATAATCATTATGGAGTATTAAAATCATTGTTTTAAAAATATGACGACCGATTGGTGTAGTGGATAGTGACCCTGTCAGCGAAACCAACGGTTGCAGATTGTAAATGTTTGTGTGATGAATACGAACATTTATTCCCGAGTCAAGGATGTTTATATAAATACTAGCTATCCTCCCGCGATTTCGTCCGCGTGGAAGATTTTATCAAAATACAAACAACAAACTTTCATCCCCTATTTTATCCCCTTGGGGGTAGAATTTATCAAAATCCTTTCTTAGCGGATGCCTACGTCATAACATCTACCTGCATGCCAAATTTCAGCCCGATCCGTCCAGTGGTTTGGGCTGGGCGTTGATAGATCACTATGTCAGTCACCTTTGAGTTATATATATTTAGATTTATGTATGTTTATAAATTATCTAGTATCCATAGCACAAGCTTTGCTTAGTTGATTGGTGTAAGTGTCCGAAAAAAAAAAAAAAAGTAAATAAAATATTTCGAACACTTACACCAATCATCTAGTCCCAAACTAAGCAAAGTTTGTGCTATGGATACTGGATAACGGATAAACATACATAAATATTTATATAAACATCCATGACTCGGGAATAAATGTTCGTATTCATCACACAAACTCGCGGGATTCGAACCCGCAACCGTCCAACAGGGTCACTATCGACTACACCAACCGGTCGTCAAAGTATTTTTAATGTAGATCTTATTTTTTATGGGAGCATTTGTAAGATTCGCGTCAGTAACACTGATGCCTATCATAGACATATTTATTTGACATCACACTAACTAATAATTGATCATCACTGGTCAATGCTGCTATTCTTACGATAGTTCCACAAAACTGGACGCGGTGTGTATGATATTGTATAGAGTTCCTTAGTCGCCGTTTACGACACCCACGGGAAAAGATGAGTTTGTCCTAATCTACTCCGTGAGACACACGGCTGCTGTCATTCACCATATTTTAAATTATTATTGGTAATTTATTTCAACGGAGAAGTTTCGTTTTCATATTTACACAGGTAACATAAAAAAAAACACATCAACTTTTACTAACTACGTTAATTGAAAACACAAGTTGTAATTGAGCGATTCTACAAATGGTCGATTTTCTTTATATGTAGTGATTAGAATTTATAATTGTGTGTATTGACGACCTGTTTGGTGTAGTGGTTAAAGTCCCTGATTACTATACCAAAAAGGCGTAGGTTCGAATCCCGCGAAATTCATCATACAAACATACTAATGTTTGTATGATGAATACGGACACTCGAGTTATTTTTTTTTTTTAATTTTTTTCTAAAATATATAAATAAATAAATAAATATTTCGGACACTTACACCAATCATCTAGTCCCAAACTAAGCATAGCTTGTACTATGGATACTAGATAACGGATAAACATACATAAATATTTATATAAACATCCATGACTCAGGAATAAATGTTCATATTCATCACACAAACATTTACCCGTCGCGGGATTCGAACCCGCAACCGTTGGTTTCGCTGATAGGGTCACTATCCACTACACCAATCGGTCGTCCTGTTATGTTATGTAAGTTATGGATGTTTTCATGTAACTATCACACAATATATTTGTGTAGTTTCAAACATCTGATCTTCATAATAACTTATGGCGCTGTGTGTGGGTTCAAGGATATTATATTTACATTACGAATTCATGCGAAAGTCTTTCTGTTCTGCTTCCTGCCTAAACTGTTAAACTGATAATATGAGCTGAGATCGCTGTAGATCCAGAAAAGAATATAATACTTTTCATTCTGAAAATGTAAGCGATGAAGTAATACCACGCGGGCGAAGCCGCGGGTGAAAAGCAGCTTGATAATAAATTTAACTATGTAAAGCGCACGCGCATCAACTAGAATAATGAACGTAATTGGCGGCACACACATTGTGCGTACGGTCACTTGACCAAAATAAAAGGCGCATTCACGTGATTCTAAATTTAGAATCTAGGCAGAGAGCTAGTCTCTTAGCACTTTTCGTATTTGGAAACGTTCGACTAAATTGCATAACAAACTCATTTTTTTTTTAATGCACAACGGGTTAGCACTTGACCTCAATCACACCTGATGTTAAGTGAAGATGAGGCCGAAAGTGGTAGCGCGTATTGACCCGGAAACTCCATCTTATTTGGGGTTATTATATATTTACTATATAATAGAACTGTTTAGAAGTCATAGCAGGTATTCTTTAATATGCTACCTTACAGCCCGCGGCTTCGGTTGCGTGAAAGATTTTTATTGCGGATATGTTTCATTTGTTTATCCCACGGGAACTACGCACTTCGGATTAAAATCCTATGTGATTGAGCAACAAACAAAGAAACAATCCAACATCCAAACTTTCGCATTTATAATATTAGTTAGATTAGTTAGAACATAAAAAGTTTGCAAACACAATGCAATAAAATGACCAAAGTACATATTTCAAAAATTTAAGTTACGTCATACGTGCGCTTAGGACCGATAATATTATTTGTGAATTAGTTAAAGCTTTAAACAAAATCTCTACATCAAACAAAGCCTACTCGTATAAGCCAGGCGACAGACCCCTTTTCCCTCTACTTCTCATCAGTCAGCATCCCCTTGTCGATTTGTGCTGGCCGTCATAAATGTCAGTATTGTTGTGGTCCGGTGAGAAGGCTGAACCCGTCTCTTCTTGCGTAAAAGGCGACTAAGGGAGTTTTCACCAAAAAACATCTATAGCGTTTCACGTTTTTACGACAATGGGCTCACCCCCTGCCACGTATGCATTCCTGTATATTTCTAAAGGTAAACCGTGAATTTTGCTTCAAGCATTAATTTTTTTATGTTTTCAAACCCCAAACGCTAATGTTTTGGATATCTCTGACTACCCCATTTGGGATAAAGGTCATCACGTTATGTATGTATGTAACTACCGCTACTAACTGATACAAAAACTACTGGTATGCATGCTCACTGCTTTCCAACAGTCATCATCAGCCAGTAAACATCCCACTGCAGGGATATAGGCCTTCCCTCGTATATGAGGGAGTATGGGCCATGCTGTTGGGGATTTCACATGCCTTTGAATTTTTATTTCTCAGGCATGCAGGTTTCCTCACGATGTTTTCCTTCACCGTTTTAGGAGCAGTTTAAATTAAATTTAAAAACTCATTGGTACATGGCCTGCCTGGGAATCGAACCCGGACCTCCTAAATTGGGAGACTGCGTCTTAACCGCTGAGCCACCGACGCTCTTCTCTTCCAACAGTACTTTTGTTTTGTGTTCCCGAGTTATGGATGTTTTTCATTATATATGTATTTATTTACAAATTGGCTGCTATTATACTCTTATAGGCATTCCCTGTTAGTCTTCATAAGTGACTACTCATCTCTGACCCCTAACATTTAAGGTCGATAGGACATTTTATATGAGATATTTAGCAGGCGAGGCCCTTGCTCGTGTGTCATACGTAACATAAAGCATCCATAATACTAAATTTAACAGACATTATTTTCTCGAGCTCTCCATCTAACAATTCGGACAATCATTTCGTTCATCAATTAACCTTAACATGTATATCAGCTGCGTTTGCGCACGGGTTCGGATCAATCGCCCTCACTTACTTCGTGCTTGACGGTTGGCTGTGCCAGTGGTTCTGGCCCATATTCGTCTTCACGTCTCTCCTGCCGACTGTTGTGGATATGACCACGGCCGTACTCGCTCTAAGCACCTAAGGATAGAGGCTGATGATAGTGTCTTTTCATCATCATCATATATTATCTTCTTTGTCCTTTGACTATAGTGTACAGGATATAAGTTTTAAGAATGACTGTGAAGAAGGCGTTTGAGTTACTCGTAAGTTTCGTGTATTTTTGATTTTAAATTATTTTTTTGCAGGTCTGACACGTGTAAATTTTTCTTTGTTACTCTATTTAGGTCAGGCTTTTTGCCTTCAATAGAGAAAGTTAACAATGGGGTCAGCATTGAATTACTAAACAACGAAATTATTTTGAATACTAATACTAACGCCCGAATTAGGTATAATTAAAGGACACATCCTTTACCGGTAGCTTGTATCTTTTGCTAGCTAGCTAGATCGCTGTTAGCGATAAAGCCGCTTTTTGTGCGATTAATCATATACGCTGTAATCATTTATGCAGTTTTTGTTCATTGTGCAATAGAGAGTATTTGATTGAATTAGCAAATGTTTCTTAAACTTTATGTTCTCATTTTCATGTTGTTGAGATTCAAATAATTCGGACGTTAAACCATCGCTTTAAAGCTTCAGAACTTGAAAATATTGAGCCGATTTTAAATATTCCCCATATGCTCTGTGCGTAGACCGCATTTAAATCAGATCCCTCGTTGGACATACAGACAAAATACTTACATTGTACCTGCACCCGTCGGTGTGTCGGGGATTATACGCTCAACCTGGCTGAAGGCAAACTTTACTGGTTTGATTGACGTTTCACTGATTGTTGTAAGTGATTATGTTGTTCGTCAATTAAGCATCAGTGAAAATTTGTTGGTAATCCATCAGTCTGTTTGTCTAATGGGCGTCATAAAGAGCACATTTAGTGCTGCCGTTGCGTTTTTTGACAACCATGGTATTTTAAATGTAATGCTCATCATTTCCGCTTCCACTTACTGAATATAGGCCTCCCCCATAGATTTCCAATGTAGAGCTTAAATTAACCAAACATAGAATATTGGTATTTGTATTATTATATTTTCATGTGCAAATAATTTCCAACGAGTTCACTTTTGATACAAGAATCCCAAGAAAACTAATAACAATTCCATGGAAACTGATATATTTTTTGTTATTGTCAAATTAAGGATTACATCGATTGTTTATTGCAGAGTTCCAACAACGAGCACCAACAGCTAACCGAGTCGCACGCCTACAAGGGCGCATGGTCGTTTTATTTGGTGCTGGCGGCCGTCGCGACGACGCTCGGCTCCTCGTTGCCAGTCGGCTACAACATTGGCGTTGTTAATACTCCTGCCGAGGTGAGCGAGCAGAACACGTGATTTTTATATACATGGTATACCTTAATTATAAGAGATATTAAAAACTTTAAATTGACGTAGAAACTCGTTGCCAAAGAGGAAAATTACACCAATAACTTTAAAAAAGAAACGAGAAATATCCATAATTTTGTAACATTCAGAGATTTCCATTACCTATTTTATAAAGACTCTCTTTACCTCAAAGCAGTATATTATATTAGTAGTTAGTACGAGTGCGTAAAGTTGATTATTCCAATTGAGGCCACGCTAATGTAAGTTCGAGTCATAAAAGACACTAACAAGGAAAGGTACCCAACGGTCCGTCTTCGTTTTGATTCATTTATAAAGTTCGAAGTGGTTGCCATGGCCGAAATCGGTTGGAACCATCATCATCACTCAAAAGTAACACATGTACTTACTACGTACGTACGTACGGACAAAAATGTCCTAGTTCAAACTAATTTGAGAAATGACCTTCAAAGTCCTAAAAAATTGCAAGTTAATCATCTTCTTTTTTTTATGCACAACGGGTTAGCACTTGACCTCAATCACACCCGATGTTATTCTTTGTAAGATCTTCGAAAACCTTTTCTAACAAAGGACGCGGTATATGCGTTTGGGGTTAGAGATTGTTTGTATGTGTATACTGAACCGATTTCGTAACGGTTTTTTGTATTTAAATTGTATCGTTTCAGAGCAGGTTCTTAGACAGGTTTTATAGCGGTAGACCACTAGGGAGAGCTGCAGCTGCCAGAATGGTCAACGTTTGAGGGCTCCTCTTTAATCCTTTTTCGATTACAACGTTTACATTGATCGTGGGATTTTTCAAAATTTTTAATTTTACTTTTATTCATTTTAACATATTCGTATTCCTTCGGTTTTCGTGGCAAAAGACTAGCCTTTTTGGAAAACGGGACTAAAGGTAACAGGTTGACATTAATACCGAATACTGGATAGAATAAATAAATAAAATATCCATAGACATACACACAGCGTCATCTAGTTCCACAGTAAGCAACTATATGCTTGTGTTGTGGATACCAGATGGTTGATATAATACATAAATACATTTTTTTTGTAAATAAATACTTATTATAAATGAAAACATCCTTAACTCGGGTACATTATGTCCGTATTGATCACACAAACATATGCCCCTAGCGGGATTCGAATCCGCAACCTTTTGGTATAGTGGTTAGAGTTGCTAACCACTACACCAAACAGGTTGTTATAGATAGAAAGATTGATAAATAGTTTATTTATCTTTAATCACATTGCACAACGATAACAATTACAAGCAAATTACACGAAAGCATAAAGAATGAATAAAAAGTTCTAAAATGTCCCACAATGTGTGCTGTAGGGACAAAATGGTTCCAACTCGGCATGGTGTTCCGCATAATAAGATCTGCGGCGTCGTACTACTGGTAGAAATTCAAGTTTTTAGTGTAATGCAATACAAAATGCTATTTTCTTTTTGTACAATAAAGCTTTTACAAACACAAGAGGCTACTGCGGCTGCGTGCCTTGCGGGTTTTTAATATCACGGCACTGGCACCTTCAGTCATTTAAACTGATTTTGCTGAAATTTGGCACAACGGGATATTTTTATGCCAATATAATAGATAACTTACAACGATTACTCCGTGTAAAGTAATTTCACACGAGAAGTCGAAGGCGGAAAGCTAGTGTGTAATAAGACTGAAAGAGTACAGTTTATCCCTAAACTAGCAAACTAGCTGTTGCCTGCGATTTCGTTCGCGGGGCTTATTTCATTAAAATCTGTTACCAAATTTAATCCAAATACGTCCAGCCGTTTAGGCGTGAAGAGTTAAGAAACATACATACATACATACATACACACATACACACACACACACACACACACAAACACACAGTCATTTATAATATTAGTTGAGATAGTTGGCATTTTAAATAAATTGCGCGGGATGATAAGCTTTCCTCGGCACTCGGTTACAAGACCACCCGGTCTCGGAGTTCAATAAAATACGTACTAGTATACAGAAACTAAAAATAACTCTACTAAAGATATAATTAAAATCTCGTCCAAAAGAGTTATTAAAATAAAAAATCTGCCTTTATTACGCATTGAGGAGATAAGGAACTAATTAATTAAAACATTTTGCGTTGGATACAGTGGTCCATTGAACGACAACGTTGAATGAGTCCCTTGAGTCTGGCGATAATGCTGAAAGCAATATTACCATTATTGATAATCCTAAAAAATATTGCACAATTTGTATGTACAGTCTGAAACAGTTAACCTAATTAATACATCATGAATGTTTTCTATTTAGTATATTTGTTGAACTCAGTAATTGCAGCAACTAAACAAAAAAATATCCAGAAACGAACAAAGACTTCTAAACAACTAAGTTTCAATAGGCCTTACTACACGGCGCTGTATACTACAACGCTATGTAAAGTAATCCGCATAAATAACTACGTTTCAAAAGGAATTACGCTGGCGCTGTATAATTCTACTGTGCTGTGGTTTTAATTTTATGCGTACCTACTTAATTTTGAAAGAACGAAAAGAAAGTGTTTGGCACTATTGTATTTATATGTATTTATGTTTAGGACATAGGAAGTGGTGGTGCCAAAAAGGCATCCATTCAATGATATCGCCACATTAGATTCCCTAGAATTTATTGACGCGACGCTGGTATTCTATGGACACTATGGCACAGGGCCATAGTGTCCATATACATAGCAGTGGGTGGATGTGGGCTAAGATTGATATTTTTCTATATTTGTTTTTAGTAATAAATTATTTTGTTACGAACTTCCATCAAATCCGGGTTGACAATTGAAATTTGAAAAAATGGCGCCCAAACAGGGACCCGGTGAGTACTTAAGGATGCGATATTGCGGAGCAATTTCCATACCTCGCAAGCTTCCGAATTTTTTGTGGAGTTGGTGCCGAGATTTGCTAAGGCGACCGTTATATAGAGTTGAGGTAGTAGCACCTAGGTTCTACAGAACTTCAAGTCGCGTAAGGGACTTCCATGTAAAGGAGTAGCTTCAGTTCTCTTGCAATATTTAACCTTTGATTTCTCCGAACAGCGTCCGTTGTTTTTGATTTTGTTTTGTTGCCCCACGACTGTTAGGCCCGTATTAATAAATCAATCTCAATACAAGTCTTGAGGCTATATCAACCGAGATGCGTCTTAAGCAGTTGACGCTATCTCAAGATCCGTGCTAATTTATAAACCAATCTTGAGGTCTACTCAGCTGAGATCACTTCTCAAATATTCGCCTCAGCGGCGAATGAATGATAGTCTTGAGTTTCGTTTATAAATACGCGCACCTCTCAAGTGAGTACTACTTGAGTATGCACGTGCTTTTCAGGTCTCAAGTTCGGTTTATTAATCAACACGTTTACTTGAGACCGGTCACAAGACTGTTCTCAATCTTGAGAATGGTTTATTAATACGGGCCTAAGTCTCTTAGTTTAGCCAATGCATTACGTAGATTAGTGTAGGGTAGTTACCGTTAGTTGTCCAGCATCAGGTTTAGTTGCTAGATTACGCAAATAGTGTAAAATATACATACATATACGTATAAGTCGCGATTCTACGCGAATATGTGTTCGATGAGTTCGTAGTTCCCCTCACAGGGTGCGTCGCTCAATAATGCTGACTAGAGATGTGAAATAATAAAACTGAAATACCTATGTTTACATTTTATTTACATACGCGAGAATCGGAATCAGCGGAATAGAGTTAATAAACGTGATTAAGCAGGATGGATCTGTTCACGACAAATGATAAATCTAATAATGAAACCAAAGCCTTTAAATTGTAATAAAAAATATATAATCTTTTTCGTTGTCAATTTCAGGTAATAAAAGCATTCTGCAACGAGAGCTTTATTAGTCGGTATGACGTGGTGCTCTCTGAACGCTGGCTCAACGTGCTCTGGTCTTCGATAGTCTCCATCTTCATTGTGGGAGGATGCACAGGATCGGTGCTCGGGGCTGTGCTAGCCGACAACCTTGGCAGGTGGGTGACCTATCCGCTGCTACACTTTCATTTAATGGGTTGTTTTGCCAATTGTTTGCATATCAATTATGTGTTTGCAGGAAGAAGGCGACTATAGTGACCAGCCTGCTGTCATTGGGCGGCGCGTTGCTGTTTTTCTTTTGCCGCGCCGCTAACTCGGTCGAAATGCTCCTCTTGGGAAGACTGCTTGTCGGTCTGTCAGGCGGTGAGTAGAGATGTGGAGCAACGTTGCATCCAAAGGGGGTCATGGGGGTGATAACACTCGATACGTTTGTTTGTTTATAACGCTCTATTACACAAAAAAAAAATTGGAAAACCCCCGAGAAACAAATGTTAAAAACAAAAAGAATCACCGCTAGAAAACCTGCTTTCAAATAAAAAGAAATCGCGTCCAAATCGGTTCACCCGCTTAAAAGCTACAGTGCCACAGACAGACACATAGCGGTCAAACTCATAACACCCCTCTTTTTGCTTGGGGGGTTAAAAAGAAAATACATGAGTTTTTCATAACAGGCAAAAGGTACAGACTTTATGTGCTCTAAGTTTTTGTGGTAAGCTTTAAACGTAATATTGTTTCTTTTTATTACCCGACTGCCCAAGGAAATTTCTAGTAGCATGTCT
This sequence comes from Oegoconia quadripuncta, assembly GCA_949316235.1. Classification (NCBI taxonomy): domain Eukaryota; kingdom Metazoa; phylum Arthropoda; class Insecta; order Lepidoptera; family Autostichidae; genus Oegoconia; species Oegoconia quadripuncta. The sequence continues at coordinate 24,803,094 of OX438752.1, read as the reverse complement.
CTAGCATGTCTAGTAAGGACCTCGAGTATGTAGTAAGGACCTCGAGTATGTGACTCCCCTGACTCGAAGACTTAGTGTAATTTACTCGAATGCAATTCATTTACCGAATTCCTTAGCAAATGAACCATTATATGAATTATATAGAAAAGTATGAAACAGTTGATTATAAATCACCGACTAAGTGACCAATGTTTGATTTGTAATTTAAGCCATATTCACTTAATATTATTTGTGCTACTCGTTGGTTTACAGCAGGTTCTATTAAATTAGAGTAAAAATCATCTTCATTCAGACATATTGTGTACTAGGTAAAATTTCATGTGACAAGACGTACTTATATAAACATAAACAACTTTTAAACTACGAACATACCTAAATTCAAATGAATATCAGCCAGTAAAACATTTGGTTAGATTATAAAAAGAGGTTTTACAACATTATTATATTACTATACCTTCCTGCTTCGGATAGATAGAGGCCCAGTATCAGCACTGTAGGAAACCTTAAAAAGGCACAATGGAGTCAGATAGTCAAACTCCTTTGAAATAGAAAAAAATCTCTTTCCCGTATCCCGTTGTACCAAAAAATATTAAGCTTGGCGGGGTGTAGAGATATCCTACTTCAATATTGTCGGAATTAGGGGCCTGGCCTTACGAGTATTACCCTGGAGGAAAGAATGTCATTGGAGAGTGGGATTACAAATGATAGTGGAAGCGTTTGGTGGCTTACCCTCCTATTCCTAACGGTTGGACAATACTTGGCCGCTTTTGCACGAATGGTCTTTTTATTCGCTAAAAGTGGAACCCAGAACCATGGTGCTTCATCATCATCAGCCCGTTAACATCCCACTGCAGGGATATAGGCCTTCCCTTGTATATGAGGGAGTATGGGCCATAGTCAACTACGCTGGCCCAATGCGGGTTGGGGACTTCACATGCCTTTGAATGGCATCCAGAATTCCTCACGATGTTTTCCTTCACCGTTTGCTTGTTAAGAAAAAATAATGATAATTTGCGTCCATAGCGGAGGCTCCATTTCATTTCCATAGCAAAGGAGCACAAATATCTCTCTGTCTCTAAAGATGCCATCAAAACCGACGGCCACAAAAAGTTGCTCACTCCTCGATAAATTACAAAAGGATAAAATGTCGAGTGTTAAACAGAACTAAATCTATTAAACCCATATAAAATCTTTCACATGCAAGAAGACACGTCAGAGCTATTATCGCCATATTAAATTGATATTCGTTGCCTTTCAGGTCTAACAACAAGTATAGTACCAATGTACCTAACAGAGCTGGCCCCGTTGAACCTTAGCGGCGCCCTTGGGGTCGCGTGTCCCATGGGGGTCAACGTAGGAGTGCTGGTGGGACAAGTCATGGGTCTTAACTTCTTGTTGGGTGAGTGTTGTATAGTGTAGATCGCCGATTATTTTTGATGTACTATGAAAGTCGGTTCAGCCGTTTCGAAAATATTTAACACAGTTATATCAACCACAGGATGTCCACTGCTGAACATAGGCGTCCCCCAGAGATTTCTAGGAGTAATACATACATAAAGTCACGACCTTTATTCCAAATGGGGTGGTCAGATATAACCCATAATATAGCGTTTGAGTGTTCCATACATTAAGAGATTAATGTTTGAAACAACAATAATTAATTATACTATTAATTATAATTTTCCATAGTTGCTGAGTGGTTAACCGCCTCCGTGGCTCAATGTAAACAACATTGGGTTTACGATTAGGAGGTCGTGGTTCGATCACACAATCGATTTTGGTTTTTTAATACTGAAATAGTTATTATTATTTTTATTTATTCATAAGAATCCTACAGCGTAATCACAGCATTACCATAGTTTTTCGGTGGTTTTCTAATTTCATTTTTTTTTATTTATATTGTTGCAGGCGGTGTCGACGACTGGCCCTACCTGCTGTCCGTCTATGCGTTGCTAGTCATTATATGTTTACCTTTACTGTTTATACTGCCTGAGAGTCCCAAGTACCTTTTTATTGTTAGAAGAAACGAAGAAACCGCTTTAAATGGTAAGTTTTTTTAGTAAAATTTAAAACTAGGGCAAAACCATTAATTGCTACTGGCTAGCTATCATCTTATCTAAATCTCCCGCTAAACGCAATGTTAATAGCACTGTTGTGTTCCGGTTGTCAGAGAAAAGATAGCCAGTCCCCCAAATAAGATGGAGTTTTCGGGTCAGTACGCTACCACCTTAGGCCTCATCTTCACTTAACATCAGGTGTGATTAAGGTCAAGTGCTAACCCGTTGTACATTAAAAAAAAAACTAGTTGACCTGCTCTTCAAGAAAGTAATTTCTTAAAGGCCGCAGAGCTCAGATCCACCAAAATATCAAGAGTATTCAAAAATTAAAATGTCCCCATCCCCAGAATGGGCTGAGTTTTCCCCATTTGGTTTGTTTTTAATTGTTACGCTAACATTTATGTATTTATCCCAAATATTTACTTGAGCTAACTTTTGTTTGTCTAATATTCAACTCACCATGACCATGACTCACCTTTCTAAATATGTAGAAATGGTTGGTTTCTCTATCTGGATAATATTATCATAGTCTTTCGGGGGTATTCTAAATTTTGTCACTTCATAATTCTACAGACATGTTTCTTTAACCACATCACCAGAACTAAGTCGAGTCCGTGGCGTATCCTCGTCCATCCTCACCGGTGACGTGGACATCCTCCGCGAGGAGGTCCGCGTGGCCGACGCTGAGTCCGCTAGCGGGGCCCGCTGGGGGATGGGCCGGGTACTCTGCGATCCGAGGCTGCGGCTGCCTCTACTGCTGACGTGTACTCTACAAGGCGGGCAACAGACCAGCGGAATTAATGCCGTGAGTGATATAAGAGATTACAAATGACGTCGTAGGTACAGCCGTAGGCAGACAAAGGATAAGCGGGGTGAATACGTAAGCATTATGTCACAGGAACAGCAGACCAGCGGGATTAATGCCGTGAGTGATATAAGTGATGACATATGACATCAGAGGTACAGCCGTAGGCAGACAGCTGTGAAGCGGGATGAATGCTGTAAGTATTACGTCACAGGAAGCCTGGAAGCTGCAGGAGGACCGAACGCTGCAAGGGGCAGCAGACCAGCGGGATTAATGCTGAGTAATAACGTGTGACGTCGCTGGTACAGCCATAGTAACAGCGGACAATAGTAATGAATGCTGTATTACGTCACAGATGCATTGGGCCGCGCATAGTTTGCGGGGCTGCGGCTGGTTATGCTGCTGACGTGCATGTAGGGGGGCAGTAGACCAGCGGGATTAATGCCGTAAGTAATAGTGTGGGACGTCATAAGTACATTTATATTTATAAAAAATGTAGTTGATATGTGGCTGGATAAATGGAATTGGCGAAAAGTTAAATTTACACAAGACTTACAAGGAAATCAAAACGACGAAACTAGCTGTTGCGCTTCACCTTAACTTTTCAATAAATCTTCCGATACGGAACAGGGATACTAACCGTGCTCCAATTTATTCCGTTTTAGTTATTTATTATTAGTTTACTTAGTAACCCTGCTTTCGTGGCGCATTCGCTATTCCTTTTCGATTAGCGTGGTTAAGCAATGTCTGACGCCGTCAGCCCTTGAATGAGTGACCACTAGTGGCATTTTAATATCAGTTCCCCAAATATTAGGGTTTCCGGGTCAGTACGGTTCCACCTTCAGCCTCATCTACTTATACAGGTGTGATTGAGGTGAAGTGCTAACCCGTTGCGCATAAAAAAAGTGTTTCCTTGTGTTCAATTTAAGGCAGTCGTTAAGCCAAGGGGCGGCTTTATAAGACTTACTATCAAATGTCTACAAGTCTGACTCCAATCCACCGTATTTGGTCCGCATGGTGGATTATGGCCTATAGGCTCCCTGTGTAAGCTGGGAATAGTGGGGACGTGTAAGGCTGTTCTCATTCATATATTTACCGTGGAATTGGACATATGCCCGAAGGCACTTCGACCCAATCGGCATCGCAGTCACACAGAAGGTGCTTCATTGATTTCCTTTCTTTGTTGCATGCTCTGCAGTTTGAATTTTCAGCTAGGCCGATTTTATTAGACCTGCAACATTATTGCCAATGAACATTTTAAAATGTGCAAGGCCGTTGAGCTTGTTCCACTCCTTAGCGTGTTCTCTCTAACATGAGTATTCAAAACCATGTGTACGGTGCTCATAGAGAGTCCTACAAATGGCTTCATTCCAATCAAAGTTTGTTCCGAGCCCTTTCTAGCCAGTCTGTCAGCGCACTCATTTCCTCTAGGCTGCCGATGAATACTGCTGTCTTTACAGGTTTTCTACTACTCGCAAACGATATTCAAGCAAGCTGGGCTGTCGGACGCGAGCGCCCAGTACGCGACCATCGGGTGTGGGTTCATCAACGTGTGCACGGCCGTGCTGATGGTGTTCCTGCTGCCGCGGCTCGGGCGGCGCCCGCTGCTGCTGGGCTCCGTGTGCGCCGCCGCCACCATCCTCGCTGCGCTGGCTGCTTGCATGAATTACATGGTGAGCTTCCACTATTAGTCTACCTGATTTGTGCGATAATGGTGAGTCATTTAGTCTACTGGCCCAATTAATGAATGATTAGTCCCACAAGCCCAATGAATGAATGACCCTAGTAATTTCATCATAGATCAATCATATATCCCGCTGGTCGCACAAACCAATGACTGAACTTCAATCATTTAATCTATTAGTCTTACAAGCCGAATGAATGAATGGTTCTTGTAAGCCATTCAATAATTTATCCCACAAATCCGACAAGCCCAATGAATGAATGTTAGTAAATCTGTACCTTTTAGTAGACTTAGTAAAGTTAATAAGTCATTCAGAGGTCAATGTGTGCGCTTCTACAACAAGGTTCCCATGGATATACGGAATCTTCCGCTTAATAAATTTAAACTTATTATAAAACAAAAATTATGTAAAAAGGGATATTACAAAATTTCAGACTATATTAATGAAAGTAATCCATGGGATTAAACGGCTCCTCTACTCGATATATAAAATTGTTGTAACCTTTCTTGATTGTACATGATTTATTGAAAAGAGACAAACCCTCTGAGTTTCTCGCTAGCTCTTCTCAGTAGTGGTCGCGTTCCGAGCTAGTGGTAGTTTAAAAAACAAATGACGTTCATAAGTGCATATTGTATTGCCTACATGAATAAATGATTTTCATTTCATTTTCATTTCATTTTCATTTCATTTTCATTTCATTTCATTTCAATCATTCAATCATTTATCCTATAAGTCCTACAAGTCCAATGAATGAATGACTCATTATTTATAGTCTCGTGGTTTTTTTAATTATTTCATGTTTGTTTCAGAGTGTGGCGGGCATGTCGTACGTGTGCATGGTGGCTGTGCTCGCGTATGTTCTAGTCTACGGGTTCGGTCTCGGACCAATCCCTTACTTTATAGCGTCGGGTAAGATGTTATTCGTCACATTATCTTACCTGCCCTGTAATATCACGTGTAAAATCGATCGATGTCAGGTAGGTAAGTAGTCACGTTTTACATGATTTTACAATTTTCGGTGGCCATTGCAATGCAAAGTTAAATCCCGCTAGGGCCCCATATGTTTGTATGATGAATACAGACATTTGTTTCCGAGTTATGGATGTTTTTCATTTAAATATGTATGCATTTACAAAAAAAAAAATGTATTTGTGTAGTTTATCAACCATCTGTATGCGAAGTGTGAGTTTTGTCTCGTTTTTAATTTCACCATCGCGTTCGCGTTTACGAAAAAAGTCCCAATGAAAAAAATCGTTTTGCAAACTATCCGCTAGAGGCGCTGCACATTTCACCATACAAATCTTCACGTAAACCTTAACGCGGTAGTAAAGTTAAGTCGAAACAAAACTTACACTCGGCCCTCTGGTATCCATAATACAAGCTTAGTTGATTAGTGTGGAACTAGATGGCGCTGTGTATGTTTGCAAAGATATTTATTATTATTACATAAAATGCATCACTGACCACAGAAAAGTGACCAAAAAATATACGCATATCTTTAAACTCACGCGTTGCCTGTGACCTAATAATAAATTCAGTTAATAAAATTGTTTCTCTCCAGTTAAGAACCTCAACGGACTGAACCCTAATCAATGGTATAGGCTGTAAAGGCAATAATTGCAAAAGTGGTGATCCATACTAAACAAGTAAAAACTATTTTCCGTACAGAGATGTTCGAGGTGGGCCCTCGTCCAGCGGGAATGGCGTGGGGTTCTCTGGCGAACTGGGGAGGCAACTTCCTCGTCGGCATGTGCTTCCCGTTGATGCGAGACGCTATTGGTCCTTATTCCTTCCTCGTATTCGCCGCGCTCACCGCTGCGCTCTTCGTCTTCCACAAGTAAGCGTTAACTGCAATGTTTATTTATTTATTTATTTATTTATTATTCATTTCAGTTCATTGCAGCTAACATATCCGTTTAATCTATTGTGGTTGAATGCATAACATTTAACTTCTACTAGAAGTCTCATGTTAAAAAAAACAAACGACAACTACGGCCTAACCTCCTTTATACTGGACGGATGGGTTGGTTGCGAGGTCGTGACTTACAAAATGCAAATACTTGCAGCGATACAGTGCAAACTAATGTTGCGGGTATATACAGCCTGTTATAAACTGGCCTATTGACTAAATTAATTGATGAAATGGATTAATTAATTAATAATCTTTTGTTTCTTTTGACGACCTGTTTGGTATAGTGGTTAGCAACTCTGACCACTATACCAAAAGGTTGCGGGTTCGAATCCCGCTAGGGGCATATGTTTGTGTGATGAATACGGACATGTGTACCCGAGTTATGGATGTTTTCATTTATAATAAGTATTTATTTACAAAAGTATTTATGTAGTGTATCAAGCATCTGGTATCCACATACACAAGCCGATAGTTGCTTAGTGTGGAACTAGATGGCATTGTGTGTATAATAATAATAATAAATTAAATGTTTTAATTTAGTTTCCTTACCTACTAGATTGTATTGTGCATCTAAGATGCCCCGTGCGACAGGGCTGTACCTGTGCAGGACTCAATAGGCCACATTAATTGATGAGCAATAAAGTATTTTTATTATAAAAACGCGCGATCCTCTATTAACGCGAAGCTTTCGGCGTTACTTCAGGTACGATTGTATCGTATCATTTTTTATCTATCATCTCACCAAAATAGCTGGGATTGTAGTATATAAATAACATCCTTGTGTCACGGTGGAAGGTCAAGTCATATACAAAGATCTGATTAGTTGGAGTCACGTGAATTTACATGACGCTCGCGACATCGGACACCGATTTTTTGAGAATCTTTTTATGCAAAAGTTTTCCACTTAAATGTTCCATTACACTTAATCGTTGGTCTAGATATAATCAGTAAGTAATAGTGATTCTTAATAAAATAGTAAAAAAGTAGGTTCTGCCGTATTGCACACTGAAACTCTACATCTAAAAAAAAACTTTACTATTTATCTTGCAATTTTTTTTTCTAATTATCTATATTATTTTATTCGTAGTAATTCAATTTAAGAAAAGTGTGATTTAGGAGTATTATAGGTGCATAATGCTGATGACCACATTATCTCTCCAGATTCTACTTCCCGGAGACAAGCGGCAAGACCCCAACTCAAGTCGCTCAGCTCTGCAGCCGCGGGTTCCATTCCCGTCCCGCGCGCGGACTCTCCGCCGTGTGACGTCACTCCTCAACCTTCATTGTGGTACGGTTGTAAAAGACTCGATTATAGGTGCATCGATCCCCCTTACAAGCTAAATTCTTAGCTGATAACTATCAAAGTTAATAAAAAAAATTTATACGACTTACATCCTTTTCTGAGGAAAGAAGTAAAAATTTTGTATTAGACACAATGCCAATGCTTCATTTTCCTTTATTTTCACAATTTAAAAAGAACTTCTGTCTGATAAATTTCTATACGATCGGGTAACAAGTTTGTCCCTAAAATGTAACGAACGGGATTACTTTCCCATTTATATATTAGTGTGGTTAATGACAAAAACCCTGTTGGACCTTCAAATGGCTTGTACCTAACTCAAGAAAGCAAATAACTCTTGTTCTACGACTTTTGGTAATTCACAATAATTTGTGAATTTCTAAAAATCGCAGAAACAAGAGTTCTTTGCTTTCTTGAGTATACTATAAGCCCTTTGGGGGCCCAAGAGGGTTTTGTTACATATTTTTTATTTTTGCAATGCGTGTGTGTGCAAGTGAACTGTGTATTTACAAACGGGCCGACTTATTATGGGTGCTTCGCGTTTGTTATATATGTTTGTCCTTTCTGTTAAACAGAACATAGACATATAGTTTGGCTCAGATTTCATATTAGTCAATCTCATTCAGGGTCTTATCCACCGACAGTAAAGCTTGATCGCATTGCAGACTACCGAATGGAATCTACCGAATCTTTGGAAAATATTCAACCATTGTGAAAACGAAGCGTGGACACACTCATATGAAAAAGTCATTTGTTTATCTTTGCTAATCGAATACTACTCTTGTTCTGGCTGATACACGTGACAGGCGCCAGGATAATGGCGTAGTTTAAATGGACCTTAGTATATGTGTATCACGGGAAATGGGGGATCGTAATCACTGCCAATGATATACTGCTCTAAACATGATCTGATGTCGTAGTATGTGCTCAAAATACATTGAAATATTTTTATGTTAAAATAAAAGGGTTATCTTATAATGTTAATAGAAAAGACGTATAATGTCCTTGTCTATAATTACTTGGTAAAGTTTTTAGGAATTACTGGAATGTTTTGTACATTACAGGTAATTAGTAAACGTTTATCAGTTTAGTATTGTTTACTAATTTCAGTGGAATGGGCATAGTTTCTCGAATATAGAGTTTGGAAGTACAACGTTTCCATTAATTTTATTGCAGTATTCAGTGCTGATATTGCAACAAGGTTATAGATAACTTGACAGATAGGCAAGGTTTGCATCCCCACCTCATTCTCCATTCGTGCTCTCTGTTAAGTTGTCAGCCTATAGCCATGTACAATAAGCGGATAAATTAATACAAATTGCTCACTATTACATGTAGAATCTCAATTGCCACAGCTCGAGACTTCTGACTTTCTCGAGTCAGCACTCGAAGCAACTATGATTTATCAATCCAAGCACAAAATAGGATTCTTATTCGTAGTATAACTTTTTACAAGTTAGAAGATGACATTTAGTTTTAAATAGGTTTAAATTAAATATCTAATTAATTAATTTGTGTTGGTGTTCGGTGTGGATTTATTCTAATTAATTTTACACTAAGACTATGTCCATAAGTATACTTATGAACAAGTGATGTTTATCTTAAGATCTTCATCATAATAGGTATAGTCAGACATACATGAGGTACCTTATTTCTCTACAGCTGACTGTACATAATGGTGTTATCGCACTGACTCGATCTATGGAGTTTTATTAAATGATGCTTCAATTAGAGGTTTAAGTGTCAATTACAGTAAATTTCTGGAGACGTTGATAAGGTAATGGGGGCATTGATAAGGTAATGGGGGCATTGATAAGGTAATGGGAGCATTGATGAGGTAATGGGAGCATTGCTAAGGTAATGGGAGTATTGATAACGTAATGTAATGGTATAGTGGTAAAGTAATGGGGGCAATGATAAGGAAGTGGGGGCATTATTTTGCCAAAATAATACTTCACAGTGTCAGCGTAAGTATTGAATGTGTATCATATAACCATTTAAGTTTTATAGAAGAAAACTTGTCAATGGCATAATTTTAAATTATGTAAGTTTATCGTTTACTTTTATACAAACTGCTGTTAGTTTTCCAAATACATTGTAAAATAAAATTTATTAACTCTGTTCTTTTTCTAATAGGTTTTTTATAACCAGTCTGCAAATCCTCCAAAAAGTAAATAAATAATAAGGAAGTGGATATTAATGAGCCCCATCAATACCTCTAGAATCTTCCGGGTTCCTAAAATCCAAAGCTCGATAATGTCCCCTCTTAGCGAGACGGAAAGGGCCGAGAATGGCAAACAATGTAGCTACTCGTTCTCAGGCGTTACACATGTATTTATCTCAGGCGGACGCAACTTCAAAGTTCTGTTATGATGAGTTTATGTATACCGTTCTCGTTATTGAAGTGTCAGATGCTCGTTGCCGTTGCGAGTAATTATGTCGTCGGCAATTATATAATTCACTCTTTCACAAACGGCATGGTCAGTTTATAAACGTCCGCTGTCTTGTATACAGCCAATAGTAAGAAATCCAGGACGATAAAAGGAAAATGCCGCTGCAAGTTGTAGAATTTAGTTCTATTCCCCAAGAGCTCTGATGTATCAATAATATAATAACTAAATCAATTCTTTATTAAAGAGAAATAAAAATAACTATGTAAATAAGGGTCAGGTATTGTAATTATATAAATTTATCGATAAATTAATAGCGATATAAATGTGAATTAAATATAAATTGACCTCTTAAATCATTATAAGAACTGCATCTTTCCAAAATACACAGGAAAAGATTGAAGGGAAATGAAATCAGGAATCGTTATCTTACTAAAACAATTGTTATTCATATAAGATAAAAGCTGTAGCTATAATTCATTATGGGATGGAATATATAACTTCAACTGCTACACATGTAACATTTTCCGCAATTTAATTCGGCAATATATATTCGGCATTTTGCAAAACTGGCTACACAGTTTGCGAACGAACACATTATAAAAACTTACCGACGATATATAGATGGTTAACTATAACGAGAATAGTTTGCATAAATTCATTATAATGAAGCCACATAATTCCAATTGTTGTGAATTTTATCCCAATAAAAATTTAATATGTACAAAATTACACCAACTCGATATACAGGAAGTCTTACGGCTATGCAAATTGCCTTTTCGTGTCGTAAAGCTTTGGGACGCCCTCTATAACTAATGAACTATAAAAATGACATTTGGATGTTGATCACCTCAGTGCGGTAACAGTGGTTTTATTTTACGAAAATTATTGTTCTTATATAATTGCACAAGGCATTGTGTAATACAAGGTGCTCGGTATTTTTGTAATACGTAAGGGTAGCTAGGAACAAAACGGTGACGGTAAACATAGGTTGTGAGGAAACAACAGGACAAAATGACATATTTTTATTTTAAGAACATGAATGATTCCTCGCCCGATATAAAAATGCTCATTTTATTTTTGCTGCAATTTTTAAAAAAACGTTATAGATTTATTCACACGTTGATGTTGGCTTGGTTGTTGTTTGAAATTATACTTCTGTGTTTATTCTTTTCCGCAAAGTATCTCTACTTAGTTTAATATCATAGATTGCATGTACATTCGTATTGCATTTTATAATAACATGGGACGGGATAAAGTCCCAGAATGTAGTATAAGGTAGCTGATTTTGTTTTTAATGTGAGGGTATTTTTAAATAGCTACCATCATTATATCGTTTGCTGTCAAACAGCAATGTGGATATTATTGTAGTGTTCCGGATGGTTGAAATAAGATAGCCCAGTTCTCGAAATAAGTTATGGGTCCTGGATAAGCGCTGGAAGAGCCTCGGCCTCATTTTCGTTTAACATCAAGAGTGATTGAGGTAAATGCTAACCCGTTTGTCATAAAAAAATAATCAATTTATTATTTTTTCCCTGTTGTATTTCCACCGGAAGTAAAATTTCAAATAAGACAAGTAAATAAATGATATAAGTACAATTAATAATATTTAAAAGAAGTGGGAACATAATTGTCACTTGACGGCGGGGAATCAAACAGAAGAACATAATTTAAATATATGAATTTTATTGTTATGTCATCTATAAAATGAAATTCAAAAGCAAAAATTTTCTACTGGCCTTTTCCATTAACTCCGTCGTATAGCTTAAGAATAATGTTTGAATTTTTGCTTTTGGATACGATATTTTTTATACGTCACCACGTTTTAATGCATAATTTGAAATGTTAAAGTTGGTGAAATGTACAGGGTGGAAATTGAGAAAAATATATTTTAGATGAGCCTCTCAATGTAATCTTTTTAACCCGTCCTGTATAGTGCACTTTTATTATGCGTATTTTTGCTTTTTTTTATTTAAGAATACAGAACTTATTGATTATAAAAACGTAATCTCCAACCTTAATGCTGCGTTTATTGTTTTTTTTTTTAATTAATAAAGCATATTGGAGAATTAAATTTTATCTTTTATTTATAAGATAGATAGATAGATAGATAAAGCCTTTATTTGTTTCCACAGTCACACACATACATTTAGCTTATACATATTGATACACAGATAAGGTAACACATTTACAACAATAACATAATATTGTAACATAATATAAAGTACTTTAAACACGCATATATTCCTACTTAAATATTGATTTTTATAACCAGTAAACTACAAGTAAGCATGACATAAGAGCGTCGGTGGCTCACCGGTTAAGACGCGGTCTCCCAATTTGGGAGGTCCGGGTTCGATTCCCAGGCAGGCCATGCACCAATGAGTTTCTAAATTTAATTTAATTACTTATCTCTTAAATGGTGAAGGAAAACATAATTAGGAAACCTGCACGCCTGAGAATTAGAATCCCCCCCCCCCCCCCCTTGCGTGCAACGTTGCTGCTCGATCTCTAATCTCTAACAGAAACGCAGATTTCTGGAAGTTGGGTTTGCGATTTATTATTTGTTTTCTACATTATAACAAATTGTACTATTCCCTTTTTTATTTATCGTTGTGTTATTTTTCTTATTGTTGTGCAATAAAGAATATTTTGTTTGTAAATTATTTTAAAGTCTTAGAAAAAGCAATGTGCTGTAGAATAGCTCGTGTTATGATAATCCTGTTCACCTTTCAGTTGCATAAACTTAATATATTGGGTATTAAACAAAAGAAAAATAAGCTTACCTATATAAATTATAAAATACACATAATATTAGAGATTTAAAACGAGAAAGGACAATTTAAATATAAAAAATAAACATTTACAAATAAATTATTAAAAAAATTGTGTACCACTTAAATCTACTAACAGAGTGGAAACCTCAGGCTATAAAAATAAAGTCATTCTGTTTAAAAAATCTTTCACTCGCTAACAGCGCTTTGCTCACTCACAGTAAAAGTACAGTGCTTTTTTGTTCTGTGACTTCACTTATTAAAATCTTCCTTACCCCTGAACTTTAATTCATTAATTAATTAGCTGCGTTTTGATACGTAGGATTAACAATTTTTGACTTTTCATGCTTTCACACACTGGCGTAGAGGACGATTTAGCAATTGTCAATAGAAAAATTTTAAGCTAAAAGCTTCTTTTCTAATTACAAATGCTTTAATTTTCATATTTATACGAACCTCGCATCGAATCGGATATGGTGACGCCACAGAAAAGAAAAATACGTTTTTTTTTTATTGTGGGTAGCGCTTTGGGAAAGACGCAAGAAAAGTCAAAATCGACAACACATTTCAATGTGATTTAGCTATGGGTTACATCATCTCTGAAAGGACTCCTCGAGGATCTTGAGCTGATCCCAACAGACGAGCAGCAAGACGGTATGCGGTCCGAGGCGCAAGTAGTTAGCGACCACGCCCTTCCACAGCGATGCCACGCCCTCGGAACGCACCATCTTCACGAAGCAGTCGATCATGCCGCTGTACAACTTGCCGCGGTTCTGTGCGTCCACTGCTGCTGGTGAATAAAATAAACAGCCTTACCATAAAAACCTAATGTTTCACAGTTGTTTTGACAGTGTTACCACAAAGTCCGAATTTAATTGCATAGAAAGAGTTATTGATGATTGACAGATTCAGCCATGGACAAAAGAGAAGAAAGCGAGATTGAGTGAATGAGAATACTATGATGCAGTAGCTAAAGCCGTGTTTAACTATGTGGTTACACTCGCGTTTAATAGCGCGGTAATAGTCATTAAATAATTAAGAGTTTTTTGTGGTGAGCCAGAAATGCTACTGCTATGAGTAGGTTAGAGTTGACTTAATCGAGGATCGTTGTGCGATCGAAATCGCGGATATGTGCGATTAGACACGACTAACTAGGTAATGTGGTGAAAAGTAACACCTTTTCGATAGGTACGACCTCAAAAAGAGAGTTTAATGCGCAATCCTATGGCAGAGAATTACCATCAACGTGTTAGCCACAGGACATGAAGTCATGAAGCAAAAGGAAGGAGGAGTGGAGACCACGCACCGGCGTGCGCAGTGTGGATCATCCACACAGATAACCTAATGAAGGTCGCCTGACGTCACTGGATGCAGGCTACTTTCAACCGGTCGCTCTGGAAATCTATAGGGATATCTATGTTCAGCAGTGGGCATGTCATTATAAATAATAATTTCTGTCTCTACCTTCACACCGGGATACAATACAGGCATTGACGCTGGACTGCCGAAATAGATTGAAGGCCGGCTTCCTTACCTTGATTTGACAGCCTGGTGGCGACGACATCGAATGGGTTAAGGCAAAGCGTCATCACTATACCGCCGAGGTTGGCGCCGACGAATGAAAGCATGAGCGGCGACTCCGTGAAGAACCCTCGTTCACTCAGCCGCTCCTTGGCGAAGGAGAAGCTCACCATCTGGGAGCCGCTGCCTACTGCGCCGCGCGGGATCTGGGGCTGAACGCCACGGAATAGACCTGAATAGGAACAGACACATCGGCATGTATATTACGGCGATGGTGAAATTACTAGAGTATATGGATAACGTTGTCAAATAGAAAAAGTATGAAAGCGAGCCATAGTAACCAATAGCGAGAATTGTAAACGGTGTGAATAATTTTATGACGTGCTTCTTAATCATTGCTGGTTTTAGTAATAAATTATGTATGTGTGTGTGTCCAGTCTTTGTCTGTAATGCGTGGCACGATTTGATTGCGGATTTTTTTTATATTTAAAACCAATCGAGGGGATATAGGTGATGGAAATCGATTAAGCCTTTTCGATGATATTTAGCTTTTAACAGAGTTCGACTATCTAGATGATATAACAATTTTCTTGAGGGTGTCCTAAATTTTCAACTTAAAACTATTCCTTGCTTAATAAATCTTCATATAAGTAACTGTCTGTATTTCTATATGTATGAATTGAGTGGCCCGTTTTCTTTGCTTTAATGTACCTTTAACCCCTTCGTTCCTGTATATATCAAAGAGCGCGCCCAGTGTGCTGGTGTGCGCGTGCTGGTGACCGACAGCTATCGCCCTCGCCGCCTGCGCCTGCAGTCGGGTCTTCACGAGGAAGAACGGCGTGCCAGCAATTGACCCTAAGGCTCCACCCACACCTGCGGCTGCAGCGCCTTTGAGAATAGCCGTGCGTCCGCGCGAGTCGGTGGTTAGACCACGTCTCTCGGATATACGGTAAACGCCTAACCTGCAAGTTGACAGAACTGTCGTAGTACAGTCAACGAATGCCTACTCCAAATAGGGGTGAAGAATTAGTATATTTGTGTACTAACGCCTCAAAAGAAAGTTCAGCCATTAAATTATGTAACTTCATAGGTATCGTGATCGATTACGTTGACCAATGAGAAACCTTCAAATTGCCGAGCGCGCGGTGAGCTAACCAATCCTATGTAATTATAAGAACCCCTGAACTCAGTAAGTCCTGACACTCTCCATAGATTATATACCTAACTCATTATTACTGGACTAATGTTATAATTTCTTTATAGTTACTATTTAATGTAATCCTTATTCCACAACCTTTAACAACATTCAGACATGCTTACCTAAAAGTATTTAAACAAAATTGGAAACCCAACATCGCTGGGAGGCCATTTTGTAGCGCTATCAACCCTTCCGTTCTTGCGATGACCCACAGCCCATGCCCCACACCTTTATAATGGACAGCGTGTTGGCCCCTGGCCTTGAGCTCCCCTTGAAGCTGAAGTCTGGTTTTCACCACTTCGATGGGATTAGTGAACAGAGTCGCGAACATAGCCGATGTTCCACCCATCGCCATGTCTGTGAGGTCGCGACCGACGCCATCTTTGTTTTTGCTCGTCATTTTTAGTTGAGGCTGGGAAGAAATAAATATTTTTGCATAACGATTATGACCGTTACCATCGGAGAAAAAAATAAAGGCGAGTCCACAACGCGAGCACTTCATATTGACAGTGGAGAGGTAGAGTCTAAAGCGCCATTTTTCAAAAAGGTGTTATGTAAGTGTGACTGCGCCGATCAGTCTGGGTTTTGTTCTGAACAAATTTCTTGGGCCTTTAAAACCATCCAAAAATTATGTAGCTGGTTTTGACAGCCAGCATCTATTCTATGTGTAGAGGAAAGTAACCAAATATGGAATAGTATCCCTTATTTGGAATACCGGCATTTCGTGTAGGTAAACAAAGAATCCCTATAAACGCGTACAAGATTGGACGTGTCAGTCCAGCGAGTGCCTTGCCCACGGTGAGACAGTTTTGTTTTGTTGATGTCAGAAAACTTATTCAGGTACGTAAATATTAAGTATTTTTCGTAATATAATAGCAAATATTATTATATTTATTGCCTCTATGTATTGTATAAATGTTTGTTTGATAGTTTTGAGGCATTTTATTGCAATATTTAATTGAAATTTAAAAATACAAATATAAATTATTTAGAAATCCCAAATATGGACAGTTCATGGGGTCCAAATATGGACTATCCCATCCAACTAAGTATTTTGATTTTGATCTTGTTTTATTAGAATAGCGGCTATCAAAATAAAAGCAAAACGAAAAGAATGGAATACAGCTATCTATATATATCTAATATAATCTACTCAATAGAGCGCTGCTCCAGTCGTCTAGAATTTTTATATCAATATCATATAACGATGTCTAACAGCGTATGGATGTGTCCTTGTAATGTTGTCAAACAATACACCTATCTTTCAATCGTTTATATAGTTGACTTTACAGAAAACTGTTCTGCTCAAAGATTGGTTAGGTTCCTTTGGATACTACCGAGACACATTACAATCCGTCTGTTAAATCCCGCCCTAATTTAACGAAATATCTAACAATAATCGAAACCATTTAAATACGAAAAAACATTTATTGAGAAGTGATGGGATAGACTTACTGACAATTCTATATTTAAAAGGTTAAATGGTCAGTTCCAACACGTCTAGGCATTCAATAGAATGGCTAATTTTAACCATTTCCTTGCGATATATAGGGTGGATTTTAATTCGTGTAATGCCCATTAACCGGTGACGTCACTCTTGATTGCGAACAAGTTTCGCCAACCATAATCAAAAAAATTTCGATTACTCGTAAAAAGTAAACTATTCTGAAACCACTCTCTCTGTATTATATTTTATATTACTCTTTGCAGGAATTACACGAATTAAATGTGGACACCAATTTGCACCAAAGTTTGGTTTGAGTCAGTAGTGTAATAAAAAAAAAACAATAGAAATAACTTTTACGATGTCATATTTTATTGTTTTGAAATTCAACACCATCGCTTTGATTTTACATTTTTTTTAACAATTAAGCCATAATTTAACAAAATTATTTTGTAATAAAATTAGTAAACGCCAACCCAATTAATTTGCATTGGAGTTGAAAATATTCGAAACACTTTTAATTAGGCACAGTTTTCCTAAATCTAATAGTAAAAGTTTGTATAACTTACAGATAAGGCACAGCACACAATACTATCTCAATGATAAAACATTACAATTTATTTAATATCTGGGATTACCACTATGACAATATCAACGTAGAGATTGACATTACAAGAGTACATTCACAATACGAGTATTTACTATAGTATATAGGTAACAATAATACTTCTCGTAATTTTATAGGCCCTGCATAGTCGACATAGCCACGATAGTTAGCATTTTTACCCTAAAACTTTTAAAACGCTCGGATGCTGCTTTTGATAATTTAAATACCCTTCATTGAAAACTTTGTAGCACTAAATTGAATGTTTAACTAAATTATCACATTGACTCGCCTGAATCGTTCCATTAAACAGCGCTAAGAATCATCTTACATATACCAGAATTCGAGGAATTTACTGCTTTCAAATCGGTTCAGCACTTATAGCACTACGAGACGAGAGGCAGATAAACGCTTCCAATTTATAACACCGCTCTTTGCGTTGGGTGTTGAACTAGGAAAGTAATATGACGTGGATAATACTGAAACTTCGAACACTTATTTAGTTTAGTCGTATTCTAGTACACGTGTTCATTTTTGACTTCCGACGTAAAGAGGTGCGTTTGAAGTCTATGTCTGTCTGTGGCATAACAGCGCCAGAACAAACAACCGATTTGAAATCAATATTTTACGAAAGCTGCCGTAGTATCACGTAAAAAATTTTTGTGTTCGATCTCTAATGCATAGATTTGCCGTGTTTCAGCGCTAAATTTGACACCAAAATGGGCCAATCTTTATCAAGTTACCATAATTTACTTCTAGGGCGCTTACGTGGTACCAAATTTAGCGATCGAACGCAAACGAGCTAAACGGATTTATAGCGATAGAACGCAAAATTTTTGGTGGTCCGGCTGTAGGTGTTGACGCGATAGTTCTTAGCTATGTTTGATGGAAATAGGTTGATCAGTTTTCAGAAGCATTTAACACAGTTGACTTGTTTTGGGGGTTTTCTAAATTTTCAATATAGCGGATGAGTTTTTTTATTGTTATATATATTAGGTAAGTAAAATAGACGGTATTGGCTTAGGTATTTTTTTTTTCAAAACCATACTGGAATCAAGTGTTAATTGTGTTATTTAGCGGACGCGTTTGTAGCCCTATTCGACATGATTACATCATTAAATTAAATAAATAAAGAAAACTTGGTGAAAATATGAGTTACAAATAAATTTGGCATGACAGGAACCCGATGAATCCCGCCAGTCGCATATCAATCTCCGGCTGATGTGTGATGATGGTTTTGAATAAAAATGTTAAACTACCTATGCCAATAACTTCTACCTCACTTACCTAATATGCCCTATTTTTTTCCTTACAGTAGAAAACTCATCCGGTATAACTATTACAAGAATCAGATGTTAAAATAACAATCTTGGTAGGGCCAATAGGAATGCGGTATCCCACCTAGGCTACCAGCTAGCAGAGGCTAGTTGCATGAATTAACTAAACATTGGCCATCTATGGGCTGTGTGTGTCTGTATGGACACAGATATTTTCTCAAAACCATTTACTGAATCATTGTAATCGATTTACAGCCACATATTTTAAAACCAGTTTTGGAGTGGTGTCGTCGCATCGTACTGTTCCAGGGAGAAAGAGACAGTACTACTTTAAAACTGTTATTAGTTTAGTTGGTGTACATCCGAATCGACATCATTGTGTCGTTTACACCTCGTTATAAATATAAACTATATTCGTTAGATATTACTGATTCCTGCTTTATAAATGCTAATATTTGTACAGACTACAGCGAAATTATAGGTTTATACAAAAAAAAAAAACACGTGCTATATATGCACCCAATAGCAAAATTATAAATTGTACTTCTAGAATACAACTTCAATACAAATAAAACTCGTCGGCACTAGGAGGTTTATCGACAAAATGGAATCGGTTTCAGATGTCACTAGCACCGACTGAGCAATTTATATAAAAAAAGTTAATAGGTACCAACAAAATGCGTGTACAAGGTATTCAGTTACGATAATACTGTGGCATATACTATGGTTAGTTAGGGACCGCATACATGCAAAATTCCTTATCCGTAACAAGATGTAAGGCAGTTATATTGATCCAGTAGTTAGTGACGCTAGTGCTGTAAAGGTCACGTTACACTTCTTCGTGACAGTAACAGCGCCGGCGCATATAGAGCGCTCGTATATTTACCCTGCCAGTAACAGTAAATTAGTGTCGCTAGTCGTTGTATTAATATAAATCTGCCTTTAATGTCTATCTGGGATGCAATACGGGGTCAATGTAGATTGTATGCAACATTATTTCCTATCTAGCAGTGAAGAGATAAGGATTTCTTTGTGATGAGACTAGGAGTATTCCAGTCAAAAAAAAAATGTTTATACACACGTTTATTTTACTAACCAAAAGGTCGCGCCTTCGAATCCCGCTAGGGGATATGTCTGTATGATGAATACAGACAAGTATTCCCGAGTTATGGATGTTTTCATTTATATATATGTATTTATTGACAAAAAAATGTTTTGTGTAGTTTATCAACCATCTGGTATCTATAATACAAGCATAGTTGCTTAGTGTGGAACTAGATGGCGCTGTGTGTATATGCAAAGATATTTATTTTATATTTAGTTACTTATTTATGCCCTTGGGTTGAATATCAGATGGACAACTGCTTTTTATGTAACATTTCGTGCTAGCCTGGCAAGTGTGCGTGCGTGATACAATAGCCCATGATGGGAAAAGGCTGATTTATTTGCGGTGATGTATGACTCATAACTAGGGTGCCAGATCCGTCAATTGGTTCATGACGGGATAAGGATGAATTGGGCGACACATCTGATAATGGTAATGCTTGGCTCATGTAAGGGTAATGTTGATAATATTTGTCCCGTGACCTACATGAATGTCCGATTGGTTATAAATTAGAAAGGAACGAAATATCTTTAGGTCATAAATTAAAATGTGCGATTGTGAACCATGTGTCAGGCATGATGAGGATGATTTTGGACACGGGCATGGTTCATGAGACATTATAAAAAACGGCGTCTCGCCGTTGCCAGCTAGCTCTACAAAAATTAGTTTTACATGTTCGCGCCCTGAAAAAGAGGTAATACCTAAATAAATAACGCCCCAATAGCTAGTGACGTATTAAAATCTTTGGTCGTTCTCTTAGCAAGACTGTCTACTCTCACTGGGTACGGGTACGGGATAACAATAATAGCTTTAAATTCTAGCTATATACAAGGTTATTTATTGTATACCTGAAATCTGAAATTAGTTTGGTCAGAAGCACGTATAGGAGATTCGATTCCGGCTATAAAAATATGGGGTTATATTTTTTCCTTATTTATCTGATTAAGGAATGATAAAAACCCTACAAGCGGAAACATAACAGTAATTGAATTCGCTTTCCAACTTTTTATTTTATTTTTTGTAGCTATTTTGATTATAAAATTTATCGGCTTTTTGGTATACAAAATATAACCTTGTATACTCAGACAGATAATTGACGATCATTGACAGAGAGTAAGGTGTTGCCATTTTCTTGGGTCATTTCGCAAGGATAAGAAAGTTAACTTATCATATATCTCACCCCAGTATGAATTTACTCTGTTTTCGTACGGTGACATACCTAACAATGTACCATGGTTAATTAATAATTTTATACAGGAAGAAAGCAAAATTTATTTAAATCCATCTCATGACAAAAACAATCATGTACAAGTATTACAAAAAGTAAACATTGTCTTTGCCATCTAATTGTCGGTGTCCCAAGGTGGAGTCAAAAAGGTCTCCAACTCAGCATGGGTTGTAGCCGTTAACTACAACGCTGGTTTTCAATGGAGCCTCTAAATGACGCACGGACACTGGTCAACAAATACATATAATAATTATCATACTTATGTGTGTTTCTTAGCTCAATTTACACTTCCTAGCTGCTGCTGTCACGAGTACCGTTACATAAATCACTTCCAATGTGATAAGATACCGTGGGCCAAGGATTGTCAACTATCCACTCAGGTGTGCACACACACATAGCAATTTTTAAAACGGTGTATTTAAAAAAATATCCCATATAAACTTCAAAATTAAAAATCGTCAAAATGAATAGGCCGATTGTAATGAAACTTGGTACGCATAAACAGGATACGATTTAGTAGTGCATTACGGACGGATTTTTGGAAAAAGATTTAACTTGCAATAGTAATCTAAAAAAATACGTTTCCTTTGGAAGTTTTGGTCTAATTTTAAAACATTCGTATGAAGTGTCCTACTATGTCGTATCTTATTTATGCGTGCAATATTTAATTAAAAACAGCCTACACATTTGAAAAATTTCACTTCGAAATTTGTATGGGAAGATGAATACGTCTAAAAAGAGTGAGTAAAACTGTATTGGCATAGAAAAGGGTGCCGAAAACAGTCATCCATTTTCTGGCACATGACGTAAATTATTTTACTAACAGATATATCTTTGGTTATAACAGTAAAATCTATATCTAAAGTAGTAAATTTTCCTAATCAGTGATTTTAAGATGATTCGAGACGGACATAATGCAAATTATGTACTAAATGTAATAAAATTAATTTTGCGAAATTTAGTATTTTTTTATGAACGACTGGGTACGCGTATGACCACAATCTCACCTGTTGGAAAGAAAGATATGGCCGAAGATGTAGCACACGATCTTAGTAGATGCCTATTCACCCTGTTCTTAGAGATCCCAAGATTGTAGAACATTGAAAAGATGCCAAAGGGAGTTCATGCCTTGACTGTTCGCAAATTGGCAAAACAACCGACTTCAGTAAGGTTCCACTCTCTATCTCCCGAGTACATAATCAGATCTGAACTAAATTTATATGGGACTACCCTGGTGATACACCCTATCAAACAAAAAAAAAAATCTTCAAAATCGAATAACAATTGACGAAAATATGGGTGAACATGTTATATAAAAAATACATATAGACGAACACAATAGTTCCTTTTTGGGGGTCGGTTAATGAAAAGTCAAACCGCTTAGTGCGAATGTTCGATATGTGAACGACATGCGATATAAACATTTTATTATGAACGCCACAACACGATACAAAAACAAAGAAATAGTAAAAGAAATACAAATTATAAACAAAATGCACAATACTGTCACGTGTTGCGGCGTGTACAATGGGTTAGCACTTAGCTAATGTGTGACGAATCACAGCGCTGGTTTTCAGTGCTCCTAAATATCGAGTGACGCACGGACGCTACGTCAGTATAATAATGAGCAGTATCATCATCATATCAGCCGAAAGACGTCCACTGCTGGACAAAGGCCTCCCCCAAAGATGAGCAGTATAATAATAAATAATTATAGTCTGTAGTTAGTGTACGTACAGTGTAGAGTAAATATAATATAAAAATAATTACGTAATTAGTATTATAGATATTTTTTTGTTTGGCTAATGTGTATGCTGTGTGTTGTTGTGGACCCCAAATGTGTTGTGGTTTCCGGGTCAGTACGCTTACACCTTCGACCTCATCTTCACTTAATATCAGGTGTGATTGAGGTCAAGTACGAACCCGTCGTGCATAAAAAAAAATGCTTGTATGCAATAAAGTGTTAAATACATAATTAAACGTTATTATATTATAATATTTTTTTGAGATTTTCTATATCGTTTTGTGCCTGATACTAGATTAGAGAAAACATTTTTCTCATAGGTAACGTGTATAAAGTACCTTGCGAAATAAAATTATTTTATTTTATTTCACATCGGAAGAACACTTACCCTCTTATTCATAAAAATTTACAAACGCTTCATAAGCCTGTTTTAGTTAAAGTATGTTTTGTCACTTTTTTTCATTACAACATTTCCTTATGAACGACAGAGACAAAAGATACTTTAACTAAAACAGGCTTATAAAGCGTTTGTAATTTTTTATGAATAAGACTGTTAATAATAAGATATTATTAGATAGGTATAATACAATTAATAATATAGAGTTCTCGCAATAATGTTTCGGTCAATTAATTTAGAAACAACGCCATCTAGTAACACTAACTTGTTAACTAATTACACCTGTGTCGAATCACCCTTAAATTAAATATTTGCATTCGCGAGATTCAATCTTCAGCGGCTACCTACGAATACTTTAAATACTGAAACTACTTATAGTTTAAAATTCGGCATCAAAATTCACATAGTTTCATTCAAGTTCGGCAATACCTTCTAACTACATTTAACAACTTCTTTCAGAATATCAAGAGTCGGGAGATAGCAAGGGTAAACAAACAAATAATACTCTTATTTGCCGTAGTGGGCATTTCTTTGGATGCTAGCTAATAGCGTGATCTAGGCTTCTATAACAATAAAATCTGACCCATGTTGATTGATTGATATTACTACGCCTCGGAAACATTTATTATATGTTTATTAGTCATAAGTGTAGCAACATGGTTAAGGTGACATTATTTAATGCATACTGCCAGTGTTTCTACACGTGCCAACTCTGGGTTGATTTTACGCGTAAATCTTACAGCACCATGAGGGTGCAATACAATGACGCATTTCGCATCCTCATGAGACATCCGCGTTTCTGTAGTGCGTCGGGCATGTTCGCTGAGGCGAGGGTACCTGACTTTTTTGCTGTTATGAGAGCACGCGTGGCCTCTTTTTGGGAGAGACTTCGCTGCTCTGATAACAGCATTCTCAAGGCAGTGTGTGAAGGACTGGACGGTCCAATTTTTAAATATTGGCTAACTGTACATCGGAGTGAGAACCGAAAGTGAGAAATATGTAAAGTATACCACATTGGCACCAACATTGGACTGACGAAATTTTAATTTTAATTTTAATAGTATTATTTACAATTTTACGCAATTTTACGCATTATTTTTGTACTTACTATGGCTTTATTGGCTGCAAATAAATGATTTTATTATATTATATTATTATTATTATTATAATGTTCGTCGGGCTCGTACGTCATTGTGAGTCTCGCACAAATGTTTGAACAGTTTTATTGCAACATGGCTTCTCCAGTTCTTACTTCTCCGAGGTTTAGGATTGTCCTTTCCTAAGTAGTGGCAGCGCACACTTACTGACTTTCAACAAACAAAGCTACCCACATTGTTTACATTGTAGTAGTAGAAAACTACATTTATTTTTCGTGGAAACACTGAATTCCTTATGTGAAACTCCAGTGTTGCCAGTTAAGGTACATTAGCGCCCTCATCATTCTACTCTTTCTTGCCAAAATGTTGTGCGCGTTCGGAAAGTATCATATTCAAACAGAATTCAAAACCATTGGATATGATTTCTGTTTACCGATTTACCACCTGTGTAACTCTATTGCCTTCTGGAGGTCTTTCAGCATATCCCAGAAGACTAGAAGGAGTACTGAGTGCGGTGCTTGGCGCAGGTAAGAGGGGCCCATGCCCTTATAGAAGGCTAGGAGGCCTTCGGTCCTGGTTATCTTTTTGGCGCAGTCGACGATGCCTGAATAGAGGACGCCTCGGCCATTCGCGTCTACAGCTGAGGAACAAAAGTTAAAACAATCTGTTAAGTTCAATTCGGGCAAGAATGAATGTTTCGTACTACGAATACATCGATATATGTTTACAAATTGGACTCATAAATGTAGCTTCTGCAATACTCTATCTATTCCACAAAAGAATAAGAACAATTTGATGCATGCTGATTTACTTAAGTGATAAAATTTCTTTTGCACATAATTTGTTGCTAAATCCCAAATTTATCCCGTTTCCTATTTCAATGCTCAGGTTGTATGGAAGAGATCTCTTCAAGAGATAAGTCCACCTTTATATGTGATCTATTGTTTGTACTCTGTTATTATAATATTTTGGAGCAATAAAGAATATAATAAAATTTGACATTGTCCAATATGTGCATGTCATTACAATGACTGAATTAGGAGGATATTTTTTTTTTTTTTTTTTATTATTGACTGGATACGCGTTTGACCACAATCTCACCTGATGGAAAGTGACGATGTGGTCGGAGATGAAGCACGCGATCTCAGTAAATGTGTTTGTTAAAAGTAAAGTCAGTTTGAAATAACATCTAAATAATGTGCCCTATTCAAGAGCAAATAATTACTATAATTATATTATATTAATACAGCCCACATACGCCTACTGTTTCATTGTACCAATTAATTCTGTGAATTAGGTGAAGTATCGCAGGCTACTGTTCCATTGTACCAATTAATTCTGTGAATTAGTTGAAGTATCGCATATGTCCTCGATAGTCAAACAGCGTGCAAAAAGCTGACAGGCCTACCTAGCCAATAACTGACTCCAAGGTTGAGCATCTCTTGGAGTATCACGTAGGGCAGCAAAGGAAGGGTAATTAACTGGGCGTCTGTATTACGGCCACCACAAATATACCAAATTTCTATTGTCATCAAATAGAATATCTGTAAAATCTGTACCCAAACAAATATTAATCTGTGTCATAAGTATGATTCAGTGGTTTTGTGAATAAATGGTTTGTTGGTAGGGAATTTTAAATGTCCGCCTGGATAGCTACCACCATCTTATCTAAATCTGCCGCCAAGCGGCAATGTTAATAGCATTGTTGTGTTCCGGTTGTCAGAGATAGATAGTCAGTTCACCAAATAAAATGGGGTTTCCGGGTCAGTACGCTTCCACCTTCGGCCTCATCTTCACTTAACATGGGGTGTGATTGAGGTCAAGTGCAAAACCGTTGTGCATAAAAAAAAATGTGTGGGACAAGCCGGACCTAAATATACAAAGTGGTGCAGTGAAATATGAGATCTGTGGTGCGAACTCATACATTGTTTTCATAGGTATAATAAATAAATAAATATTTCGGACACTTACACCAATCATCTAGTTCCAAACTAAAGCTTGTGCTATGTGCTATTGTAATATGTGATAAGATAACGGATAAACATACATAAATATTTATATAAACATCCATGACTCAGGAATAAATGTTCGTATTCATCATACAAACATTTACCCGTCGCGAGATTCGAACACGCAACCGACGGTTTCGCTGACAGGATCACTATCCACTACACCAAACGGTCGTACATGTACACTAGTAGATTAAACACAGTACCTTGGTTATATAGGCGCGTCATGATGACGTCCATAGGCGTAAGAACGACCGTCTTCACGAGCCCACCGACGTTGCTGGCGATAAATGCTGGCAGGTATCGTGACTGCTGGAACCAATTATTGGTCTCCAACCATTCTTTACACCTGAAAAATATCAGATTTTATGTGGTTGCTAAAATGGAGTATTACCAGCCAGTCTCTTCTCGTGGGTATCGTAAAATTCAACTAAAGGACTAATACCAAAATGTCACGTGATCATTTCTGTATAGGATTAAAGTTTTATCCGAACGCTTGTGTTTGGGATATCACTGCCCACCCCAAATAGACATGACGACAATAAGGTTATATACTATAACAAGTCTCTTATGTTCTTTCATTGATTTAAGAAACCGGTCAAGTGCGTGTTGGGCCACGCAATGTATGGTTCCGTAATTGCTCGTCGCAGTATCGGTAGCCGCTAGGTACATTGGCTAGATTATATGGTACATTCGTTTGTCTCTATTTATTTTAAACTAGCTTTCCGCCCGCGGCTTCGCCTAAGTGGAAGTACTCACTTTATTGGGATAAAAATATCCTATGTTATGTTCTACCTTTATACCAAATTTCATCCAAATCCTTTCATCCGTTTCGCCGTGATTGACCGACAAACAAATAAACAAGCATCCAAACTTTCACATTTATAATATTAGCTAGATTAGATTTCAGATTACACCCGCCATTCTGACCTACACGGTCGGTCGGTCTACTTTATTTAAAAGCCTACGGGGCATGACGCCGACTGCACCAACAGGAGCAGGAACGAGAATAATGTACGGGTGATCAACTTACGTAGTATAAGAAGCTATCTGCGATGAGGAACCAATGGAATTCCTTATCATCATACCATGCGCTCCCCTCCAAAGTCCAGATAATCCGTTCTTCTTGTAGATCTGTGATAACGCATAGATCATGCCCGTGTGCGCATGCTGAGTGCCCACCGCAATCTTCTTTGACGAATAAGCCATCAACTGAGTCTTCACCAATTGGAAGGGACTACCAAAGAATGCCCCAGCCATTCCTGCGAAAGCCCCCATGATCAGGCTGTTTGTGAATTGCGTGTGGCCATTCTTGTCCCTCAATAGGCCAAAGTCGTCGGCGTGCTGGTAAATACCTAACCTAAAAGTAATTCATGTAGTCATAATAAAAAATATTTCTTAAATTAGAATGAGTAAGTATGTACTAATACGGGTGGTATTTGTATTGATTTTAATACTTTTTAGTTATTTATACTAAATGAAAGAAAGCTGTAAAATATCTGCCTGTACCTATTAGCAAAGTAATACAGGTGTTCTTCTTCCATTACATTTTCAAGCGACATTCACTGTTACCTTGCCAAAAATAAATAGGTATAAGCCAAAACTCATTTAAAAAACATTTTAATAAATAACACACTCATGCACTCAAAAACAAACTAAACACACCCTTACCTGATACCGTTCACCACAAGCTGAAACCACAGCGCGGGCACGAGCCCTTTCTGCAGCGAGACAATACCGTCATGTTTCACCATAGTATATATTGCATGCGGTATGTTTTTATAATGGACCGCATGCTGCCCTCTGGCGCGTAGCTCGCCTTGGAGCTGCATGCGGGTCTTCACAACGTCGAACGGATTGCTGAAGAACCCCGCCATCACTCCCGCCATGCCGCCGACAAAGAAGTCCATCGCTATGGAAGATGCACACGCACTTATGTCCTATTCACGCTGCCGATCATTAAGATACTTATTTATTAGTGTAACGAAACTTCAACCGGTTTAAACGCTGGGTGATGTGTCACAGACCCTTTAAGAATGTCACCCGTAGTTGTGAATCGATTGTTGGATGCTCAGAAACGAGATGCATCGTCTTCCCGATGCAAGCTAATCGGTCTTCTGAATGGCTATGACGATAAACTTACACTGCACGGTCTCGTGACAAAGCGTATGTATTATGGATTTTACGTATAACTATTATATTGATCTCTTAAGTGCGTAAATTGATAAGATAAAGTGATTTATCATAATATAATTTGTCTTATCTAATTAGATTTAAAACTTACAAAGTAATAGGAAAATGGGAAATTACTTGATAAATCAATTATTGCAGAAATTCATATATAATCAGCGTCAAATGGCCATTGAAAAATTTAAAGTAAGTATTTGTACGGAAATCGATTTTGAAAAAGCAGTGGGAGGGAACTATCTGGTATCCATAACACACGCCTAGTTGCTTAGTGTGAAACTCGATGGTTTTGTGTGCATGTCCAAGAGTATTAATTAATTTTGAGAGTAGACTGTTTGGTTTTGATGATAATGATAATGATGAATTTGTGAGACGAACAGAGATTAAGACTGGTCAACGTAGTCCAAAGGGTTAATTAATTGTTATATAATTTCATACCTATTGTACATTGACAATATCATTTTTGGCAGAGAAAACAAAGGGCTTAAATCACTGTGTTCGCCCTTGACAGCATAGACCAGTAATTAGCAGCCGGGATTTTGGTGCGGAGATTGTGACATCTCAGCGATTAATTATAATGTTAAAAGAATTCATATATAATTGTGTAACTTAGAACAACATGAATATATGTAACATATGACTTACTTGTATTATGTAATACATAATTATTACAACATTTCAGTTAATCATGTTAGTTGTTTGTTACAGAAGACAAATTGAATTCCAAAGCCACATATTTGATTCCGTGGGTGGGTGTAACATTAGCTTACCATATCCACTGTCGGATAATGCTAGGCTATTGTATAAACTTACTAAGTTAGCTCTTAAAAATAGATAATTCCACAACAAAGTTAATAAATACAGAATGACATAGTCACATTCAAGAGACTAAGCTCTTTAAATATAGATTAAAAAAACAATGTTAGTTGTTTCCATTTACATTATCAGCAACTATGATAATTATTATGCAACACATTTCTACATACATGCAAACTTTTTCTAAACCACGCATTGTTTACTAGTTAATTATATACTTATCTCATTTTAATTGTCACTATAATTTAATATTAATTTGTGAAGTATTTTATTATCACACTGAAACATACAGAACCAACCCTAAATATATTATTGTCTGGCTCCTGCACTACAGGGGCCCCAAAAATTTTAATAACAATATTCTAGCCACCTAAAGTCTGATAGGGGTTGTCCAAAGGAAATAATGTAACTCCGGAAATGCTCATGCTCAGCAGGGGACATCCTGTGACGGATATGACAAGAGATATGAGATAGAGTAGATTGCAAAAAGTAATCTGCAGAGTTTTATAATTCAAACTAATTAACTAATTTTAGGGTCATAATACAGAGCAACTCTCATATGTAAGTATTAATATTTTAATTCTCTCACTTTTCAACTGGTTATAAGTAGAGAATATTACTTGAGAATGTTACATACAATACGTTAGAAACTTGTGTAACATAGGGAATGTTTTTCAATGAGACATTTCTAAAATTGTTGGGTAGGTTTTGGTTGATATTGGTTTTAATTTGGAGTAGGTGGTCTTTGGTTCCAATATAGTTTTGCAACCAAAACCAAAAAAACCGATAGTCCAGGAATAGAGGTTATTATTTTGTACACGACTTCAAAACACAGTATGCAAAATTGAAAACGATATTGAGATCTTAGGCATTTAATAATTAGTTGGAAACTAAATTCAAAATAAAAGGTTAATAATAAGCATGAGTAATTTCCACACAAAATAGAACTCGATCTGGTGCAATAATGATGTAAAAATACATGAGTTACGAGAATACCTGTGACATGCGATACTAATTTACTTGTAAATAAGAAAACAAAACAAACAACGCTTACCTTATTTACAATGCCACCGTAGATATTCTCCAATAGGAATCATCTTCTATCTATATTTGCTCGCGTCCTTTTCCAGCATGGTGCGGTGCGTGAAACTGGAAACTGGAGAAGCTGTGGAAAAGTTATTTTATCGTGATTTGTTTCGTAACAAAATTCCCTGACAAAACGTCAAGATGACAACAATCAGCTGCTATCAGCTGATTACCTTGCGGTCCGAATCATGTTTATACACATACAGGTATAAGACATGTTCACACTGCACACGGTTTTCGAATTGCGCCGAGTATTCCAACTAAATTAGACTGGTCGTTGACATACCTACTCACAAACACATAGCTTAGTAAACTTTGAAGGTCGTACTAAGACTGTAAATGATTTGTATGAAAATAATTTTCTTTATACTTACATAAAAATTCTTTGTAATAAGTATCTAATTGACATTTTGATGATACCACGGAGCTTTGTTTTTCTTTGTGCTAGACACCCATATTCCGAATCGTGAGCACATTTATAAATCTGTTGGGGAAACACAAAAATGACACTAAACGTCCACACTAAACGGTTTATCTAGTAGCTGACAAGAAAAATTGTCGTTTAAATATTGGTTACGAAGGCGGTCAGGGCCGCTCGTGAGTGTGTCCACCGTACTCCGCTCAGAAGCGTGAATTGGACCACAGGGTTGTTTTTTTTTTGTTTAGGCCAAAGACCTATTAAACAAAAAGCTCAATGGTTTCGGTATGAAATGTAATCGCTCAGTAAGGATATGCGTTTAAGTTAGCAATCCATGAGAAGGAACCACGAGGGTGTATTAGTCAAAAAAAATGGAAGAATTTCATATGAAAACGTTTGTTTGAACATTCCATTTCCAGCTCTATAATTTCAGGAATGCTACTAGCGAACATTGCCTGCAACAGACCATGGTGTCGATCGAACATCGGACTAGTGCGCACGCGAACATCTATAACTTACTGCCGACCACGCACTTTTGCGTTGAAGTGGTTCACGCGACATGCCGAAAACGCACCGGTGCATGTCCCTTACTTAGAACTTGCGACCGGTAAGGGGTGTAACGGTGTAAGTCGTATTGGGTGAGCGGCAAACTCGGATTTTTGTATTTTTTTTCCCGTTTTTGGTTATCTCATTCTCTCGTTATCTCGTTTAGTTTTTGTTGGCAATTCAAAATGACTAATTTACCCAAAAAAAAAATATTCGTCATTCATTATCATTACCCAAGGCCCGGTCCTCGCTATTCGGCAGTGAATCTGCTAAAGGCTATGATTTTTTTGCAAATCTATAGAATAGTCAGTGATAGAATAAAAATCGAGATAGGTACCGGTCCTTAAGCTCGTAATTTTAAATTAGGGATGAAATAGAGTTGAAACTTGAAATTATTGTGTATCCTAAACAGTAAGTATTGAGAGTGAGAATTGACCTTAATCTTGAGATCTTTTTATTTATAAGGCCCTAGTCTAGTTAGATTCAAATCGCCTCGACAAGTTATCTATGAAAAGACCAAGCAATCCTAAGCAAGCAGTAAGACCGACCGACCGACCTCCGACCAATTAGGCATCAATTTAAAAAATAATGTAAAGTTCTGTACGTATTTGCCCTCACAATTTTTTTAAAGTGAAGTGGAGACAGCTTGTTACCCGCGCTGTGGTGTGGTCTCCTAGTACTTGCCAGCAAAATCTTAAGTTCATATTCAATTACTGTTATACGTCTTATTCTGTATTGTTCCCTAGTGTAATTTTTTTAGTGAGCAAATGTGGCAATGAATAATTTATTTATTCGAATATCGGAGATTTGTCAAAGAACAAGAAGCCCTCTTCTTAAGACTTAAAAGAGGGCGCTTCTTGTTGTTTGACAAATAATTTTCAACGAAAAGTACTTAAATTACTCATTAACTTGTAAAACCTACTTACCTGTAATAGACACTTGACCCTAAAAAAAATATCGAAATCTAGTACCTACAGCTTACCTTTGGATTGATGGTCCATAAATTTTTATGTTGAGTTACGTAGTACATACAACCTGATCAATTAACTTTGTCGCTAAATGGATCAAATAAAGTTTTCTTATTCTTATCAACAGATCCCTGAGTCAAAAAACTGTTCAAGATAACCTGTAGGTAATATCGAAAACTGGGGCCCTTAGAGCGCTGTGCCGGTGCGATGTTTAAACTTACAGTAAACGAGAATCTAGCAATTTTTATCGACACTGCTCCAAAGTGTCCCAGAGTCAGTACAAAAAGTGAAAAATAAAATGAACGGGTAGTCTTCTAGTGGGACTAGTGCCTTAGACTGTACACTGCTGGGCACAAGATTCCCTATGATGCAACTTTCATCACTTTGGGTTATACCTCAAGGATTATTTGACCGTATTGGGAGCTGCGCAATAACGCTGCTGTTCATCATTGGTACATTCATCTTTTACCTACCTGAAGGAAGAGAAGAGATTCTAGAATTCCTCACAAGTACAAATACTTGTCAGGAATTCTAGAAACTCTATTTTGTAACCATACTTCGTTGTTACTTTATTTTTTATTTATTTATTTATTCAAGAAACCAACAGCTTTCTTAATAGTAGGTACAATGTAACAAGTAATTCATAAGTATAGCCAATAACAGGTTTCGATATATTACTTCACATTAATACTCTTTTATTATTTGAGTAGTTCCATGATTTTAAAGTGACTTTATAGTAGTATAAGATCCGGCCATAGAAATATATACCCTCATCTGTTATTCGACTATAACAAAATTATTATGTTAGTTAATGAATATATTAATACATTGAAAATGGGTTGCCTAGCTAAATCGCGGGCCAAACGGTTAATTAATGTAAATCCAAATTAATTGTTTTTCAATTAACTTCCCCGATTTGTTATTTATAAAAATCGACCATTATCTGAAAGAACATAACATAAGGAACTGGAAAAATATAGGTTGCCTACTTTCCCTTCAGCCTAACTATGGAGTTGCCATGTATAAACATGCGAGCAAGCGTTATTAATATACCCTCATCAGTTATTTAATTGATTTTTTTTTTAAATTAAACGTTATTTTATTCTCTTTCTAACAGTATAAGGTTGCCTCAGTAAAAGTTTGTCACATGCACGGTTGCTGTGATTTTAGATGCGTCGTACAAGCGAGCTACATTGAATAAATATTGGATTTAAGTCAGGTTAAATATTAAAAATGGTATCAAATACTTTTCACTCACATATTTATTTAATAACAATACATAATTATAAATACAAAATTTTTTTGTTTACATATTTTGATTCATGAATAGCAAAAATATTTTTTAATATCTATTAAAAAATTATATAAAAATTTTCCAATAAAATATTTTTTTAAAAACTTATTCTGCTTCTGATTCGTCAGAAGTACTGATATCAAAATCGAATTCTTCATCGTTATCTTCTTTTGATTCGGTGACTATATCCTCCACTTGTAAGGGCGTTGGGTCCCCTTCAAACCACGTTG
>OX438752.1:24604002-24764002 GCA_949316235.1 Oegoconia quadripuncta | reverse complement strand
CTGCTGTTGAAGGATGAGGACCCATGTTATTGTGATTGTAGTTGTAATTTCCAATTCACAAGCCAAACCACATATTGTGGTGTCTGCGGAGGTTACGAATGCTTGGGTGAAGACGTAAAACAGCAACCCGATTATGCTAAACCTCATCCTTGCCCTGTTTACCACAAGTTATATGATAAACAGAAAATTGTAGTTAAGAGCCCATGGCCGGATCAAGATATGGATAAGCAGCAACAAGCTGCCGATGCCCAGAGCATGAAAAGTTCGCGAACCGTGGGCTCAAGAACTATTACTACAGGCAGGGGTCTCTCAACTAAGGCTTCTGTTAAGGGATTTACCGACAAGGCAGTGGAAAAATTAAAAAAGAAAAAGATTAAGAAGAAAGTGGGCAAGACAGCTGAAACTGAAGAAGTCACTGGCTGTAAGTATTTTGGAATTCATTGATATCACTTTAGTGTAAATAATTTTACTATACCTTCTCTGGAATTTGTTGATTATACCGGTGAGTTTTTTTACCGCAAGGAAAAAATAGGGCATGTTAGGTAAGTGAAATAGAAGTTATTGACATAGGTACTTTAATTTTCTTTTTTCAAAAACGCACACGCCGGTTCTCGACTGGCGCGATTCGTAGGGTTCCTATCTTGCGATATTTATTTAGAACTCATATTTTTTACAAGTTTTTTTTTTTTTTAGTTTATTCAATTTAATGATGTAATTATGTGGAATAGGCTACACACGCGACCGTCAAATGATTATTCGATGGTAGTTTTGAAAAAAATAAATAAACTACCTACTTCTGCCAATACCTTCTATTTTCTATCTATTTTAACTTGTATTCAACTATAATTTGACAAAGGTGATTATGGCATATCAATAATCTCATGACATGGTTTATATTTTATTTTGTTTTGTTTTATTTCATTTTGATTATTCTAAAATGGTATGACGTTGACGTAACAATGGTTACATACTTATACTTTCTTAATTAATTTTGACATACATATAACAATATGTTTTACTATTGTATACAGGAATTTGTTTTTTATGTTATTATTTTTTGTTTTATGTTTGACAATCACTTTTATTTTAAATTTCATAAATTTACGAAACTGTATGTATGACATGCTATTGTAAAAGTGAACTAAATAAATCTAATCTAATCTTTTACTTACCTAATATGCCCTATATTTTCGTTATATTAGTGAAATAATCATCACCCATAAATTTAGGAAACCCCCGATAGACAAACTATACTTATCTTCCAGATAAACCAACCATCTTTGTTAAAAGCTAAATATATTTGAAACGGCTTAACCGATTTCTATTTTAAACAAGACTAAAGGAACCACCTCGCAACCACCAGCTTTCGAAAACAAAGAATCGTTTTCAAATCAATTCAGCAGTTTTGGAGCTACAGTGGCACGGGAAACATATACATATAGGCGTTTTAAACTTATAACCGCCTTTTACATGCAGGGTTAAAAAATAATTTACGTGAAAATCCGCATACATAGGTTATCCGAAATTCACCTCTTTTTACTCAACTGCTCCAAAAGGAGGGTAACATTTTTCGACTGTATGCATATAGATTTTTATGTAGCCTGTAGCCGAAACGACGTGATCGATTTTGAAGTGCAAGGTGTCGTTCGATTCGTCTTGATCCCTAATAGGATACATTTTATGGTATAAATATTTTTTTGCGGGTTTTTTAAAATGGCTATTTAAAAGTCTGTTTAATCCATAGAAGTATATAAGAATAAAATCTAATTTGAATTATAAGTTAATTAAAGTTAAACTTAAATACTCGTGTCCATTATTTATTACAGCACCACAAGGCGCAGACAAGAAAGTTGAACCCAAACACTACCATCCCGCTCCTGTGCCGAAACATATGGGCTGGCTGTGGACTGCGGAGGATATACCAGGAATGAAGGTGAGATAAAATTTTGAAATAATACCAGATGTTATTTTTCGCAAAAAGACATCTTACATCTAATTATACCTTCTTTATTTCATGAACCAATATTCAGAGATTTGTGTTTTGTCAAGAGAAACGTTAGTTGTGTTATTTTAGAGCAGGGAAAGTAGGGTTACCATTTGAAAGTTTGAAATTTTAATCACACAAGGTAACAATAAATAACACGCGCATCGCAAGGTTTACCAAATTAAGTTGTATAAAACTACCTTAATAAACATTGAAAACTGATTGAATGACATTATTAAGACATTCATTGAATTTTTGCCAAGTAAAAAATCCGGTCAAGGTCCGGACGGAAGACTGGAAGTCCGGATTTGTTCGGACAAATCCGGATGGATGGTAACCCTATTCGGGTGGGACTTTTGTACTCAACCCAGAAAGAACAAAACACCGTTCACTGTAGGTACCCCTCAAGGTGTTCGGACTTTAACACACATGCAATTTTGTTGGTATCTAAATTGTGAAATACACGTATAAAGGCTAAAAACAAAAACCGCTAATTATTTTGTCAAATTCAGATTTTGGTAAGTTTGTTCAAGATTTAATAAAGTCAAGGCCGGTCTTTTACAACGAGTGTGCAGCGTATTGTTTTCGTCTCGCACGTTCGAGCCTCCTCTACCGATTTCGACTCTAAATGTAGTGATTTATTCACTTCATCGGCCGAGAGGCCAGTCTTCAGATAGTGCTTATTAATTTTTAAATGTCCAGCTGTTAAATTTTGTTCCAGCCTCGACCAAAATGGAAACCCGGTGCAGCAAACAAGATATTAGTTCGAAGGTACAGAACTGTAAGGGAAGGTGTAGATAATATTGCGAAAAAGAAGCGAGCTATGATGCAACGAAAGAAGAAAATAGAAATGAAGCCAACTTTAGTAGTAAAAAAAGAGGATGGCGAATACACTGTCCAGATGGAAGTTTTCAAAAAATATTCCAAAGAGAGAATGTTATTTCAATACCCCTACGAAGAGAAACAGCCACTAGTATACACTATAGGAAAGACTGAAGAAGAGAAAATTAAGATTCAAAGACAACGCGAGAGACGAGAGCGCAGGGAAACCAGAAGAAAAAGTCGACTGTTACAGTCTACCTTTAGAGACAAATGTCAAGAGATTTGTTTGAAAGCGTATAATCAAGCCATGGGCATACTTCCTTTACCTAACCCTAACAGTCCAGAATGCCCATGCGATGTTGATTCAGTAATAACGCCTTCACCGCCTATAGACTCTTGCTCCTGTTCAGACTCAGTCTCTATCTCAACCAGTGATACAGATAATGATGAATGGATTATTGAATTTACTCCGCCTTTAGCCAGGTGGGATCCCAAAGCAAAGCACCCACCAGTGTTAGTTGAAAACGAATCTCAATATACATATTTAGATTACAGAGTAAAATTGCTGGACAAACAAGGGAATCCTGTTGCTAGATTTTTTAAGGGCCCTGACGGTAAACAAGAGTGCAGTGATTTAGGTGGTTTTTGGGGCCCCGGTCATCAATGGCAGGAAATTAATAAAGATGGATATGTTGGACCCGACGGGCGCTGGGTGCCCCTAAACTTTACTGGACCTGACGGCATGGCATATACGTCTGAGGAAGGTTGCTTCACTGATCATCAAGGTAAAGTTTGGAGGATAGGTATAGACGGATACATAGACAAGGACGGTAAATGGGCGTGGTACTCGAGGAGGAGAGCAGAAAAAGGAACTAGGTCAATGTCAACTCTGACTGCTACAACAGATACAAAAAGGAACAAGCCAAAGAAAACTGAAGCGACAAAAGGTGATGCGGCCAAAGGAGAAAAGGCCGATATAAAAGGCAAGGCACATTCAACAGCGGCTGTTCATGTTACTGATACAAAAGGAAAAGTAGATAAAAAGAATGCAGCAGCTCAAGGTGGAGCTGGACCAAGCAAAGAAAAAAAAGTACAACTACTTGGTGTAAAAGGAAAGGGCAATGTTGTAATGAACCTTGCACTGAACTATGACGGAAGGAGAATACCGTACACGCCCAGTAGGGTGAGATCCAAGACGAACTATAATTTCAGAAATTCGGAGGCACAAAAGTTGGGTCGGTATCGCGAAATAATGAACGAACTCGTTATGTTTGACGAACTTTGCGATTCGAAGCCACCAATGAAAATGAATCGAGCCTCTAATACACCGCGAAGGAAAATATCACCTTTCACAATGGACAATTTCTCTAGAAATATGCGAATGTTACCAGTGGTGCAGTCGGTGTCTACACATAATGATGCTAGCACTACTGCAACCGATACTAAATCTGAAATTCCTTGTATTTAATTGATAATTTTTATGTCCCGATATGTAGGAATGAGATATACCTACATGGAAGTGTAATAAACTACTTAATTAACAATACTAATTCAAATGCGAGTACACTTTATGTAATAGCACATGATATAACATTGAAAACATTAATATAATGTATGACGTTAAACGCTCGTTTTAGTTTATTGAGAGCATTTTAAAAGGTTTTTAATTTTTAAGGACGACGTAAGATCGAGGCTACAATTCTCCACGCAAATGTACCTTTTGCATGTAAATGACACGATCAATCGAAACGAAATTTTGTATAGTCTTGTGATTGGATTCTATTGGAAAATAATAAACACTTACAAAGTTACAGCCATTTGAAATTTTCCGAATAACTATTGTCTTTATAGTTTATCAACAAACATTTGGCGGTGACTCCAGCTCACTTATTACATCAAGGTGACAAGACAACCCACCTTTATATGAGGTCGACGATGTGAACCATTAGCGTCATCATTATAGTCACTCATTATCATCATAAAGTTAGTAGGTACATTGAAAATATATATTCTAGACGAAATCTTTCTAGACGTGGTGGGAGCACGAGTTTGGAGAGATTTTTTTCGATTAGTAAAAATACTGGTACGAAACAGACTCAAAAGGAAAATTATTTAGAATTGTTCAATGAACTACTTGATTTGTAGTGTGTATTCGTAGCTTTTGTCCGGAGCGTATCCGTAGGTTAAGATACGCGATTTTTATTACCTTGTTAATTACACCTCTGTTGTATAGCAGCAGACATGGGGAGTAGCGGCTTCGGACGAATAAATCGTTCAGCGACACCCTGCCTCGCCATTTCGTGTGCCACTTCATTACCAAACGTACTAACCCTGACTTCCCGCGACCTTCGTTGGGTCGTCTGTCAAGTTTGTTAAACTTCCACGTCCTAAAAAAATTAAAAATTAAACGCGCATTCACAGTAATTAAAAAAAAACAATATCTCTTAGAGAAACCTTCATGGCATATCCAAAAACATCCCAATGTGCGCGAATTTTTTTAAATCTCTCATTTTTAAATGAGGTCCGTGTTGGTCAGAGTAAGGCCCGTATTAATAAATCAATCTCAATAGAAGTCTTGAGGCTGTATCAACCCAGCTGCGTCTTAAGCAGTTGACGCTATCTCAAGCTCCGTGCTAATTTATAAACCAATCTTGAGGTCTACTCAGCTGAGATCACTTCTCAAGTATTCGCCTCAGCGGCGAATGAATGATACGTCTTGAGTTTCGTTTATTAATACGCGCACCTCTCAAGTGAGTACTGCTTGAATATGCACGTGTTTTTCAGGTCTCAAGTTAGGTTTATTAATCAACACGTTTACTTGAGATCGGTCACAAGACTGTTATCAATTTTGAGAATGGTTTTTAATATGGGCCTTAGTATGCTTATTATATTACTATTAAGTATTGAACTTGAACTGCAAAAGTTGTGATGCTGTGACATATACGGATAGACAGACAGACATGATAGATATCCGACTTGGCATAACGCAGTAGTGGAGACTACCCCAGGCATAATTAATATTGGGTGCGTGACGAGCCACGCGCAATATAGGGTTCCGTATTTGCCCCTCTCATTATGCGGACTTAGATCGGGGCTTTTTGTTGTTTGCTAAATAATTTTCAACGGAAGTGCATTATAAAATAAGTTTTCGACTATTACTTATCAACTTGTAAAACCTACTTCGCTGTATTAGTTTTCCTTTAAACATACGTACATTACTGCCGTGAATAAGATTGTTAATTTACCAAAAAGGACCATATATAATTAAAGATTTACTGTAACATCCACACCAGGCCTATAGGCCTGTATTGTGGATGCAATGCAAAAAGATTTCCATAATAGATAAACAATATTTCACGTATCCGTAAATAACCGTTTAGCCCGCAGCGGGGTATAAAGTTGCACTTTATAGCTTAATATTTCGCAAATGGAAACCCCTGAATCGAAAAATTGTTCGAAATAACTTTTAACATTTATGAATTCTAGTAATTTACGTTTTGTGGCGGCAATTTTTTTTTTACATATTTTACAATAACAACAACAAATGGGCCTTTCTCTGTAAAGTCTAAAATCGCAGTCCCTCTCAATTTTTTCCCACTAAACGTTTATATTTTTACTTAAAGTCTATTGCATATGATAAAACCTTATCTATTCTCGTCAGCGAACTACTTATTAAGTGATAATTAGAACATATGATTCATTTTGTGGCCTTTCAAACCCCTTGAAAAACAGTACCCTGGCGTGTCCTCCACCCCAGAAATGCAAGTTCAACCAAACATATTTTCTCGAGATTTTTGTATTGCGTTATTTGAATTGTACCTATTTAAACTATGACCTTGAGCATTTATTTATAATATATAATAGTGGTTATTATTACTTTTTAGATATTTTAAACTAACACTTCAATCTTGTCCTTAGTTATTGAAAACAGTCCCCTGCGGCAATTTTGAATTTGCACCAAAAATTATTATTCTATGGTAGAGGTCGTTTCTTGCGTGAAACGAAACGCAACAGGCTTGAAGTTCATCCATACGTAGAGTGATGCGAGCAGGCGTCATGTTGTTTACAGTTAAATCAGTGCTTGTTGGTGAACCACGTGTCGGGGCTGCTTAGACAACCAGTCCTCTGGTAAGTTATATATTTTTTTGTTTTTACTATTTACTTTTAATAAATTTATGCACAAATTGCTAAGTGATGACTTTTTACAACAGTGACCGCTAATTCATGATAGAATCAAGAATTAAATAGATTCAAAGAATTTCATGCAAAAATAACAGTCCCCTGGAGACAGTCCCCTGGTTCATAATGATACAGGGGACTGTTTAATGTATCAGGGGACTGACAACGTACATGGACGGCTGGTTAATTTAGTGGATAGAGTGACTATTACTTCGAAACTAATGGTTGCTGCTTTGAATCCCACTAGGGGTAAATGTTTGTGTGATGAATACGAACATTTATCCCGTATAATTATTGATATTAATGTATGTGTATGCGTTTTCTAGTATTCATAGTACAGGCTGGTTAGTTATTATGGGATTAATTGATGTAAGTGTCCAAATATTTATGATTATTATTGTCTTTTCAGATGATTATACATGATGCCGCCTAAAAAAAGAGTAAATTAAGTAGGGAAGAAATATTAGCGAATAAAAGGAAGGCAGAAAGGCTGAGATACACACGTATTAAAAATGATCCATGCAAAAAAGAAGAAATGAGAGAAAAAGAGCGTTTAAAGTACCAAAGAAAAAAAGAAAAAGGTCAAAGGAAGCTTGTTAAAGATATGAACCCGCGCGAGCATAGGGCTGCGAAAAAGGTATGGAAGGAGCATTGCTCTACTTATCGAGCTAAGAACAAGGCTTTGCAGGAAATTACGAATCGTTTTGTTAGGGAAAATACGCCTAATTCAGAACATGAGCAACCAGAAGTACGAATTTCAAAAGAATATACAGCAAGTGAGAAAAGAAAGATACGCGCTAAAAAGTTGCGAGAAAAGGTTCTTAGAAATAAAAACGAGAAGATACTCAATACAAAAGAAACTTGAAAAATATAAGAAGAGAATACAGAGATTAGAAAAAAAGAAACAGGATAAGAATACGCCAAATACAAAATTACAAAAAATGGTAGAAACACCTAAGTATCGAAAAGACATCGTAAAGAAGGCACTATTTGGTGAAGTGCTCAATGTACAACTGAAAGAAAACTATAATAAATTGAAAACCTACTGTACCTGTTTTTGAAAAATAGTTTAAATTTAAATAGTAAGGTTTAATAGTTCCTTAAAAGCAAATGCAAGATTGATTTTGTTGTGAAGGTTAAATATGGTATGTTGTTATGTTGATTATGTCTGACATGTTAAATATAGTATGTTGTTTTGTTGATTATGTCTGACATGTTTAATTATAGTATGTTGTTTTGTTGATTATGTCTGACATTGTTATAATTAGATGAAGAAAATCTAGTTAGTACTTTTGTTTTGTTGAAAGCGATGAACGTTATTTTTTTATTTTAAGATGTGGTACCATTCAGAATAAACGAAATTTAGTTTACTCTGGTTGCCACAGATTCAGGCCTAACACCTACTTTTAATGTTGATTTCGTTACAAAACGTGATTTTATATTCTAACCTGACTGATTATGTTGTAAGCCTTACGTTCTATATTCATGTGTTCATAGGGTAAAAAGAGGTTACTGAAAATATTACGATTTTCAGTATCACCTTCATATTGCTTTATTATCAAAAATAAAGCAACATGAACACTTAAAACATTCGATACAAAATTTGATATAAAATAAACATTTTATTCAAATAATAATTCGTTTTTTCAATCATAAAACCAGTCCCCTGGTAATTTAAACAGTCCCCTGTCGCGCATTTTCCAAAAGTCGTCCATAACTCGTAAAATCGGCCGAAATTTTTCCGGCCTTCACATGTAACTTGAATAACTTAATGTTGTCTATAAATTAATGTATAAATTTTAATAAACAAATTAAAAAAATGGTCGGGACATCGTTGTATGGACGATTTGAGACTTTACAGAGAAAGGCCCAAATACACTTTATTGCACAACAG
Source organism: Oegoconia quadripuncta (assembly GCA_949316235.1). Taxonomy (NCBI): domain Eukaryota; kingdom Metazoa; phylum Arthropoda; class Insecta; order Lepidoptera; family Autostichidae; genus Oegoconia; species Oegoconia quadripuncta. The sequence continues at coordinate 24,755,123 of OX438752.1, read as the reverse complement.
AAAAGAAAATACAGTTTCAGAAAAGTGGTAAGAATAGAATGTACAATTTGGCGACCTTATCATTAAAAGCGATCTCTTCCAGGCAACCTTTTACCCCTTTATCGGCGTGATTTTTACCCATGCCATATTACACATTTCTAGTACTAAGAGTCTCTGTGTTTACCGCGGACACTCATACGGACATGACGAAACTATGAAGGTTCCTTGTTGACGACGGAACCCTAAAAATTAAGTCATGTTTGAAATTTTAAAATATTTGTCTGTAGTGCTATAGCCTATCCATATTTATACGTACAAAGTTTCATTACAATCGGCCTATTAATTTGTGCGGGATATCTTTCTAGCTTTTTTTAGTCTATAGATGCAAGCACGGAAATTAAATTCAAGCTGGAGCTGCCTTCCGATTTGTTTTTTTACCCCATTGAAACCTACTTTTACGTTACAGACAAGCAAATACTATCCATCCTCTTTTAATTATTTTATATTGTTTTCGAATTGTTCGACGAAGTAAATTTAAAATTTTGACATCAATAATTTTTGGCAAGACAGATAAATTGCAAGTTTTTCGTTTTTTGTCTATAATAATTAAACTGTAATCTAAGTTTATGTTAATAAAATAGTGCTCTGAACATAATAAAGTATATAGTTATTCTATAAGTGGTACATAAGCAAAATGTCTATTTCGGATTCAATGTTTTTAATTGAGTTTATCGTAGAGGAACTGAAAAGCTTTATTGATTGCAAGAGTTTTTGTATACAGACTCAGTTCGCAGATGTTTTTACAGTGCAGTTGAGAGATCCAAATGTTTTCAAAGGTTTAGGTAAGATCAAGGGTAAACGAAAACAGAAGATTCCGAATGTAAGGTTAAAGAGACGCAAGTCCTCATCTGAATCAGAATCTAAAGTCGAAGCCGGACAGTCGATTCTCCTAGCATCGGATGTTAAATCACTAATAGAAAATATGACACTGTATCCAATGGAACTATTCCTTTATAGTTACAAACACCCTGAATTTAAATTAGGTTCTACGCATATCGCTTGGAATGCAGTTTATATTGATTATTTAAATAAAGTTATCAGCAAAGAAGAACCACCGTTGGTGGCTATAAGCGCTGATCACAATGTATTTGATGAATACACGTCGAGACGGATGGCGAGTATAAAGCTAAATATAAAATTAAGCCATCTTAGAGATCAAATTACAACTCCAATGAGACCCATATCTGAAGAGTACAAAAAAGCATTTATGTACACTGAAACGGAAATCCGTGAAGATAGTAATATCAAGGAAAGTCAAGGAGATACCATTCAAGAAATTGGTACTGTAAAAACAATATATAACAGCGAGAAAAAGAAATCTAGTCGTACAAGATATAGGGGGTTGAAGAAAGACTCTTTGAAGTCACATTTAGGTATAGAAGAAACAAATACAGAGAAATTTGAAACGGATGTTAACGTTATTAAAGAAATACGTAACGTCGTAAGTGAGAATGTACATCAAAGTATAATGAGTTTAACTAGAAGTAATACTGAAATTGACATTAAAAAGCAAATTAATGTCATAAAGTCCAAATCTTATTCGTCATTTGATTTCAAAGAACGTCTTGAAATGTTGCGGTTAATTTTTGGTGACCCTAGTGGACCACATGGTGATAAAGTTTACTATGTGGGTTACTTCACTGTTGAAAATGACACTCTTAAAAACTCCCCACCAGTCACGTTTAGCCCACAAGGCTCGCCGGTCACCCCTAGTCCTAAACATTCATCCAAAATGTCTGTGCAAGTCACAACGGATCAGGATCCTCAATCTTCGGAAAAAATATCGACACCAGCACCTAAATACAAGTTTAAATTATGCGAAAATGAATGTCAGCAAGAGAATGAAGCTGGTGGTATTTGCCAGCAAAGTATAGCCTCGTTAGATTTACCAGAAGAAGCATCACATTTGATCAGCGTTCGAAAATGTAAACTAATTGAATGCAACCATAAACAATTTTTAAAACCGCTACCTCCACCTGACGATCGCATGGTGATGGAGTTCAAGGGTTTATCAGAATGCTGTAAAGTAGAAAAAATAGAAGAAGTTATAGGAGGATTGACTGCAAACATGAAAATTGGCGATGATCCTTGCTATTGTGCTTGCGAGTGTAGATTTGGTTTCTTTAAGAAGACTACGTATTGTAAAGTTTGCGGAGGCTATGAGATAGTAGGTGAAGAGATTACACAGAAGGCAGGAATGCCGCCGTATCCTTGTCCGATTTACCACAAGCTAGTTGATAAAAATAAATTAAAAACGTCGTCCGGCGGCAGCGACACAAAGAGGAAAATAACGGCAGTGACAGCGGCTAGTGATGCCGGTGTTGGGGGTAGTGCTGCTGCTGGTGGCGGCGGCGGTGGTGTTGGTGGTGTACGGTCGGAGGGAACGGATGCTTCGAAAAATTTGGCAAAACGACCTGCAACGGGATCTGACAAAAAAAGTGTTGAATCCGAAAAGGATAGTAACAAAAAAGTTAAGAAAATAATTAAAGATGACAGATTCAAGTTTAACTACGGTTATCAAGGTATACGTACGTATTTTAGCTTTGTTTTTTTTTTTTAATATTTAATGGGATATCATAACTAGAATACTTATAATAAACTAAAATTTCATACAATGTTAAATACACTCTTACAAATTTTATTGCAGCCCCTCAAATAGGACACAGTCAATGTGCTATGCCGTGTACAGGGACCCTGGGACAAGTGCCGAAACGTATGGGTTGGTTATGGACAGCTGAAAATGTCCCTGGCATGAAGGTAGAACATAAATATATTATATTACATTTGATTGAGACGTAATATATTTTTCCAGTGTTTATTTTTCTTAATTTTATGTTGTAGTTTCGTCCTAATTGGAGACCGGGCGCGACAAATAAACATGTAGTAAGATTGCTTAAAATTGCAAGATACCCTGAGCAAGCCATTGCCAAACGAAGAAAAAAAGATAGCGGCAAGCAGAAGCGACCACTTAAAAGGCCCTTGCTTGTGGTACAAAAGAAAGAGGGCGAATACTCTGTGACCATGGAAACAATGAAAATATTCAATAAGTACAGACCTCCAAATCAATATCCTTATGAAGACAAACCTCTTGTGACGTATACCATAGGAAGAACTGAAGAAGAAAATTTTATAAGAAAGAAGAAGAAGGAGAGGGCTGCCAGGCGCCTTGAAAGGGAACAGCGAGATTTTATACAAAGTGCCTTCCGAGACATGTGTAAGGAAATTTGTATAAAAACGTATCAACAAGCCCTTGGATTATTACCCGACTCAGAGGATCCTGAATGCGCTTGCTACCCAGCCGAGCCTGGCCCGGACAGAACCAATTTAGAACATTCTTGCTCATGCTCAGATAGCCTTAGTTCATTTGGCTCTGATACTGACGACGATGAGTGGATAGTTGAATTCACACCTCCAAATGCTTTCTTTGACCCAGCCTACAAAGGGAAGAAAATACATCAAACAGATAATACCACACAGTACACGTACTTGGACTACAGAGTCAAACTTCTCGATAGATATGGCAATCCTGTGCCTAGATTTTTCACTGGACCCGATGGAAAGAGACAATGTAGTGATTTGGGAGGCTTTTGGAGTCCTGATCACAAATGGTTAGAAATCAATATCGATGGCTTCATAGCGCCGGACGGACGATGGGCACCTAACAACTTCATAGGACCTAGTGGAGAACAAGTTGATACCGACACTGGAAAGTTCCAAACAACTAATGGTACGTGGCTCGTGATAGGAGTCGATGGCTACATCGACTGTCAGACCAAGTGGCGTTATTATCCAATGAGAAAGCAGCCGGACCAAAAGAAACGTCCTGCTGTTAAAAAAGGTCCTGCTGGCGACAAAAAAGATGGCGGTAAAGAACCTCCTAGAACATCGGAAGCAACGTGGAGTTGCTTTGGTGATACATCGCCTAAGCATTTGGCCGACATGGGCATAGTAGGTCATGGACATGATAGGAAGTTGTTGTTGTCAACGTTGGAGCAGTTGTTAGCACAAGGTGAAGATGTGAAGATACCACAACCGTCGACAGTACCGCGTTCTGCACGAAAGAAAGGCAAAAAACCAAGGGCTGGGCCAAGTCACCTAGACGCACGCAGTCACTACATGGAGAGATTCAAATGCAGACACGCGGTTCCTTCGTCAAAAGGGATAGTAGCGGTAAATGAATTCGGGCATAAGACTTACTTTAAACTAATAGATTATAAGAACCCAAGACCGAAGGAGAGGCTGGTGACATTAGGAGGCCATGGCATAAGCTTGAGCTCTTTCCACGTGCCGTGCTTGAGTTCATTCATCAGTACTGAGCTGATGAAGCAACAACAGTATGAACATATTTTAGAGCATAACGCAAGATACCAGAAAACCAAGAACGTTGCCGCTGGTTAAGATACTGTGTCCTGATTATTTATTTATTTAGATGCTAGAATTTGTCGTGTATGGATATTAAGTGATCGTTTATTTGGTATACTGTGATACGTAAAATTTTGTAACGTCATTATTATAACTGTAAGAAAAATAAATTTTCATATCATAACTACTTCAAAAATGTTATTATTTACACATTATTCAAGCCTCATTTTTTGACCCTGATGACGAAATAATCTTTTATATTGTTCAAGATCGTATTTTTTTAATAGCTACTGGAGTTTTTTTGTAAGTATTATTTTACCTTTTTTTTATTAATCGATCATGCGCATTGAATGATTGAAAAATATATTGATAAAATTTTAATAGTGGCATTATCTGTTTCAGGGGGGTCATGGATGGAAACCAGGCGCAATATCTAAACGCCTTCTCCGAAAGTTGAATAACGCGAAGCTTTGCACCTCTGCAGTGGAACGATTGAAACCAATGAAGAAATCTAAAAAACGTATTGAGGAAAAACCTACTTTGATAATTTGCAAACGAGATGGGGAATATCACGTGGAAATGCAGGTCTCGCAAGAAAATACAGAAGGGCACAATGAACAATACATGCCTTTGAAATATACGATAGCCAGTGCAAACCACGAGGAGAAACTGAAGAAACGAGAGAGATTGCAACGCCGTCTCACAAGACGAGCTATCAAAGAAGTTTGGTCAGACCCTTACCACCCTGAGCTGTGCGAGAAAACGTGTCTGGTGTCCTATAAACAGGCTATGGGTCTTTCCAATCCGAATAACCCTGAATGCACCTGCACAGATATAGAGGAATGCGCAGACGAAATAGACAGTTGCTCGTGTTCCGACGAAGAGTTCAGCTCAGGTTGTAGCTCTTTGGACCTGGATTGGGAGATACATTTTACACCGCCTATCGCTTACCATTCCTAGTTTTTTAAACCCTATAGTATTTTAGCAGGAATTAGAAAATGTTTGAAGAAATTTAAGGCGTTATATTTTTGTTTGTTCTAGAACTCTATAAATAAAGACAAAAACAAATAATTATCAACTATTTTTATTACTTAAAAGTATAGTATTCAACATGTCCCATATAACGAGTGATAGTGTGGTATGTGGTGCTATCCTCAGGTAGAGAGGTCCTAATCCTTTGTACAGCCCATGCAGACCTTCAGTTTTGTAAATCTTGCTGAGACAATCCAAAACTCCACTGTAGAGTTGACCGCCAAGCGCCTTAGAACCTGTATTGGAAATTAGTAAATGTTACCGTTGCTGCTATGTCCTTACAACTCGCTCTTTCCGTGGATATAAAACGCGAATAAGACACTGACAAGAGCGTACCAGTGATGGACAGCAGCGTCATTGCTGCAGAGCTCCAATAAAAGCCAGCCCAGCTTATGCCAAATCCTCCCATGGATTGTAATGCAAATTACAGTTGATGGTAAACGTTGACTACCCGCAGTTGTTAACCTCTCGGGGCGGTTGAAGAGGTGAGGTTGAGTCCATGTTAAGGTGGTCAAATATTATATGGTATATTTCACTGCCTGCCGTGTAGGTAACGTTTACTTTTCGAATGTTAATATATTTTTGACCACCTTCGCGATAATATATATTTTATTCTGCCTGTAGGATGTATTAGAGCTTTAGATTATCCAACACAGTGTGGATAGATGGTTACTATGCGCCGCCTTCAACAACTAGCCTAGAGAGAGAATAAAAAGAAGGAAATGCAAGTATCGGGCTGTACATATTTATTATAGTAGCATTTGCTTCTGTTTTCTTCTCTCTCTAACCTGCACCCCGCGTTAAGTTAGGTACCTCCCGGGCTAGATTTCTATATCCATGGTCTCTCTACAATGATACGCCTCAAGCTCGCAGATTTCCCTTTCCGAAGTGGTAGTAGCTTGGATAGACTGACTGACCGAGAAATTTAAGCATTTAGCCCTATTTTTATTTCCATCATATTTAAATTCACATTTAACAAATCATACATGTATCTTATGTTGAAACAAATGCTTGATGATGCTTTGGAGTTTATGGGTGTTCGCGAAACGCAAACCTTTTAGCTCGTGTCTTTGTAGAAAAACTAGGCATATTAACCGGGCTGGGGCCCATATCACTGCAATTCTATGTATACAAATTAGCTATCATGATGCCAGGAAGATTAAATAAACTAATCGGCTATGCTGAAAGACGCGGCGAGCGAGATCGAAAAACTTTGTGGCGCACATTTCCGCAACGACACGGGTCAGCAGTCGACTGAACAACTATATACATATATAAATTGCAGTTTTGTGAAAGGGGCCCCAGCTAGGCTGACATGATATAAAAGGTTTGCGTCTCTCTTACTCCCATAAAGTAGCTTGAAAACAGTTCTGTCGTGGCAGTGAGACTATGGATTATGCTATTTGGATGTTAAGGAGATGGACTATGTCCTGCAATATCAATGTCTAAATATCAAATAAATTTCGCGGGACTAAAACTGATTTCAAACAACTGCTGTCCACAATACGGGTAACTTAGTAACCTTAGTAACTTAGTAAACAAACCTACAAAGCGTGTATTTATGCGCGAGCAACAAGACAGCAGCGGCACCGGCGGCAGCGGGACCAAGCTTCAAATTTAAAATTGTACTTGATGGATTTTTAAAATATTTGTTGAATTTCATTGAACGCGGGTAATAAAGGTTACCTAGCTCTCGGTATATTTATTTATTTATTTATTTATTTATTTCCAAACTTACAACTATCTTTACAGGTTTACCCTAATGCGATAGTGCAGTGAAGACTACTTACAGTAGTTTATTTTATTTATTTATATAGACCGCACAGTAACGAATTGAAGAAAACAATTAAGAATTTCACGTACCTATTCTAACATGACGCAAAATAGCAAAATAGAGTTCAGCTATTTTGACTATGTCAAAAATCTGTGCTGTAATAGTGCCGAATTCCAAGTGCCACTTGTTGCTGGAATCCTCGTTCTCATCCGCAGAGTCTGCTTTACCTATGATTATAATTTGTATCCCAAAACACTGTGCATAAAGTGCCATATACAAGCAAATATATAAACTTTCAAAAACAACGGAGTCTTTTAGTCCATCGGACTTTTTTTGTTATCCGCGTGTGTTAGGTATTGCATAGAACGCCATACATTCCAACCACCAATTATGTCCAATTGCCAGAATGCTCACTTAAAATATTGAATAGCACAATTTTTTGACATTATCAAAATAGTTTGTGGATTCCAGCGTCACGTACATTTTCAGTTTGGCTTTTCAGCATTTTTCAAAGGTAGTGAGAAGCTTGGTCACGCCATGTTTATACAGTGCTTAGGTACCACTTAGGCAATGGTAAAACATGATTGTGATCCGGTCAGGATATGCTTCCTAGCTCGACCACAAATGAACTGTCACAACTCTGTAATACCCGTTAGAATTAAACAGTACAATTAATTAATGATTTTGTGCAACGAACAGAACATTTGCCTCGTGGTCGAACCAGCGCTAACCGACTTATTAGAAACTGACTGCAACAATTAGCCGCGGGTTTCAACAGAATCCCTTACCCTGATTATAAAGTCTCGTGTTGACTACATCAAGCGGCGATTCGACAAACACAACGAGCACACCGCTGACAAGACTCGCGAAGAACGTAGCGTGCACGGGGGAGAAGACGTAATCACGCATTAGGTACTCTTTCACTCTGCAAAGCGTTTACATGCATGGTACCACCAAGGTTTTTCGGTTTGGAGATTTAGGTAGCTCGTTTGAAAATACTATAACACTCAAACATACGATGATGTAATTAATTATTTGTAGAGTCCCTAAATGTCCAGTTCAGAAAAACCTTGTAAGCACCAAATTTACCCTGGTTGTAAAGGCGGACAGTGGCCACGTCGAAGGGGCAGATGGCCAGGGCCACAGCGACGCCACTTAGCGAGCTGGCTGCGAACGCGAGTCCGAACGGAGACTCCTTGCAAATACCGTAATTGAGCAACGCTTGCTTTGAGCTGCGGGTGAAACAAATATACTCAGCTGCATTCCTAGATTAGGTTCTTCCTGGATTGTTCTCATAATCACAATACATTTCTCAGAGTTATTAGGCAATTGTCTTTATAATACAATACAATACAAATACCTTTATTGCACAACAGATAAGAAAATACAGTTTCAGAAAAGTGGTAAGAATAGAATGTACAATTTGGCGACCTTATCACTAAAAGCGATCTCTTCCAGGCAACCTTTGGGTATAAGGACAGTACATTTGAAATAGGTGGGTTGTGCGGTATTAAATAAGGATGCATATACAAACTACGTGAATAAATTTCATATATTTACATACACATACATACATAGATCAATAGACAAATATACCTACTTAAACATAACATTTATAAAATAGCAACAAAATACAAACGTAAATATATAGGTGTGTACTAAATAAATATTTATTGATATATAAAATAATATAAGCGACAACAGGATTGTGCTAAGGTATAGAGAGAAGCTAAGAAGAGAACACAGAGTAAAGCACCAGGAAATGCTCCTTGACGGCGACTTTGAAAGCATTCAAAGTTTGAGCTCGTCTGATGGACTCGGGTAGGGAGTTCCAGAGACGAATGGCTTGAAGGGTAAATGATTGGCTATAGAATTTCGAATAGTGTTCGGTGGAACGTAAAGCCGTAAATTGTCCGTCGAACGAAGGCGGCGATTGTGGGTGGAGGAAAGAATTACTTGCCATCGGGATATAACTTACACTTTAACTTCAATAATAGCGACTCTAGGTAGCATAAGTCTTGCTTCGTTGCAGTAAGAAAATAAAGTGACAATGGATTAATATACCGCATGAGTTTTTTACCGCAAGGAAAAATATGGCATATTAGGTAAGTGAAATAGAAGTTATTGCCATAGGCAGTTTGTTTTTTTTTTCAAAACCATCATCGACCCCCGCGTCTGCCGGAGATTGATATGCGACTGGTGGGATTCCTAGGGTTCTTATTCTTATCATGCGAATTTTAATTGGAACTCATATTGACAACTAGTCTAAAATGGTTCTACAAAATTTTCGATATCGTGGGATTTGCTGTCATGTGTAAATATAGTGTTGACATTATGTGTACGAGTGCTGTTTTTTAGCTTTTAGTTTTGTTGCTATTAGTGAAGACCTGTAATTGGCTATTTATATCTTATAATGTTATACTGTCTGTTATACAAAGCTGTTGGTTTTCCGAAAAGATTAAAAAAAAAAAAATATTTTCTCAAAGTTTATTAATTTATTTAATTTAATGATGTAATTATGTGCAATAGGCTATGTAGTTTGTACACGACTGTGGAATGCCACAACGTTTTATTATATTTTATGGTTTTGAAGAAAAAGAAAATGAAACTACCTTTGCCAATACCTTCTATTTCACTTATCTAATATGCCCTATTTTTTTCCTTACGGTAAAATTTACGGTTAAATTTATGGTTTAAAGACACTCATAATGTACGAGTAACTTTACCTACCTACACAAACTTATTTAACTGATATTTGTATGATGATGAATACGAACACGTTTACCAGAGTTATGGATGTTTTCATTTATAATATGGACATTATATATATATATTATTTACAAGAAAAAATGTATTTCTGTAGTATATCAACCATCTGGTATTCTCAACACAAGCCTAGTTATTTAGTGTAACTAGATGGCGTTGTGTGTATATGTATGTCCAAGGATATTTATATTTATTTACATTTATTTTACTTATGCACAATCATTCATCTTCATCATACACACAATACAATAGACACAATTTATACTGAATGGAAACGAAACGGATATCTCCGTAATTATCCAAACTGATTGAATGATTCCGCTAAAATAAAAATAAACCAAGCTTCTTTTGGTGTTATTTTTTACTTACGTGGAGAACGTAGTGAGCTGCGCCGTGCTGCCGATTGCCAATCTGAAGCAAGTCGCGTTCACTCCTGCGAAGATACCTCGCATGCCCTCAGTTCTATAGATAGTCTTGAAGGCATCGATAGTTCCTGTAAAAAGATGGACATGATAGACTTTTATGAGGTGAGTGGCGCAGCTGCGGTATAAGGATCCCTCGATAGTTCTAATGGAAAAACGAGATCTAAATCGGCCCAGTGCGAGACGGACCGTGCACCTACGCTTCCGTAGGTATGTTGCAACATGTCGTTATCACTGCCATAGAGCCCTCTGACAGAAAGACATACCGTAAGAACCGTAACATTTATATTATATTTATAGAGCTCTGTCTCAATAAATGGTTAACTAAGTAATAAAAGGATCTTACCATTATAACTATGTTGTCGTCCAACAGCTATGCTAGGATGTGAGGCAGCTTGAATCCTAGTCTTCACGACAGAAGCAGGGTTACCAGCGATCCCACTCAGTATACCGCTGGCACTCGACCAGAATATGGTTTTCCTCACGATTATATCCCCGTCCTTGTTTTTTGTCCAACCATGGGATTCTACCATGTGGTATAAGCCTAATCTGTCGGAAAATGCAAGATTTCTTTGTGATATTTGGGCAGAAGTGGCACTAAATCTATGAGTAAACTAACATGGATGTACCTATATGTTACTGCGGGTAAGCTTTTCGGTGATCGGAAGGAAGCCGAAATTCCGAGAAATGGACATTGATATTTAAGGTCTGTAGGCTTCAGACAAGTCGGTCCACAGGAGGGTTCTATTCTATTCTATGAGCCCGGTTCAGTTTGTCCAAAAAATCTTCCATTATTCATGCAGAACGTCTAAAGTATTTAAGGCCTAAGAATGACAACCGTACATTTCTCGTAGAACCGCACAAAAGACTGAAAATACTTATTCCCCAACGCAAACGAGGAAATTTCGATCGACTTGACTTTGTGCAATGATGTTTTCCAAATAACAATTACAATTTTGTTTATCTCCTTTCATCAGCAAGTCATGCAAATTGCTATAAAATAGGAACTTCGAACCTTGCCAGCTTACCGAAACGGAAGCCTTAAAAGATCACTTTATTGTCCGTATTAGTGAACCACCTTTCTCAGGAACGCGTGGAGGTATCATCCGGTATCGGACTAATGCTTGTATTAAAGAATGTTACTCAAGCAGAGGTCTCCGATTGGGGACAGTTAAAAAGGGACAGCTTTATGTAACTTGTATAGCGGCATCTCTTTCTAACTATGCTCAAGCGCAGATCTACGCTTGAGCAACATTCCTAAATACGGGCCTAAAAGGCTCAGAAGTCCGGTTTCCTCAATCATCGAACTACTGATACGAAAAATTCCCATCAGTCCGATCATCGGACTATTGATACAAGGGGCCGTCGAGACCCACCTGACAGAGTTCATACAGAACCCAAAGAGCATGGCAGGCGCTAAACCCTTCTGCAGCGCTAGTAGACCATCCGTGCGGGCGATCACATATAGCGCATGGAGCACGCCGCGGTAGCGTGTCTGGTGTTCCTTGCGGGCGCGCAGCTCGCCTTGCAGCTGCATACGCGTCTTCACCACGTCCACTGGGTTTGTGAATATGGTTGCGCCTGCGCCGGCAACGCCGCCGATTACGAAATCCATGTTTATTTGTTACCTGCTGATGAGATTATACTTACATTTTACGGTTAAGCAAGTCAAAGTACTTTGATTGGATACATCATAATAAGAGATACATCGTGCACCCGCGGGCCCGGTGAGTACCTACGTACTCTAAGTACATGTCTCTAACGTCTTTTGAACTTGAAAGAATCCGCAATGCCTTTTTCGTGAGTTGCTGGTTTCGAATCGAACTCGCACTATACGTAATTCCTTAAAAAATAATTTGTAATTGAAATATATGTTATTTAATTTAGTATATGTATTTATTTTTATTCAGATTCTAATTTAGAGGTCCAGTTATGCATAGGTACGAGTTATTTTGTCAAAATTCATGAGATAGAGTGACTATGATACCATCGCGTTAGGGAAACTGCGCAACGTCTTCTCGTCAGAAATACCCTTAGTGTTGAATTGAAAGTCAATTTCAAATCAATTTGTATATGAGTGAAGACTTAAGGCACTGAACGTAACTATGAGCTCCATAAGAAAGCTCAAGGTCACACGACAATCTATGGAGACAGTGGGCGACGCTCAGTGTTTTACTATGACATCGAATCAGTAAATGAAGAAATCCTTGAAGAACGAAAGTTACTGACATAGCCCAGCCGATTAGTGAGTTTAAGTGGCAGGGTGTAGCACTGATAGCGGTTGGCGCATTAAATTTCTAACGTAACGGAGTGGAGTAGTGGAGACCACGTACTCGTATGTAAGCGTAACGAGAGACGGTCCAGTTGCTGGATGAAAGCCGCAAGCCTCTAGAAATGTTTGGGGAAGGTCTATGTTCAGCATGACTATGACTGTGCGAAGAGTACTTTTGGTCGTAGATAAAGAAATAAATTAGGTGCGCTACGGGTATTTTTTTATGGAAATATTCTGCAGCTTTTCGCCATCGAACGTCACATTTACTGTGTCAATATTATGTTCTAATGACGATTTGCAATTATAGACGACAGGCTCGAAACTCGTACCTACCTGTACGTTCTCATGCTCGCTTGCGATCAAATTGTCTTGCTCTTCTTGGATTTCATATTATTTATTTATTTGCTTGCCACATTTTTTACTGGTTCGGAATGAAATTGCCTTTTATATTATTGTTTAGATATGTATATCGTTTTCTTCAATTCAATTATCGTTTTCTTAATCTTTGCTTGTGTATCCTGTTCATATGGGCCGTCATACTGAATGACACCTCGATTTTTTTTATAAAACTGTACCACTGTGTCTATTTGACTTTTACACGTGTTGCTTCGAAGTCCTAACTTTCAAAAATATAATAGTAAGTCTGTATTTTGTCACAAATATAATATTCAAATTATACAATAAAGATTTCAATTTCAATTTCAATTTCAATATACAGACGAAAAAAATATTTGGACATAAATTTTTACTGGGTAATTGTCGCCTCTTACAGGATAGAGAAGTTAAGCAACGCAAAGTTTATTACCCTTCAGTCTGCTTATAATATACCTATACAGGGCGTCCCAAAGTTATGGGACATGAAGGGGAAGTACCTTAAATATTGTAGATAGTGAATTTTGCTCAAAGAAGACTTTATGTTATTTTTAAAAGTTAGTAATTCTGCATTCATAGATTTTCTAAAAATTACTTGCTTCGGCTGGGAATCGAACCGACTTAAATGTGAAAAAAAAAACACCCTACTTTTATGATGCCAATCGAAAGAATAGCTAAAAAATAATAACTCTGCCTAAGTAACATAGTATTTTAAAAGAAAGGAACAACATAAAATGATTGAGTCAAATTTCAAGAAAGTTATTTATTGCTAAAGTGATTTCTTCTTTTGGGGATACGTGAAAGATATGCTATACAAAAAGCGATACGAGAACGTAGGCGAGTTGCAAACAGAATTGTGCCATATCACATCGAGTGTTCACCATAAAATGATTAGAAAATCAACAGGCAGCGGGCTCATTAAAAGATTGGCGATTTGCGTAAGACAAGAGGGATCACATTTTGAGCATTTAATTAATTAATTTACAAAAAAATACCTACTTAATTGACTACGGCAGTTTCATGTATGTTTTTTATTTGATTAAAATGATTAATTTCACGTTGTTCCTTTCTTTTAAAATACTATGTTACTTAGGCAGAGTTATTATTTTTTAGCTATTCTTTCGATTGGCATCATAAAAGTAGGGTGTTTTTTTTTTCACATTTGAGTCGGTTCGATTCCCAGCCGAAGCAAATAATTTTTAGAAAATCTATGAATGCAGAATTACTAACTTTTAAAAATAACATAAAGTCTTCTTTGAGCAAAATTCACTATCTACGATATTTAAGGTACTTCCCCTTCATGTCCCATAACTTTGGGACGCCCTGTATAGTCTATGCTATGACACGTACACCTGTTAATTGCTCTGAGATACTGAGAATTACTGAACGCTGAAGTGTGGCGTCTTTTTTGAGTTGCGTAGTAAACTAGGAATTCTTATAATTTCGTTTTGTATGCCTCTACCTATGTGTCTGTTCGTCTGTATGTTATCTGTGACATAGCGATTGTTTTTCTTGTTGACATTCCATTAGCTATTCGTTTTGGCGCTGACAGTATAAGATGAGCAAGCACTGATTTTTAGCTATCACCTAGAAGCGTGCATATAAAAAATAAAATCATTTTTCTCTTCTCATTTCATTAATCATCTTATCGATAAAAACTGACTGACTTTATATGGGTTATTGTTTTTTATTGGGTATGGGTAGCTAACAATGAATTAAAAATTTATATTTATTTCCGTGCTAAATAGTGACAAAAGATAATGCAGTATCATTCACATAATCGATATTGTTCCGTCTGCTGCCAACATCACGTGTTCGCTTTACAACAAAACGAATAAAGCCGATGACTTACCTAATTATCACAGTTTAAGCGTCACATCGCTTCACACGATCTAAGAATACTGAATAGTCTAAAAAAAGCACTAGTTACATTTTAAGAAACTAACTACGGCAAATTACTCGTATGTCACTCACAAACACTATCAATCTGTATTATCTTTACAATATAAGGTACCTTATGTTGTGTGTTATCTTCACTGAATTCGTTGTCACCTCTCTATCACTTTTAATACAACAAAAGAGGACGTAAACAACGTGATCGATGTATCTACATCGTGATGTAATACCCACGTGGCGGCATTGGCATTGACACGTAAGTACGTCATGACGACGTAAGGTTATACAATATTAATTCTGTGGTTATACGTAACATCTGAATCTGAATTACCTACTAGGTATATATTATTACAGTAGTACTCTCTTTGTAAAAATAGCGAATATCTGGTTATGGATGACAAACGATACCTACTAGGTTTTACACAAATGTGTTTAGTATATCAATTGTGATAGTAATTTTTCGTTGGTGTGTCAATCAACTTTAGATCATATATAGGTACAGGGTGACAATCAAGGCGAGGATAAATAAATAAATATTGAAGATAGCTACTTTTACTGAAGGAAAATATTCTTTTATTACTAAATAAAAGTAACACCGCATTTTAAAATGCCGGTGCTTGAGCCGGGTATCGAATTGAGAAAAGTTCCTAAAATAATCACCTGTATTAGGGTATGGAATAAGGTTAAGATCTCAATCAAATTGAAGGGAACACGTAAAGTAATATTATGTTAATTTCAAATTTTATTTCTAGTTGAATTATATGGAATACTTGTAATAAAAAAAAGCAAACGATGCTGTACTTTTATCTTAAAAAAATAAATGAGATTTCCTAGGAATAAAATTTGGTATCTAATAAAATTGGTCGCCATACAAAAGAATACAACGTTTTCAACTATTTAAACAAACTACTGCCGTGATTTTTTTTATATAATAAAGATGAAAAGCTCGAGACCACGTTCTCGAGTATCTTATCTTATGCTTATGTGAAACGAAGGAAGTGTCCTTTGCCTAAATAATTAGTTGATTTAAAATAGTCGACGGACTCACCCGCACGATCTCTCGTGTGCATTTCTGTATACCTATTGCTAAAGGTCACAGCAGTCGATATAATATGCTCTCACATCGCCTGTCCTCCCACATAATACAGGAGCAGGAAAACAAGCCGAACACGACAGGCAACATTGTATTATTTTTATATAAATATACATAAACACCATTGAAATTATGTACGCAAATACTACACATGTGTCCTTTCATCACCTTATTGCATTATAATTTTATGATATATTTCTAGGTACCTACCTATTAACTTTTAATTTTGGCAATATCTACACCTCTCAAGGATAGTAGATTGGTCGTTTCTCTTGAAACTCCTAGCATTGGTAGAATCATGAAGAGGATACCTTTTTTTTTTTTTTTTTGAAATGCTTTACGCGTACCGCTCGCCTGGGGGACGGCGAGACGGTTATGTGGGACTCCCCTCCCTAGGATACCCACTAAAACCCCGCGGCGACCTTCTTCGGCAGTAGGGAAGACCTGGGAAGAAGACGCATAGGCGGCTCCAGGTCCCCCCCGCCCCGCCCCCCTCACAAGGGGAGGCCCATTCCCGGAGGGCGTCTAGCGCACCCTCCGTAGGGGGCGCTGTCGTGCCCCACACCGCGATCAGCAGCGGTATGAGGATGAAGAGGATACCTAGTCATAAATATGTAACATTCAATGCAGTCTGCATACGGGGAATTTGAGAGCCACAAATAATAGTTTGAATAAATAAACTTTAAACAAAGTATTTATTAATAATTATAGTAGCTTAGTTATGAATTTCCGCAAGATAATGCCCGATTCGATATAATTTTGTTTTAATAAAACGAAATATTATTATCAACTATTTTTATTACTTATAAGTAAATCGTTCAACATGTCCCATATAACGAGCGATATAGTCGTATGTGGCGCTAATCTCAGGTAGAGAGGGCCTAATCCCTTGTACAGTCCATGTATGCCTTCGATTTGGTAAATCTTTTTGAAACAATCGAAAATGCCGGTATAGAGTTGTTCACCAATCGCCTTTGTACCTGTAATATATTGAAATAATTTAATAAGAGATTGCCTTTAGTCCTGTCTACAGAATGTTACTCAAGCAGCGATCTCCGCTTGAGGACAGTTAAAAGGGACAGCTTTATGTAACTTGTATGGCGGCATTTCTTTCTAACTATGCTCAAGCACTGATCTACGCTTGAGCAAAATTCTGAAATACGGGCCTAAGTTTGGCGACACGCGACGATTGTGGTTCTTGTTATAGATCAATGAAAGGATTCTTTGTCTTAAGGATCCATGCATTTGGAAGGATCCTGAATTACCTAATAGAGAGTATCATGCTATCATAATAATAAATGATTGAACGATAATTTATAGATAACTAAATTAAAATAGTGTATTCAAAGTTTGATAAGATATGTTACCCTGTGTATATTATTCTTTCACTCAAGACTGTACAGGGTGAAATTAAATTCGTGTAATTCCTGTTTACTGATGACTCCACTCCTAATTACGAATAACTTTCCTCTAAGAACCATAACCGAATTCGATCAAAAAATTTCGATTACCCATAAGTAAACATTTTGAAACCACCATTAGCATGGAATTCGACAATGGTTCCTTGGGAAAAGATAATCAAAAGTGGCGTCACCAGTTCATGGGAATTACACGAATTCAAATTCACCCTGTACAATCATTTATTTCAGATTTCAAATCCATATTTGTTAGTTTACAATTTGTTTAGCCCTAATGTTAGTAGAAAACAGAGAACACACAATAGACATATTATTCAAAAACGTAATGCTGTTACGTTGGTGAGCCTAAAATAAAATAAATGATTTGTGAAAGAGAACTCCTTAGAGCATGCAAAATGTTGGGGTTTGAATTCGTAATTCGACACATTGGGCGCTATATATAGATTGAAGCCTAAGTCTGTCTGTGTGTCTGCTGTATGTGGCGTTGTGGCGCCAACACTGATCAATCAATTTGAAAACAGTTTTTTCTCGAAAGTTTGTATGGAATAGCGTGCGGGATAAACCCTCTTAACAATTGACGAATATATCACATAAGAAACATACAAAAAAGTACAGTCGAATTGAGAACCTCCCCCTTTTTGAAAGTAGTTAAAAAGGGTTTCAATCAAATAATGTAACTATAGAAGGAGGATGTAAATTGAACACATATAGTAGGTCCTTACCTATGAAATTGGCGTTTTGTATGAAGAATTTCATTAAGACAGTTTTCTCCATACAAACATTTTTTATTTTATTTTGGGAACGGCAAATCCAAATTTAGCTAAACTTTGTGTGTATTATCGGATATTAAGTTAAGTATAGGCAGCATTAATTTTTAAAAGTAACCGCTTTATTAAATATTCAGCGAATCTAAGAAATGATTATGGGAAGCACATGAAAATAGCTCTGTTCAAATTTTTTTTATTGTGTGATTTAGCCCCGAAATTAAAAAATATTTCATGTGAAATCTTGAAATAATATTCCATTTTCCAAATAAAAAACAAATTTGGATATAGCTTTGAAAATCGTAGGAATTGGTACATATGATTAACGAAGAAAAAAAATCCAATTTCATAGGTAAAGACCCAATACTTACTTCTCCTTTAGATATATTATATCGTAGGAATCTTCCTACCTACAGGAACCATCTGGTTAAAATACCCACTCTATTCGTATCCGTAGTATATTATGCAACTAGTGAATAAAGGACGGATTTAAAGCGAGGGCCGTAGATGAGTCACGAGCAAGTGAAGGATTCTAACGATTGAATCACGAGCGCAGCGAGTGATTCAACTGTCAGAATCCTGAGCGACGCGAGTGATTCATGGCCCTCGATATAAATTCGTACTTTATTCAGGAGTTGCATTCTATACTTTATACCATGACTACGAGAAAAAGCATTCAACATTTTGAGCGGTAAAAACCAGGGATTTTTTCGGTTTATAGCCTTCTGATAGCCTTTTAAGGTAGGCTTGCAAGTTAGAATATGTTTTTATATCAATGTTATGCCTTGTTTTTACAGTACACCGCAACATAGAATATATACTCCATAATGTCGATGACTTCCTTTTCTTCGACAGTTCATTAAAATAAGTTAAGAAAACAGACTCAGAAAATGTCCCCGAAGCTTGATTTTCATTTTTCCATTTACAAAACTCATTTTGGTTTTGATGTAAACCAGCCGAGATTTGTTGGGTAGCAAGTTTTCTACAATATCGGCCGCCTTCTCTTTCATAAATTCAGGTGTTAACACAATATCTTCTTCGTCACTTGAATGCATAATCGATTTATTATAATTCAATCGATTTATTATAAAGTAACACTAAACTTTGTGTCCGTACAATTCACAGTAAGTATTTGAAATGGCGCCAATTCACTATTTTTTTTTCTATAATGGCAGCAAAGAACACAAAACAGTTTTTAATCTAATGCCAAACTCCTTGTCGCAAATATCGACCAATCAAATCTCGAGAATTTATTTGCACCAAAGAGTTTGAATTTCGAATCTTAGCGCAAGGAGTTTGTATAAGCATTGAAATGGAGATCGGATATATTTTGTGTTCCAAATTCAAACACCAAAACAGTGAATAAAAACAAAACAGTGAATAAAAGGCCTTTTTATTCACTGTTTTGCGTGAATAAAATAAGCTTTTTAGAGTAGGTATGGTATAAATTAATATTTCGGACACTTACACCAATCACCTAGTCCCAAACTAAGCAAAGCTTGTACTATGGATAACGGAAAACATACATAAAATGTATACCGGATGAGTTTTTTTACCGTAAGTGAAAAAATAGGGCAAATTAGGTAAGTGAAATAAAAGGTATTGGCAAAAGGTAGATTAATTATTTTTTTCAAAACTATCATCGAATTAAGCGTTAATTGTGTTATTTGACGGTCGCATTTGTAGCCTATTCCACATAATTACATCATTAAATTAAATAAATAAAGAAAACTTGGAGAAAATATGAGTTTCAAATAAATTTAATAATAAATAGGAACCAAACAAATCCTGCCAGTCGCATATCAATTTCCGGTCGGAGAGCATCCGTTTTTGAAAAAAAAAAAATATAACTACCTATGCCAATACTTCTGTTTCACTGACCTGTTATGTCCTATTTTTTCCTTACGGGAAAAAAAACTCATCCGGTATAAACATAATGACTCGAGAATATTATGTTCGTATTCATCACACAAATATTTACTCTTCGCGGGATTACACCAATCGGTTGTCAAAATGGCTAATCCAACTTACAAAAACTGTGCGATAATTATCACTGTATTTAAGAAATATTTAACAATTCTTAGGGAGACTATTGAAAGTATACATTTGATTTTTTGGTGTAAATGGCCACCCAAGAGAATATAACCATGACAGTCAATGGAAATCATTCACCCACCCTTGTCCAGTTGACCCAGACGTGCGCCCATAAGCGTTTTAATTGACAAAACTTTACACAAGCCCAAAAGACCCGAAGCGAACGGACAATTACCCTGATTGTAAAGCCTCGTGTTGATTACATCTATCGGCGATCCGATAAGCACCACGGGCACACCGCAGACAAGACTCGCGATGAACGCAGCGGATGCGGAGGAGCGAACATAATCACGCGTTAGGAGATACTCTTTCACTCTGCAAATTGTAACATGTACGGAACCACCAAGGCTTTTCGGTCTGCAGGCATTTAGGGTGCAAGCAACAGAATACACAATTTTGTTTGAAGAAAATACAGAACATTCCTACAAGTCAAGCGCATCTTAAATAAAACCTTAGCCAGACTTAACTACCACTACAAAGAGGTAAATACTGGATTGTCATAATGGTTGAATTTCACAACACCACCACATAGTAATCGTATCGTCTCAAGCATGAAATATTTCAGTACGAATTGCCTCAAAATCTATTTTCCAGTGAAAGAGTTCTCTCAGGGGTGCTCAGGCATGACCAGTTAGTACAGTAGACAGCACGACGACGCAGTGAGACCTGCTTACACTGTAAGTTCTAAGATCGTCGTGACCGGTGGCTCACGTGCTCCTAGCCAATCAGCACGCTCTTCATCTTGTCGGTACGCGACCAGACGGTGGATACGTTCCTATTACGGTCTGGGTGTAGTGAAATTCAAACCTTAAATACTTCAGAACCTTACTTCACAGCTGATTTTGAAAACAGTGTCAACGAATATGAATATGTGCACGAAAAACCCTGGATGTACAGATTTACCCTGGTTGTAAAGTCGGACAGCGGTGACGTCGATAGGGCAGACCGTTGCTACCACAGCCACGCCACTGATCATACTCGCCATGAACGCTAGTCCAAACGGAGACTCCTTGCATATACCGTAATTGAGCAACGCTTGCTTTACACTGAGGGCGAAATATATTTATTCAGCTACCTTCCCATAGATAATGGGCTTTGACTCTTTCTTATTTGTCATCTAAATCACTTTGCATCAGATTATTAACTTACGTTTTGGAGATAGATCCATAGGTGTTATTAATAATTTACCTTATTCTTTCAGGCAGGTCGGAGGTTTTAGGAGAATCCACCAATATCAAAAATCAAAATCGTAGTAAAAATCAAAAATAGATAGCCAGCATACATAGACCATTGATAGGACAGCAGCGTCATTGCGGAAGAGGCTTCTAAAAATTTACGAGCGATGACGATCTGGGTAAGTCATCTTATATTATGGAAGACGACGTAAATACTAGGTACTTCGGGACAGGCCTTTGCCTAGCAGTAGATTTTATAGTAGGTTGTTGCTGTATATGTAAATCGTTAGGCCTCGCTGTGTGTAAATCCCTAAGAAGTTGTTGTATAGATTTGTTTATGAATAAAATTATCGGTATCACCACGATAAATACAAAAACCTAATATTATAATGTGTTACTCACGTGGAGAATGTGGTGAGCTGTACCATGCTGCCCACGGCCAGTCTGACGCAAGTCGCGTTTAATCCTGCGAAGAGACCCTGCATGCCCTCATGCCTATATATTTTCTTGAAGGCATCGAAGGTACCTATGGGATAATCAGTAAGACGTGACAATGTTTTGAGAGCGATATATCGATCACTCGTTGGTAGAAAGAGAATAAGAGAAGTCCAGTCCACTCCAGGAATAAATAGTTAACCAGTATAACGCCAATTAGCTTGATATTTCACCCATCAACACTATATAGTCCGGGCATTACCCGCTTCCACACTCCTCCCACTGCAACTCCTATAAGCCAGGATGAACAGGGGTGCACGGCGCCTAGTGAAGGTATATAATATAGTCCTGGTAAATTCTCTCCTCTCGAAATCGCTAATTGGGAGAGGCGTCCAGGAGTACGTTTTTATAAGCAGTTGAGGATAACCACCATGTTTGGTTGATTAGAATTTAATGTCACGGCTATAGGAGATGAATAGCCACATAAAATTAGATGTTTAACTATGTATACAAGAATGTTACCGTTATAAACATGTTGTCGTCCCACAGCTATAGTAGGATGTGAGGCAGTTTGAATCCTAGTCTTTACGACAGAAGCAGGGTTGCCAACTACCCCGCTCAACGCACCGCCTGCAGTCGACCAGAATACGGCTTTCGTCACTACGATTTCCCCGTTCTTGTTTTTCGTCCAACCCCGAGATTCCGCCATACGGTATACGCCTAATCTGCCGAAAAATACAAGATCTCTCTACCTAACCTGAGTAAACGTGAGCTGAGCTGGGCGTAACTACACAGTTATTCTAACGTCAAACAACAATTATGACAGCCTCTGGAGAGAGCACATCTGCAGTGAGAAATGGCAATATGATCGAAATCGATATTTCTCAGATGACTATAGTCGTGTGAAATATGGAGAGCAATAGAATCATTCCTTTAGTTTGCCAAAAAGGTATTTTTGGTGCCTTCCAATCTGCTTACTACAAAAGTATTTCTAAGAAATTCACCTGACAGAGTTTACAATGAACCCGAACACCATAGCGGGCGCTAGTCCCTTCTGGACAGCAAGTAGGCCGTCCGTGCGCGCGATCACGTAGAGTGCATGGAGCATGCCGCGATAGCGCGCCTGGTGTTCATTGCGCGCGCGCAACTCGCCTTGCAACTGCAGGCGGGTCTTCACCACGTCCACTGGGTTGGTGGCTATAGTTGCGCCTGCCCCGGCAATGCCGCCGATTAGGAAGTCCATGTTTTGTTACCTGATTGGATTATAGTACGACATAGATTTAACCTCCTTCAGAAATTTTGTATGGTTGTTCAGACCACCAAACTGAACACAAGTTTCCCTAGTTCAGGCACCAGTCTTCACATAGAATTATAGTCCCTAGCTATATTTAACTCTACTGTACAATAATGCTTATAATATGGAGAAAGATAAATAAATGATTGATTGATCAAACTGAACACACGCAACACGGTCGCATTTTATTTGTCATGTAACTGTATGTGCCTATTTATTTATTCTATATTTGTTAAATGTATCTTTGACTTTCGAAAACATTCGTGACGAATTCTTGTGGGCGTGACCATGTTGGTATAAGTGCGTCATCACCTTAAGCGTTCGCCGCGTGATATTACTTTAATAGTACTACAATTGCTGCGATGATACCCACAGATATGATACTGCGAGTTTGTAAGGATGCCGTGTGTCCCAGCCATGGAGCACTTGAACTGAACCTATTTTTCTACTCTACCGGCAAATACTGCTAATAACGTAAAACATTATTTATTTATGTTTATTTACATATAGACTCAACAGCATTATTACAAATTCTTATACAGAAAACTAATACTAAACTTATGCCAAATAAAAATTCTTATTAAGTTACTGAAAATTGCCTTTATAATTGAATAGGTAACGTTTTAATTATATTACAATAACATTGGTACTTTTACATTTTATTGTCATACTTCATCAGCAGTAACAACAAAAAGAAATATTTTTCAATATCTCCTTTTTTCCAATGACACTATCTACAATAATATGTATTATTGTGAGTGACTGTGTGTTAGTTAGTGTGTGTGGTAGTGGGTCCTGCATGATGGAGTAAATTGATGGACGGACATGGCTCAAGAAAAACGATCGACAGAGGCGAGGACTTTAAAAATTATCCCGTTATTCGTCCTCAAAGGGGAGCGCAGAATCCTCCCATCCCACTCGGATGGGATTAGGCTTGCCAGACCGCCGGGAAATCCGGGATTGTCCCGGAATCTTGCCTCTTGTCCCGTGTCCAGGAATTAGCGCTCATTGTCCCGGATTTTGAAAAGTTATTATTTTTTAACAAAATAAACTAGCAACGAATGGAATGACATGGCTGCCGGTGAGCGAGTGCGGGAGGCGCGCGGGACGGGAGTGCGTGCAATAGTTATACTTCACTCGCCCGCGCCCGCCGCCTCCTCTCTCTCGCCGCGCCCTCTTTGTTTTTTAAGTTAGGAATTTATTGATATAAGATTTATTTAAGGTACATAGTGGTGTCGATTCGGATGTACAACGAACTAACTAAATTTAAAGCAGATGAAATGAAATGAAATGAAATGAAATGATTTATTGCGTAACAATAATTCACGACAGTAATTAGTTGTTGAGGACCCCTATTAAGTAAATAAATACCTGTACCAGGAGTCCCCGCTCTTCGTTACAAGTGCAGATACATCCTTTTCTAACACTATTAACATGAAAGGGACGACTATAAATTAAGTCCTGTCAAATTAAGTTAAGAGCTGTCAAAACAAGTCGCTCCATAGTATTTTAATCGTGACGTCGCTATGTGTACACCTAATATTGATAAAGAAGTGCTTGTTTTGATCCTTTTACTTAATTTGACAGGACTTAATTATATGTCGTCCTTTTCATGTATTAGTGGTTAGAAAAGGATACATATAATTTAAATTTAGTTTAGTTCGTTGTACATCCGAATCGACACCAGTATCTTATTATTATTGTTTTGTTTTCTTCAGTTTATTACTATTTAATTTGTAATTTAGTAATTGTCTACCAAAGTTTTAATTTACCAATTTAAGCTAATTACATACCTACAGCTAATAAAAGTATGTTTTTTGAAAAAATGGCATTTCATCTTTTAAATATAAATATGAATCCTTTGAAAATAAAAAAAATATATGATATTTTCTATTATGGCCACGACCCGACATTGTTTTTTTTTTTTTTTTAGAACTGTCCCGGATTTGATAAGTTCCTATCTGGCAACCCTAGATGGGATGCTTGATAGTGCCATTGATCTTATCTAAATCTGCCGCCAAGCAGCAATGTTAATAGCATTATTGTATTCCGGTTGTCAAAGATAAGATAGCCAGCCACCCAAATGTGTTGGGGTTTCCGGGTCAGTACGCTTCCACCTTCGACCTCATCTCACTTAACATTAGGTGTGATTGAGGTCAAGTACCAACCCGTTGTGCATAAAAAAAACCACCCAAAAATCTACGATTTATTCCATGAAAAGTGATGCAAAAAGAAAGAAATATAATTTAGGGTGGTGAGGATGATGAGATTATTTGCTGAGTGGGGGAAGTGATAAACTTCTTTTCAAACTCATCCCATTTATCTCTTTAATTAGTCTGGTGTCCAAGGTAGCAATATAGTCACGTAGGGCACCGTTTATCCTCAGTAGACGTGGCCGTGTGGATTATCATTGTCAATCTTAGCTTATACAGTGGGAGAAGTTTGGAGGTGGATTGTTTCTTGATATCGATGACGTCGTTAACGTAAGGTACACAAAGGCACCTACAAACTGCCAGTCACTTAAGAAAGAACTCATAGAATTAATGTAGGTATTATGCGTAAGTCGAGGGTGATTTATCACAAGATCGCTGGAATATATAATGGTTATTTATTCATGGCTTGAATCATCCATTTAAAGGTCAAGTTCAAGTTCATTCCGTGCAACTATTTTGTTTCGAGTCTAAAATGAAAGTCAGCGCTGTTTTTAACATTTTGGTGTTTGAAATCAGTCATGTGAAGTATCCATATACAAGTCTCTTATAATATTTAGACGATATCTAAAGAATCCTTGTTCACCTGGATGTTTGTGCGATCAGAATTGGTCGGAAACGACTGAACTGATTTTAATGAAACTTTTAGTGACCGTAGCAGGCGTTGGTATAGGTACTTATATAAGTAATGCTCATTATTTCATCCCAACAAAATACCGGTCGCGTCCTTACAACTTATGAAGTTCCTCAAATAAACAGGTGTAACAGACAGACACCAAAGCGAGATTCATGGTTCTTTGATTGTAATGAATGTTTCAAGGAAATGCGATAATGACAATACGATACGTCTGGTATGAGATTGACTCTTATTGAAGCGGCAACTTTAAGCGATTTAAACTATTCCCCTTTTTAGTAGGCATAACATCAAGTCACAGACTACCTTAGTCTGTGCATCAAGTCTATAAAAGTTGAAAAACAAACGTTCGAAGAATAACGCTGCTGTACATCGGTGGGGCTTTGCTGTAAACCTCTTGATCGTGTTTATTGTTGATTTACTGTGGAATTGAAGCACTTTCTTTAAACTTACAACATACATGTAGCTTCATAAAAATTATAACTATTGGTAATTGAAACGACATTATTAACATAAATATCCGTTTCCTCCATATTGCCATGCCTGACAAGGTACATGTTTATGTTAGTACTTATCTATGTATTGTAACTATGACATGTGTAATGCAATAAATATATGAATTATGATCGCCTTTTACTACATCCACGGGAAGAGATGTGTTGATCTTACCTATTCTATTCTGCCGGGTACCACACGGCTTGGAGACGGATATATAGAGAACTAAATGTTAAATAGGTACACATTTAATAATGCAAACCGCGTGTTAAAGAGGCACATAATTTGCTCTCTAAATATGAATAGGTAAGGTAATCCTGTAACTAGGTTATTCTATTCTAAAAGCTGACCTTTACCTAGTTTACCTTAGATATAATAACAAGAAAGCTTTACACACACTATTATAGCAAACAATCGAATTATCAATATAGTGATTTTGTCCTCGACACGGCACGTGGGCCAGCTGCGGATGCACTTGACACAAATATAATATTAGTTACGTAAGGCATGAACGGGTCACCGTGATGGGTAGCGATAGAATGATAGGGTGTACACCAATAGGTACATAAGTTATTACATTACTCGTATTTATAGTATACGTTTTATTTAAAATTGTTAATTTATCCAGATCGAGCTTCAAATGATCGGAAGGCTGGCTTCTATTTCGCTCAGAGGCTAAGTCTGGCTGTCCAAAGAGGAAACGCACTTAGCCTCTTAGGCACCCTTCCGTTTCAGCAAGATCTGAGACAATTTTTTTATTTGTAAATGTGTATTTTATATACCTATTTATTACTTTTAAATTTGTAAATGTGTATTTACTATTTCGTTTTTGTAAATATGTACAAAATTCTTTGTGTGATGTCAAATAAATAACATTTATCCTATTTAAATTACATGAAACAACAAATTTATAAAACACAATTGAAAATACCTGTATACTCGTATTATATTTATGTATATTATTATTTTATAGGTATGTATGTTCTCGTACAATAAATTGGACTGTAATGGTTTCTCGTGTTTAACCCCCGACCTGAAAAGAGATGTGTCTTAATTTTGTAGGTTATATCTGTAGGTGTTATTTATTGTGTATCTAAAGTGGCTGAACAGATTTAAAAGTAATTTTTTTTTAATTTTTAAACGTCTTCTAAAAATGAGGAGTTTCCCAATTTGACTAGATTTTTTTGTATGTCATGTTTAATAGGGTTTAACGCCAATTACTAAAAATTTAGATAAGGATTGATGATGCATTCCGGAACCTTATTAAAGTCGGAGGTTTTGCCAATTTTTGACGGTTCAATTATCGAAAGCTGTTTGCGAGATGGTTCAATTCAATTCTTTATTGCGTTC
Source organism: Oegoconia quadripuncta (assembly GCA_949316235.1). Classification (NCBI taxonomy): domain Eukaryota; kingdom Metazoa; phylum Arthropoda; class Insecta; order Lepidoptera; family Autostichidae; genus Oegoconia; species Oegoconia quadripuncta. The sequence goes on along the minus strand of OX438752.1, from coordinate 24,727,226 downwards.
CATAATGTAGCTAGATTCTTTCTAAGTCATTTTGAAAATGTTCATAGTCTCTCGAGGGTTTTCAAAATTTTCAATATAATGTTGACCACGTAAAATATGTAGTTAATAGTTGTGTTCCTACATCATCGGTTGCGTATAAAAAGGGAGTTCAAACCAGTTTTTATCAATGCTTGTGTACCTACCAGCTGTTGATTTCTCACAATTAAGTAGATAGATACCTTGATACTGTCCGTAACCGGGCACAAGGTCTAATAGGTAATTTAACTTCAATAATAGATACAGGTCATTTGATAGATCTTTGATGACCAACTCGCCTGGGGAAACCTGAAATATTTGACTATATTGCTGATACCCCGATTTCGTCCACGTGGAATTCAAACTCAAACTCAAAAAAGTTTTGATATAAGTATTCTTTATTGCACCAAAAAAAATTACATATAACAGAATACTAAGAATAGGTCATGTACAAAGGTGGACTTATCTTTTAAGAGATTTCTTCCACCAACCTGAGCCAATGCTTAGTGGTAATCCAGTAATTTTGCTGGTTCCGGTGGACCCCCTGCAGCTACATTTTTACCATATTCCCACAAAACTCGACAAAAAATGTGAAGATTAGATCTATGGAAATTTGCGTTACGGCTGAATTCCAACAACGAATTAATAATTTTCGAAAAAAAAGTACGAATCAATTGGTTAATTAATTAATTGATTGTGCTGTGAGTGGAGGTCAACAAAAGTAAAGTGAAGTCAAACCAACATATTAATTCTTCACTATCGAAAGCAGATAAATTTTCGTGGACCCTTACGATTTGTGAACCATTTTTTTGTCACGCCAACGTAAGCCCCCGTCGAGTCTCCCGTGGACCCTTGGGTGTCCAACTGGACCACTTTGGGAACTAATGATCTAGATAGTCAGAAATGTTATAATAGCCTTTGGCACATTTGACGTTACAAGCCCTATTCTTATGGAGTTCAAATTACCTCTGCCAAATGTTGTGCAAATCGAATCAGGGACATAGTTTGGTCGTGAAAACAAAGCAGACGGACAAATTAGCTGTCGTCTTTAGGAAGGAACTCATGAGATAAGTGGTGCAACTTTTCCAAATAATGCATCTTAAAGTATAAAACCAGCAATCGTATGACCGAAAGGCACATTCTTTTCGCATCGCCAAACTTCTTTCTTTAAACATTTCTAACTTGACATAATACCTAACGTAGGTAATAAAATAACTAAATCAATAAGTCATTCAATTGTATAAATTACAATACCAACTAGTCGTTAATACATTTGTTCAGAGACATGCCACGACAAACAATATTAGAGGCAGGTCTACGGGCACCTGAAGGTCAGTGCGATCGATGCGCGTGGTTATAATGATGGTCATTACCCGCTATCTACCACTATACTGACCCTTCCCCCGCTTTTACAGGGCCGTATTCAGTACAATAGGTAGGTATAACTGGGCCTCAATTTTCTATCAGTATTCAGACGATATATCTCGATATATATATATCGAGTCATTATCCTACAACAATACCTTTTCATCTCAACAGCCTTACACGTCCCCACAGCCTGCTCTCACTGGGTCAGAGGACGGGCCATAATCCACTAGTGGTAGACTAGTGGCCACCTGACAGTTAGTGTTTTTAAGCGATTCTGTAGGTCACAGACTTGGCTTAACACCTGCCGTCTGATCTACTCCTCCGAAGGACTCGTATTAAAATTCCACTAGTGGTCGCCCATCTAGCCTATCAATTCCACTAGTGGTCGCCCATCTAGCCTAACAATATCTTTTACGGTTACATATTATAATGTCGCAAAACATAATGCCTTTACTTAAAATGCATGAGTCCAAAATACCCGAATTCGAAATACCTTATATTTAAAATGACAAGTACTAAATACTTAACCCTAAAATATTCAACCATAAAAGACTTGACCCTAAAATTCCAGGGCAAAATAAAAAAGTAAGAGTGACAATCAATCATCAACATATCTACAAAAGTATAACATCCGAAGTCCAAGATATCGAAGTACACTACATCAAGTAGCCCGATGTACGTGAGTTCCTAACATTCAAGCAAGAAACAAGGTTCGCTCCCGCCTTAACCTACGATGTTAGGTTGACATTTTGTAGTGAAACAAACATTATTTTTACTCTTCAGTAGTTGATAATTAATAATTTGTGACCAATAATACTTGTGACCTTTAAACGTACCTATTCTATTTTTGATTTTGTAATTTTAGGATAATTGAAAATTTTAAATTTAAATAAACGGTATTTTAAAATCTGACGTAATAATTATTAGTATTGCAAATTTCGGAATTGTATAGTAAGGTGTACGGGTCAAGGTATTACGAATAAGAAGGTATTTCGATTTAGGGTATTTTGGGCTGATGCATTTTAAGTAAAGGCATTATGTTTAGCGACATTATAATATGTAACCTTTTACATATAAGTTATCTACAATTAGTTAAGTTCTTATCTCTTAGTTCATCGTCATAGCTTATTTCGGTAGTCGTTATTAATTATTATTAAATGTTATACCTCATTTTGGAAAAACGTAACCTTAAAGGATAACTTTGTTGTTCGTCTATCTGTCCGTATAAATAAGCCCTTTTTCTCAGTAACGGCTGGAGGTATTACGTTGAAATTATTATTGAATACTAAGGTCTGCAACTCCATACCCACTGCCGTAAAAATATAAATTTAAGATTCAGAGTAGGTAACGCAATATACGCCCGTTCAAAGAGTATTTTCATACTAAAGGCCCCACTCGCTAACAGGTCCCTACAATCTTGAAATTTGCCGCGAAGGGAGGTCTCCCCGTGTGGTTCCCGGCAGAGTAGGATAGGACCAGCTCGTCTCTTCCCGTGGGTGTTGTAAAAGGTGACTAAACAAACAGTATAGACCAGTGATGCATGTGCATCCTCGTCTTGGTGCGGGGCTCCTAATAAATCTGTGATAGGGATCCCGTTTGCCCAGCGTGTCGATTAGGGGAATCCTCCTATGGAAAGGATGCAAATCGCTCTATAAGAGAGACTTATGTTAAGTAATGGACTTTTATAGGCCGTTGATGTGTCTGAGGTTTTGTGACACAGGTGGAGGAATTATTTAAACGAAAATGATTCATCGTAATATTAGGAATTAGTGAATGGTAATTCGTTTATGCCAGTCAAGACTCCAGAAGATTTCGAAGATCGTACAAAGATGGAAACAATATAATTTCTACCTTTTCTTGTATATCACAGTGTGGTTGACTTTGATGAAACATCGTTGGGTCCACATCGCCGCCCTCTTCATGGGTCTGGCTATAACTAATAGTGTCCTTCGTGAACTTCACTCTCACACTTTCATATTTCATGCATGAGCATTTTGATCTAATGAATATAACAATTGTAACAAAGAATTTCATCGGTGGGTCAATTTAAATGTCCGTCTGGCTAGCTACCACCATCTTAGATTGTCAGAGTCCCCCAAATAAGATAAGGTTTACGGGTCAATACGTTTCTACCTTCTGCCTCATCTTCAATTATCATCAGGCGTATCTGAGGGCACAAAGTAACACGTCGTGCATAAAAAAAAAAGAAAAAAAACACATTTACTTACATATAGAAATGAAAAATAGCAACAATCTCTTTAGATTTTTCACACTGGCCAATTTTGTGTCATCAAAATGACATACGAAATAACTCATGTACTGTCAATCCAATGTCAATCACTGGTCTGGTCAGAAATTTCCCCGAACAGCCGAAATACGCAAGCCGCGATAAGGGCTGACATCGGACGGTGCGTCGATGCAGGAGGTACATGGTGTTGGTGTCCAGTCACGCGCGTGAGCTGTTCGATTACCATCGGCCGTCAGGGGGGAGGGGGCACCACGCCGCCCAAGGTCGCCGGCGGCTGTCGGCCGGCGGGCTCGCGAGCCTCCGCACGCCCCATGCTGCCCGCACCCGCGCCAACCCCACTCGCGCCGCTCGACCACCACAAAACGCGTGCGCTCACCACTATCTACGCACCGCGAAAGTTTAAGCCGCGGAAAAACAAAACAGCGCAGTCGAGAATGCTCGATGATCTACCCATCAAACCGAGCTTGTCCCCTTTCCATCCGCTTCCTGCAATCGGACAGAAGGTCGAAGAGAAACCCAAGACAAAAGTGATCGTATTCGATTTGAACAAAAATGACAGGCCTACTCCGATGGAAAGCGGAATCAAATTGCGTGACGTTCTTAAACCGTTGACACCTTTAAGGATCCACGGTTACACGAGAAAAAAGTCGTTGGACCCTCTAGAGGAGAAGAAGCCTCTGCAGTTGCTGCGGGAGAACACGTACGATGTCATCAAGCCGATTTACGTGAACGCTGATAAAGTGAAAAAAAGAGATACATCCAGACCGAGGAGGACACCCCCAGAAAACAGTGAACAAGATAGCAATAAAACGGAAGGGAAAATATCTCCGAAAACCAGATTTAAAAAAGCGGCAATACAAGTTGCTAAGTTGTCATCCATGCCGGAGACTGGTAAACTATTGTGTCTAAGAGAGAAACAGACATTCAATCTTCCTCACCGAGAAGATGATAAATCTGTGAAATTAGAAGAGCTGCCCCATAGTCCCACGCATAAGTTAACAAAGCTCTCGGAGATATTCCAAAATCTAGAAATGAAAGGTCGGCACAGAGATAAAATGAAAAAGGAAAACAGCTGGTTCTAACTTGAATCCCTAGGTTAAGAGAGACTTTATGTGTCTTCTACTCAGAAGAAAATGTTTTAAGTGTTAACGTGTTCATAAGCGTTTGTTTTTTTTTTAATAACTTTAATGTTAATGTATACGAGGGATATTCTAATTGCTCAAAGTTTTGGTGTTGTGTACCTACTTACTATTTAACTATAAATGTTTTATTAAAGTGTGTCTAAAGTTTTCTAAAAAATAAACTTTCTTTGAAGTAAATGTGCAAGTTTTGTGACTAAAACCCATAATATCAAATCTCCATTTATACGTATATCTATAAAAAATTATAAAAGTTCCTCCGTGTTAATCCTACCAATATTTGCGTCAGATTGGATGAAATTTGATGCGGATATAGTATATACTCTGGATTAACATAAAGAGTACCTACATTTCATACGATAAAGTGATTACACGAGACAAACCGTGGACGGAAGACTAGTCTACACTATTATATAGAGGTAAATTTGTATGTATGTGTATATACAAAGACGAAATCATTAATGTATTGCACTGAAAATTACAGCCGTATTAATAAATCGATCTTCAGATTGAGATCGCGTCTCAGTCTCAATACTATTTATTGATACTGTTTTAAGAGAGTTTATTCCGCACGGTATTCCATGCAAACTTTCATGTAAAATTTTTCATTTCACATTTCATGTCAAACGAATAAACCGATTCTAATGAAACTTAATAATACGCTACATAGATCTAAAAAGTTAGTAGAGGAAATTTCCCGAAAAGAGATAAAGCGATTTTAAGTAAATTAAAGCGATTTTAAGATTTCCATAGTAACAGAAAAAATGCAATATACTTCAATTCGATATTTTGAAAATGTTTTTACTAACTTTTTAGATCTATGTATCCTGCTTATACGTATAAAGTTTCATTAAAATCGGTCTTATGCATTTCAAAAATTTGGACTTGAAAGTTTGTATTGAATGCTGTGTGGGATAAACCCTCTTAATATGCAACAGTTTCTCAAGTGTCAACCGATTTCTGATCTGAATCTTAATAAATAAGATGTCTTAATCATCTCAATCTTAAGAACGGTTGATTAATATGGACTTCATAGCTCACACGAGCTGTGGAGAAGGTGATGCTCGATGGTTCACCATGAGATTGAATCAGAAATGAAGAAATCTGTAGAAGAATTAAAGTCCCCTACATTAATAAGTAGCAATGGGCAAGGCACATAGCGCGTAGGACTGATAGCAGCGGCGTGCCCAGCGTTTAGTTATAGGGCAGGCAGAATGGTAAAGTTTACTATTAAATAAGTAAAAATACAACTACAAAATAATTATTTACTTTTATAGCAATACTCGTAATCGCCGTAATTTTTTTAACCGCCTCCGTGGCTATACAACATACGGTTTACGAATCGGAGGTCGCGGGTTCGATCCCCAGCGGGGTACATGTTTAGTACCCGGTTTGGTTAGTGGTAGGGCATTTTAAATGTCCGCCTGGCTAGGTACCACCATCTTATCTAAATCTGCCGCCTACCAGCAATGTTAAAGCAATGTTGTGTTCCGGTTGTCAGAGATAAGATAGCCAGTTCCCCAAATATTTGGGTTTCCGGGTCAGTACGCTTCCACCTTCGGCCTCATCTTCATTTAACATCAGGTGTGATTGAGGTCAAGTGCTAACCCGTTGTGCATAAAAAAAAAACTGTTTAGAATTTTCTGTTCACATCAGTATGAATCAGCTGTCTTTACAATGCGTTTCAAGGAAAGCTTACAATTTTCTAGGGTAGGCACTGCCTTGACTGATAGTCGTTGGGGCATAAAAGTTCAAGAGTGAAGACCACGCCCCGGCAATCGCAGCCTGGGTCGTCCACCCACTCGGTGGGCGAATGAAGGTTGCGGGAAGTAGCAAGATGCAGGCCGCTTAGTAATTTGATTTGAAAAGGGTGTGCTGTGAGGTTTCGGCACGTAAAAAGAAGGAACCAATCCGTCTCTTCCCGTGCGTGCGTAAAAGGAGACGAAGGGGCTTTTCACCAAAAACATCTAAGGATTTACATGTTTCAACGTCGATGGGCTCACCCCCTATCATGTGTGCATTTCTGTGTATTTCAAAAGGCGAACTGTGGATGTTGTTTCAAACTTTTAAACGTTAATGTTTGGGATATCGCTGATCACTTCATTTGGGATAAAGATCGCGACGTTATGTGTGTATGTTATTCGTTTTCGAAAGCGGATTTTGCGAGACGGTTTTTATTCTTGGGCATGATTGATGGAAATCGACAGTTGGTTTGTTGTTGACTCAAAAAATGATTCACGTTATAAGAGGTATATCACGGAGTAATTTACTAGGTGCGTAATTTCAATGCGCTTAGTCGATGTCACTGGTGACCCAAGAGCTGGTCGTTTATCTGCATCCAATGAGGAAAGGCTGCCAGCGTTTTGGGTACCTTGCCTCGCGGCCCCAATTTTTTACATTTGTTCTAGTTTATATTTAAATTCTATCTCTTTATTTGTTACTGTTTTTAAATAAATATTTTTTTTCAACATTCATTCTTTAACTTGATGCAACGTTGCCAGTTTATCAATTACATTTAAGAGGAAGCTTTCACTAGAATACGTAATAAATTTATTTATTTACTAGGTACGACCAGCGTACATACATACATCCGAAAACCATTACTTACTTCGGTGCAACCGGGCAATAAAACAAAGGAATATGAATAATAAAAAAGCGATGAGAAATATTCAAGTGTTAGAACACGTCATAGCCATTTTCATTGGGTGAACTACTTGACCTTGACGAGTTGTCAACAAGTGGGGTGTGGGGTGCGTGTCCGACCCCGCTAACTCCTTGCTTGAATCACCTATGTACGCTTGACCACCTTCGTCGTTTATATACAAGGTGAAACTTAATTCGTATAGTTCCAGGAACTATACATTCCCCGATGAACGATTGTCGAATTCGATCAAAAAATTTTCAATTACCCATTAAAGTAGACCATTCTGAAACCACCTTTAGTGTGGAAGTCCAACAATTTTCGGCTGTAATAGTTCCTAGTGGAAAGTTATTTGTAATCAGAAGTGGAGTCACCAGCCGAACCACCACCAGTTAGGCATTAAAAGATATACCCGTAAATTAAATAAATAAATAAATATTTCGGCCACTTACACCAATCATCTAGTCACAAACTAAGCAAAGCTTGTACTATGAATGCTAGATAATGGATAAACATACATAATTTTATATAAACATCCATGACTCAGGAATAAATGTTCATATTCATCACACAGACATTTACCCGTCGCGGGATTCGAACCCGCAACCGTTGGTTTCCCTGACAAGGTGACTATCCACTACACCAATCGGTCGTCATTATTTTTAATAGAAACACATTTTTCAACTTTAACTTAATTGGTAAAATATATAATATAGGTACTTGCGTTTCTTATAAATGCTTAATTTTTAGCAATTGTTACAACATTTACAACCTTTATTAAATGTTTCAAGAAAATTGCGGTTATGCGTTTTTTCCGAGATCTACATACATGCTACATCTCGATCTCTCATAAACTGGTCGGGCCTATTGAAAATGTTAATTAAGCATCCAAACATCTTGTCTAAAATTTGTAATGCTGTAACTTTGCCATATGCAGACAAGTGACGGATTTTTTTTTTACTTTTTATTACCGCTACATACTTTTTAGGATTCCGTAGTCAACATGAAACCGTTATAACTTCGCCATTTCCGCCTGTCTGTCTCTTAGTATTAGAAAGCTGTAATTTGGCATGGGCATAAAGTGCGTCGGTTGCTGAGCGGTTCAGACGCGGTCACCCAATTTATGAGGACCAGGTTCAATTCCCAGACAGGCCACGTACCAATGAGTTTTTAAATTTAATTACTTATGTGCATTTAACCGACTGCTCTTAAACCTGCATGCCTGAGAAATAAAAATTCTAAGGCATGTGAAGTCCAGCATTGGGCCAGCGTGGACGACTATGGCCCATACTCCCTCGTTATGAGGGATGGAGATGGAGTCCATTTTTGACATCACACTGCACTCACCGCATTCAAAATCTGTTTCTGTATATTGTGATAATTTTCTTGTTTTTGTTAATATTATTGTTGCTATAGTGTGGTGTCAAATAAATATATGTCTATGTGTCTATTATACGAGGGAAGGCCAATATTATATCCCTGCAGTGGGATGGTTACTGAGATGATGATCAGGGGCGTAGCTACCGCCGTATTTGCCGTATCAATTATACGGGGCCCCCGGGAAAAAGAATAAAAACTTTCTAATTTATTTTATTTTACAAATGACAAGATTCTATAAAGCAATTCCTTTTTTTCCCGCCTTAAGCGTGCGTTCAAAAGTTGGCAACACTACATCGTTATGGCGGGCTGCGGGACTTCCCCGTTTTACTTACTTTTTTTTTTTTTACGTTTGCCGAAAAAAAGGCAAGGAGAGTGAATATTTAAAATTCGATTTTTATTTGTAAAATGGGTAAATTATGTGATAAATAAATATTTCTTCTCACAATATTTTTTTTCTTTTGTGAAAAATCTTTACCTCCATATAAGGGCCTCCAAAAAAATTTTTATACGGGGCCCCGACAAGGCACGCTACGCCTCTGATGATGATGATAGATATAAATCACGCCAACAAAGTGGTAAAATAATATCTTGAAAATAAATTTTTTGCAGGGTACCTCCACGTCTGACGTAGGGTTGAATTTTTTTAAATTTTTGTACCCTATCTTGTGGGATGTCGTTTGAATTTAGTAGTCTTTTAAAAATATTACAGGTTATCTTGACCATTTTTTCGATTCAGGGATCCCGTTTCCAAACTGCAGATTTTTGTTAGAGTCAAGTGATATTTTTATTAGTCACGCAACTTATACGGTTCTTTTTGGATACGTGAAAAACTTTTCAAACGGAAAACTCTCACATCGAAATAGGCTTTACAAGTTAATGAGTAATAGTCGATAAACTTATAAACTGTACTTTCGGTTGCTAATTATTTATCAAACAATGAAAAACCCCTTCTAAATCCACATATTGTGTCAGTGAACTACGGAACCTTACAATGCGGTTTTATAATCCAATAAACTCATGGCTAGTCACAATCGCTATCTAAAATGTCAAAAGTCAATCCGTGGATGAGATATCACTAGTGCATTTCATGACAGTGCTTTCGTGCTTCGGAGGGGGCGGTCACGTAAGTGGGTCCTAGTGGGCGGCTTACTGCGTAGTGATGTCCCTTGATAAAGTGCAAACCCGAAATAGGGTAATCCTGATCAAAAATTATCGACCAAATGATCAGAAAAACACACTTTTAAATAGAATTGCAGAAAGTACATCAATTACAATAGTCTTTATGAGTCACAGTGCACGTGTTTTATAGATTTATTGACATCAAATAGCCTTTATGACTTAAAATGCTAGTAAAAATGCTAGTAATCTACATACCAATTTCCTGGAGCTCTTGGTACCGATTGATTTTAGTTTTAAATATTTCTATCTCCTTTATTTATATATAACCTTAGGAGAAAAATAAAAAAAAACCCTTCTTATTGCGAAGTAGGTAATATTTCATTAATCTAGATTCTTGAGGGTCTGTAAAAGTATACGTATTCACGAGGGTGATATTTAACTTGATAAAATCTTCCAAAATTAATTTCAATAAATCCTCACAACCGATTCATTACAATCATATTTTTTTATTTCCACAAAACGGATTTTTATGCACATAAGGAATTTTTTCGCGCAACAAAATTTTGTATTTGTCTCGCTATGAGACTAACTGTCCACAGTGATCTGATCTAAAACTATTTTATTTTTAATAGTCTTATCACTCGGTCCGAAGTTTGTAAATATAAAAAATATTATCAACAATGTCAATCCGTTGTCAATGTCATTCTACATATAGGTAATAGTAGGCGCTTGAAGAATATTCCTTATTGCATACGAACTACAAACAAAAAAAAATTTCAAAAATATGAACTCAGAAACCTACTGCTGCCGTGTGACTTCTAAATTTGTGTTAAACTCGTCACAGACAACAATAATCAGTAGATACACAATTATTACAAAGATTACAAAGGATTGATTACAAAGGACGCCAATAATATTCAATGTCTTTCTTATCATTCAACACATCTTTGGTAGTAGCGTGGACGAATCCACACAAGCAGAAAGGCAGTGCCTACCTTAGAAAATTGTAAGCTGTGTCGGATACTCCGTTTTCCACCAAAACTGGAACATCACACAAAAAGTTAAATCCCCCCCAGAGGCTACTGTATTTACTGGCGAAATGTTGGCGATACTCCATGCCATCAAATACTGTATCCTTATGAAACTGAAGTGTTGTGCCATATTCTCAGACTCTTTAAGCTCTCTTCAATCACTTAATCAAGCACCCTTCTACTCTAAAACACATAACCCCATAATATTCGTTATTAAGCAAAATCTCTTTCAAGCCGAGCGACGAAGTCTCTCCATCACTCTAGCTTGGATCCCCAGCCATGTGGGCATATTAGGAAACGAACGAGCTGACCAACTTGCCAAAGAAGCTATTCTCTGTGGGGATACCTTTAATTTCAGGAATTACTGCCATGAGCTGGTGACACTGCCTAAACAACACTTGAAATCTGCCTGGGCGAAGAACTGGGAAGAATCCATCCAAACAAAAGGAAAACACTATGCCCGAATCCAACCAGAAATCCCTTCGAAACCATGGTTCTTTAAAACCAAACTAAGTAAAAGAGCTACCTCTGTCATTTGCCGATTGAGATTGGGCCACTGCTGCTCCTCGGTCCACTTACATAAGCTCAGAATTAAGGATACATCAATGTGTGAATGCGGATTGGATGAGGGTACCGTCGACCATATATTCTTTTCATGCTCCCTCCATGACCACTCTGAACTATTTTCCTCCCTAATAACGCAAAAAATCCCTTTTCCAATTTACATAACTTCTCTATTAGCTGCAGCATTAGATAACGAATCAATATATAACTGCTTATCGAACTTTATAGCCCTCAATGATATCAAACTTTAACCCACTCTATGCATAATCAACTTAAAATAATATATTTATCTGTACTGTGTATTTATCTTAGACAATATATAATATAATAAATAACCTTTCTGTGTTGTCCATTAAGCTTGCAGAGGAGGAAGAGATCCAGTACTCAGAAATACCTTTTCAAAATTATCCGTCTATACTTAGACTTATCTATTGGAACGCTCTGTTAATGACGGGACGCTGGCAGTAATGTTAAAACAATTAAAATAAAAAAAAAAAAAAATTGTAAGCTTTCCTACAAATGCATTGTCAAGATATCTGATTCATACTGATGTGAACAGAAAAATATTCTAAACAGTTGCGAAGATAGCTATAATAGTAAGTTATTATTTTGTAGTTGTATTTTTGTTAGGCATCATTCTGCCTACCCTGTGACAAAACACTGCACACCACTGATCTTTGTTATTGCGATTTGTATTCATACCTAACACTTTTCTTAGCCACAGAAACATCAATTTTCCAGCCCAGATCCTAATGTGAGGTAACTTACGGTGGGGTAATTAGTTAAGTAGGTAAAAGGTACCTACAAAATGGGGGTACCCATGTTGTAGGTACTAGGTACCCTTTTTTTATTTTACACGGCGAAAGACGCATGCCGCTCACCTGGGGAACGGCGAGACGGTTATGTGGGACTCCCCTCCCTATCGGTAGAGATACCAACTAGGGTGCAACTTCCTCGGCAGTAGGGAGGACTTGGGAACGCATAAGCTTACAAGCCCCCCTTACAAGTTACTTAGACACATCAATTTACATATACGGTTATCGTGGCCCGCACGACGACAGTAACACTATTATAGTGCAATCTGGCCGCGTGACGCTACCGGAAATATGAACACACTAGCTAGATAGAACATAATAGGTACTCTGATACTCGAAGTGTTACCGTCGGCGTGCGTACAACAAAAACACAAAAATACATACCTTTTCGTCTTCTTTTATTATTCTATTTTAAACATAAAAATAGTTATCTAATGTAGAATAAAAACAACCTTCACTTTGCTCAGTTCCGACCGATATGATATGTGTTTTATAAGCCAAATGGATAACGTTATATTGTCGAATTGTTCCTAAAATAAGATGACTCTCGTGACTATTGTAAAAATAATCTGATTAACACCGTGCACTAGTAATTACAATTATCAATGTTTACGTACGTACTTACTACAGTACGAGATAAGGAGGCCTTGAATGAAAAGCGCGCATACCTACGCAAGCTCAGCTCATAATCAACATCACAAAGTATCCGTCAAAGGTCGGTAATATAGGTATTTGTTATCTCGACGACCTTTCGATTTCAATTGCTTTTATTATTTCCTTATAGGTACAAGAACACTGGTTTATTCTGGATAATACTTGTAGGATTTGTGAAGATGGGAACATAGTAATAAATCAAATTTACAAGCGCACTGTAGTTACCACACTAGGGCCCGTATTAACAAACCGTTCTCAAGATTGAGATGACCTTAATTTGACGTTTGAGAATCTGTTGGATATTAAATTCCAACATTTTTTCACGTTGAGTTTTTTCACGAGTGGGTCTCCCGGAATGAAAAAAAAATTGTATTGAGACTGAGACGCGATCTCAATCGCAAGATCGATTTAATATTACGGCCCCAGGGCCCGTATTAATAAATCGTTCTTGAGATTGAGCTCGCGTCTCGGTCTCAAGACCATTTTTCTGATGCTGATTTAATGTGCAACAGATTCTCAAGCGTCAACTTGCGGGAGCTAATCTCTTCTCAAGATTTATAAACAAAGGTACTACACATAAACTAATTAAATTATAAACCTAAAATAAAGAAAAATGACATTCGAATTAAAATAGAGGTGTGTGTGTGTGTGTGTGACTTACGTCAATTACTTCGGTACCCTCACAAAGTATGTAGCAACTACAAAGCGGCACGTATGTAGTGATGCTAGAATTCACACAGTGGAAGAATTCAACTAGGTATTTCGAGAATGTCAAAAATTGTGCCACTGTAGTTTAAGAGTTATTTATTTATAGTTTATTGTACACTAATCATAAAAACAGTACAGCAATAAAGAGGATGTACAAAGGTGCAAGCTTATCTCTAAAAAGAGATTTTTCCAGCAAGACCGTGAGTGACAAGAGTGGGAATTGAAGTGGATAGACATACATACGTGTACAGATTTAATAATAATAAATACCTAATAATAGTAATATAATATATAATACTTGTATACACACATATACCTACTTACATATCTAAATAGATAAATAAATACTAATATATACATATATAAATACATATTATGTACAGAATATTTAAGAAACCTTAAATACCTATTTAAGTACCTGTGTGTTTTAAATACAATAAAAATTATTAATTGTAAGCCAAGCCCAAGTAGTGTTATTCAATATTTTATGCGAGCATTCTGGCGTTTGACTGAGAAGGTGCTTTGTCTATAATTGCAATTGATACCTATCCCATAAAGTTGTGCATAAATAGTGCCACCGAAATATACAAGTCCCATAAATAAATAGTGCTTCAAAGACAATACAGTTGTTGAGATATCTTTGTGAAAAGGGACTTTTTGTAGGACGGACAGTTATGTCCAGGAGTATGGAAAGTATAGTATTCTATGCAATAACACCCACGCAGAACAAAAAAGTGCGGCCGATAAAAAGTCCGTCGTCTGCGCTGGCCCTTTTCACGAAGACTGATTGGTTGGTGGTAGGGCCTTTTAAATGTCGCCTGGCTAGCTACCACCACCCTATCTAAGTCGCGGCCAAACAGCAATGTTAATATCATTGTTGTGTTCCGGTGGTCAGAGATAAGATAGTTAGTTCCCCATATAAGATGGGGTTCCGGGTCAGTACGCTTCCACCTTAGTCCTCCTCTTCACTTAACATCAGGTGTGATTGAGTCAAGTGCTAACCCGTTATGCTTAAAAAAGAGTATCATTTTTACAAGGACGTAGGGAAAATGTGACACATCCACATTTTCTTGTTTGTAGTTCTTATCCAATCTAATATTATAAGTGCGAAAGTTTGGATGTTTGTTTGTCTATTTGTTGCTCAATCACGACGAAAAGGCTGAACGGATTTGGATGAAATTTGGTATATAGGTAGAATATATAAAGAAATAATTAAATTTAAATACCTATAGTATCTACCGATTTGTTAGAAATTCGTCACCAATTTGCAAAAAATTAAGAATTTTATATTATGGTGTAAAAATCGTTCACTTACTAGACATTGCAACCTATTTTTGGAGGAGCTACATTCGTACCGAATTTCATCAAAACGGTGACACCTCGCAAGTACCGAGAGGTTCTCTTGGGGATAAGTACCTACCTATACTAGTAAAGCGCGCGTTATGCCCCTGCCACACACTCGACGAGTAGTGGTATGGGAAGTAGCGAGGAAAGGAGGCAGAGACGTAGTAAATAGTTACTATACTCTTTGGACGTAGTGTGGCAACGTTACTCGTCATGCCGCACGTCATGCTCCTCGTCATGCCCACCGCTCCCTATTTTGTCGGTTTTTTGGGCGCGAGTCAAAGGACGGGCAATGCGAGCGCGAGTGGCTGGCCACATAATCGCGCCGACGCAGTCGGCATTATTATAGTACTCTTTGGTCGGCATCGAGCGCTCACGCAGGAAGTACGCGTCATTTTTTAATAGAATGAATAGATGTCATCCACCATCTTCGTTGGCGAGGGTGACGACGACGATGTATATTTCTTTGAATGACATTGATATAATTAGCTATACTAAAAATGCATAGCGCGCACGCTGCCACTGTTTCAACGCAAAGGCAAATAACCAAATGCGGAGCGTCGCGATTAATTGCGCGAGTAGAGCAAGCAGTGTGTGGGCATAGAGGGCAACATCGCGGCAACACGAGGAGCATAGTGTGGCAGGCGTATTACATATAGCACTTTGCATCGAAAGTTCCTTGTCAGCGAAGGTTTGTTTTTTTTTATTATTTAATTTATTCGTATGGAATCTCTAGCTTACTGGTGAGTTGTTTTACCGTAAGGAAAAAAATGGGGCATATTAGGTAGCTAAGTGAAATAGAAGTTATTGGCACAGGTAGTTTAATGTTTTTTTTTTAAACCATCATCAATGCACGCGCTGGCCGGAGATTGATTACAGCGAGTGGCGGCATTCGTAGGGTTCCTATCATGTGATTATGTGGAACTCATATGTCTCCAAGCTTTTTATTTATTTAATTTAATGGTGTAATTGTATGGAATAGGCTATAAATAAATAAATAAATAAAATAGTTTATTTGCATTTTCACAGATAAGTATGCTATAAAGTGGCTGGAGACTCCTTTTAAGCAAATAATGTGCCTGTATTTAAGAGACTCCGCTCTTCCATAACAAATAAATGTAACTGTATACTTAGCTTAATAAACTTTTAAGGCTATAAACGAGACTATCAAATGACACAATACTAAGGATGATGGTTTTGAAAAAAAAAATCTAATGCCTTCTATTTTACTTACTTAATATGCCCTATTTTTTCCTTATGGTAAAAAGAAATTCGTACTTCGTACTTAGCTTTAATTACTTTATTGTAAGTGGGTGGAAAGCCTTAAAAATAATAGTTTTCATTATTTTTAAGACTTGTATTGAAGGTAACGATAATGCTACTGCATTGCTCGCTCGCTACGTACATACACGCCATTTGGGCTGTGCTGTCCATCGCGTCCGACCAACACGCGACCTGTCGATAACGACGCTCGACTGACCTAATTACAGTACTTTGTTTTGTGGATTTTTGAGTTTGTGCAAATTGGTGCGGTGACTGAATCGGGTTTTAGGGTCAAGCTGTGCTCAGTTTTACGCCTCAATAAGATATAAATTCAAGTACTTTTAAGCCTTAAACTACTCGTAGTGTTATTTGAGTGTATCTCATTAAATCCCAAAAATTGAAAACATTAACAATACTTTTAAAAACAAGCTTTTAATACTCCATAACGATTATCACATATTATTCTGATACCAAGACGTCCAACAAAGAGTTTCAGTTGCAAACTTGTAAAAATAAAAGTATTACAAAAATCATACAAAAGTACAAAGTAAATACACTTCTAAAAAAAGCACGTATTTCCGAAACATATAATTTTCTAAATTTGATGAATTCAGGTAACACAATGCGTGGTTTAAGACTTAAAAGTACTTAAATTTACACCCTGTATAGAAATAGGTGGTCTAATATTTTGTTACGGTTTTCATCTACCTCGCTTTGCATTACTGCAATCTTTTTTATACTGGTTGGCAAGTGCTTGAAATAGTGATTATCCCATCAAAAACAATACTTGTCAAAAAAACCAAGTCTCGCAACTCAGTTGTTCTGCGGTAAAAAGTTGTGAGATCCATGTAATACCAAGTCGGTTGTTAATTTATTCAGTCTCTACTTAAGCGACTTTCTGTCTTAATACGTCCAGTCTCTAAGACCACGATCGTGGTCCATAACAATTGAAAATCAATTGTGTCTGGAATCTCCGTACTCGAAGCATTAAGTTGTTAGGTAATAATTAACAGCATCTTATAGTGACGCATATCAATATTAAAATTCTTTAATGTTTTATATAAATATATCGAGACTTGGCCATCGCACTAAATAATTGAATTTACATGTGTTTTCAGGCGATTGAATTTACACGTCTTTTCAGGCGATGGCCAAGTCTCAATATATTTATATAAAACATTAAAGAATTTTAATATTGATATGCGTCACTATAAGATGCTGTTAATTATTACGTAACAACTTAATGCTTCGAGTACGGAGATTCCAGACACAATTGATTTTCAATTGTTATGGACCACGATCGTGGTCTTAGAGACTGGACGTATTAAGACAGAAAGTCGCTTAAGTAGAGACTGAATAAATTAACAACCGACTTGGTATTACATGGATCTCACAACTTTTTACCGCAGAACAACTGAGTTGCGAGACTTGGTTTTTTTGACAAGTATTGTTTTTGATGGGATCTCATTTCTTTTTGTATTTTGTAGACAGTTCTACTTTTTTCCTTTTCGGTACGTTCTACTTATTGTATATATGTATATCTACCAGCAACGAATTTTCTTAAAGCCCTCTCTCTGACTTATGAACTTTTCTTATTTTTGTAGGTAGCCTTCCGTTTTCTCTTTTCCGGTACTACTTCTTGAGCTTCAGCTACAGTTTTTCTAAGAGCCCACTCCCTGTCTCTATGGGTTTTTCTGGGAGGCTTTGATGTTACAATTTTTGCCGTAAAATAATAAAACATCGTTACGAATAAAGCCAATATTGAAAAATTTAGTTAACTGAAGACTTGGCTGTATGGGCTTAATTTTCTTTGCTGTCTTTTCTAGATTTTTTAGTTTTTCCTTGATTCATACACCAAACACTACTTATATTCCAAATTTGAAGCTTCTAGGTCTCCTAGAAGTGCCTTAGAATTTTGATGATCGGTGAGTCAGTGAGTGACAAAATTAAGAAATTTGACCCGTTATAATTCTTAAAAATACTGGTTCAAATTGAATGAAATTTTAAATATACGTGTCTTTACAATGCCTGCATAGTTACTGAAAATTTCAGTCTTCTATTTTTATCCACAACGAAGTTACAGGGGGTCGAAAATGGTCTGAATTGCTTCGAGAAAAGGATGGTACGGCCGTGACGCTTTTTTGCTCGACTTGGTGGGGGCACGGCCGTGCCCCCAGATACAGGGTGTCCCGTAGGTTGACGATAATTCTGTAATGGGGTGTAGGTGACCTTACGTTCTACCATATAGGTATATAACCCACTTTGCAAGAACAAAAGTCAAAGTTATTGTTTTGTGGATTTAGTGTTATTTTCATGAAACAATAAAACTTAGAAGTAAAATAAGGCTCGAGAAATTTGTTAGAAAATGGAACCTTTAACAATTAACATAACTTTTTTACATCAATTAAAAGTATTAATTATTTTACTAATTTGGAAACTACTATAACTTAGATGTTTCTTTTAAATCATGGGCAGTTCTGGGGGCTGATCGCGCGAAGTTTGAACCAAAGCTAAACCAAAATCAAAAACGTTCCGTTAACCACATTTCGTATCGCGGTAATGATTGGAACATTTGAAGCATTTTCGGTTTGGTTTTACTTTGGTAGCATCAACGATATAATCGTTCACAAAAACTGGCGCGGTACCATTTTTTTCATAAGCTAAACTAAAGCTAAACCAAAACCAAAAACGTTCCGTTCTAACGGTAAAACCGTTGTAAAATAGTGCGATTGGTCCCCGGGTGTAATACAATTTCCTACGCCACAGGGGGTTAAACATCTGCTAAAAATAACTTGCCTGCAAAATTCAAATTAAGTACTTCTTGAACATTATAGTATACATTATCCCATCAAAAACATTCTGTAAAAAACTAGCCAAGTCTCGATGGAGCTGCTTGATTATCTCTAAAAAGTAATGAAATCTATACAAAGTCGTGCCAAGTGTAAGGTTCCTTACTGCGATTTCTTTATTATTATAGTTAATGTTGTGTGACTTGGCCGTTGAAGGGTACACAGGGGTACAAAACCAGGTGCTCCATGACACCATTGCACCAATCTGTCGCCAGAACCGCTATTAATGTTATTAATTATGTTATTAAGAATGTTCAACGGCAAACTATTAGCGAATAATCTGTGTGGCGTTTACATAACATTCTTTATACGTTAGTGGCTTTATCAAGCCTACAATTGACTGGTTATTGAATCAACGTTTTCTAAGTGGCAATTTTCCATCGTCAATGCGTAGCGGTTCTGGCGACAGATTGGTGCAATGGTGTCATGGAGCACCTGGTTTTGTACCCCTGTGTACCCTTCAACGGCCAAGTCACACAACATTAACTAGAATAATAAAGAAATCGCAGTAAGGAACCTTACACTTGGCACGACTTTGTATAGATTTCATTACTTTTTAGAGATAATCAAGCAGCTCCATCGAGACTTGGCTAGTTTTTTACAGAATGTTTTTGATGGGATTTCACTTCTTTTTGTAGAAACGTGGGCATATTATATATATGCCCACGTTTCTACAAATATACTTGATACTGCAAGTTGAGTCAGTTCTACCATACACCAAGAAAGATATTGCATGGAAGAGACAAGACCCGTCTTTGGGCATACCAACTACTTGGTAGCCACTAAGTTCATCGTCGTCTTTTAATATTATCGACATTTTTTACGATAATTATTATCTTGCGAAATCAAACACAATTAAACTCAACGACCTTTAGTATATGGACAACAAATCAGAAATACCGATAATATTTAGACTAAAACCTACTTATATCTTTAAGACTTCTTTTGTCTTAATAAAAAAAAACTTAAAGAAAATATTACTCTGCCTACTCAATCTATACAAACTATAAGCAAAACGTTAACTCTTAATTATTAGACAAGTGTCAATATAATTAATTATCAATGAACTTTCTACCAAATGTACTACCTACCTAGTACTGAAATACAGCTAAATTAATGATATTTTTAAACGAAACGAAGTAATATCTAACTAAATAAACTAAACTAGAATACTAGAAAAGTACTTATAAACACGAACGCGATTCGAAGTACTGCCTAACTGTAAATTAAACCTAGAAAACTAAAAGTAGGTACTAAATAATTAACAATTAAATAAAGTATTCAATTGAAACTTCTTTTAATTCTGATAATTAAGTAATAATCAGTAATCCGACACTAACCATATAATTCCTAACCTGTTTAAATCTTTGAATTTTTATAATAACAACCTGCCAATTAACCTTAGCAAACCTCACGAAATAATCAGCGGAATCAACGAAATGCAAATAATCCCTCCTAATCCCTAGCAAACATTTTCAAGCGCAATAGAAGAATGTCGTAAACGACTGTAACGCGGCCGGTTGCCACTTTGCCATATAAGGTTATCGGAAAAACAAAACGTAAGCGCGTTTTAAAATACAGTCAACGCCATCTAGCGACGCGTGCGGGTATCACCGCCACTCTTAGCCAATGCATTATATTTTGACCAAATTTTCGTTTGTTTATTTAATTTGTGTAATGTTCGAGTAGAATAAAATTAATCGTTTGACTATTTCTTCTTGTAAACTTGTAATAAGTATAAGTAAGTATAAGTATAAAAGCCAGTCTAGTCTTATCCAGAGTTTTCCTTTAATTTTATTTATATTCGTATTAAAAGCAGAAGGGGAGGCTTTCGCCCAGCAGTGGGACGCTATAGGCTAGATTAAATTAGAAGATGTGTCCCACTACGCTGGACAGTCGATTTTTTTATGTACCAATAATAGTAGAAGGGGGCATTACCATATCTCTAATACAGCTGGGACCAGCTGAGGGTTCTTCGTCAGATATAAAGTTAATCGTTCGACTATTTCTTCTTGTAAACTTGTAAGTATAAGTATAAAAGCCAGTGTAGTCTTATCCTGAGTTTTCCTTTAATTTTATTTATATGCGTATTATAAGCAGAAGGGGAAGCATGCGCCCAGCAGTGGGATGCTATAGGCTAGATTAAATTAGAAGATGTGTCCCACTACGCTGGTTTTTTGCAATGACAGTCGATTTTTCTATGTACCAATAGTAGAAGGGGGCATTACCATATCTCTAATACAGCTGAGACCAGCTGAGGGTTCTTCATCAGATACTTCAGACCTTCGATTTTTGACATCAAATGAAGCGGCCCACCAAGTTGAATATTTTTTGTAAAGGCGGTATATGTCGATCTCTAATAGTATAAGATCCGGCCATAGAAATATATACCCTCATCTGTTATTCGACTATAACAAAATTATTATGTTAGTTAATGAATATATTAATACATTGAAAATGGGTTGCCTAGCTAAATCGCGGGCCAAACGGTTAATTAATGTAAATCCAAATTAATTGTTTTTCAATTAACTTCCCCGATTTGTTATTTATAAAAATCGACCATTATCTGAAAGAACATAACATAAGGAACTGGAAAAATATAGGTTGCCTACTTTCCCTTCAGCCTAACTATGGAGTTGTCATGTATAAACATGCGAGCAAGCGTTATTAATATACCCTCATCAGTTATTTAATTGATTTTTTTTTTAAATTAAACGTTATTTTATTCTCTTTCTAACAGTATAAGGTTGCCTCAGTAAAAGTTTGTCACATGCACGGTTGCTGTGATTTTAGATGCGTCGTACAAGCGAGCTACATTGAATAAATACTGGATTTAAGTCAGATTAAATATTAAAAATGGTATCAAATACTTTTCACTCACATATTTATTTAATAACAATACATAATTATAATTACATAAAAATTAGAAAATTTTTTTGTTTACATATTTTGATTCATGAATAGCAAAAATATTTTTTAATATCTATTAAAAAATTATATAAAAATTTTTCTTTCTCCAAGTCGCTACAGGTTTAGTGTAATAAAATATTATGACCAAATTATTTCTTTTAACATTTAGTAACAATATTGGTTCACTATATGCATTTGTTTAGTCACTCTCGTCCTTTACTCATGTCAGATGACCTGAATATTTTCTCTAAAAAGGCAGCAGGAAGATGTAATGCACTCTCTTGATGCCTCCGATTCACCTTTCAACATAGTGAAGCTCAAACTGATAGGGTCATCTTATCTCTATTTGCACGAAGGTGGGTTTGAGTTGATTCAATTCATTTCGTTACGAAAGTTTGAGAGATTATTTAATTCGAGGTAGAATAAACCACGCATTGGTGTCGATTCGGATGTACACCGACTAAACTAAAACTAGTTTTAAAGTAGTACTGTCTCTTTCTCCCTGGAATAGTACGATGCGACGGCACCACGCCAAAACTGGTTTTAGTTTCGTTGGTGTACATCCGAATCGACACCATTGTTGCTTGTAATACAACACTACAGAACTAAATAGTCATGAGTTGGCCACGAAAGGTTTTAAATCGATACAAGAAATTAAATGGAAAAAAAAGAATGAATTGTTTAGTGCACAATTTACGTCAATTCAATATGGCTTCATGCAACAAATGCACGTTGTGTCAATCTAAGTCCTGAAGATTGTGGTTGGTTTTTGGATGGCTACTTGAAGCCAACGTGGTTTGAAGGGGACCCAACGCCCTTACAAGTGGAGGATATAGTCACCGAATCAAAAGAAGATAACGATGAAGAATTCGATTTTGATATCAGTACTTCTGACGAATCAGAAGCAGAATAAGTTTTTAAAAAAATATTTTATTGGAAAATTTTTATATAATTTTTTAATAGATATTAAAAAATATTTTTGCTATTCATGAATCAAAATATGTAAACAAAAAAATTTTCTAATTTTTATGTAATTATAATTATGTATTGTTATTAAATAAATATGTGAGTGAAAAGTATTTGATACCATTTTTAATATTTAATCTGACTTAAATCCAATATTTATTCAATGTAGCTCGCTTGTACGACGCATCTAAAATCACAGCAACCGTGCATGTGACAAACTTTTACTGAGGCAACCTTATACTGTTAGAAAGAGAATAAAATAACGTTTAATTTAAAAAAAAATCAATTAAATAACTGATGAGGGTATATTAATAACGCTTGCTCGCATGTTTATACATGACAACTCCATAGTTAGGCTGAAGGGAAAGTAGGCAACCTATATTTTTCCAGTTCCTTATGTTATGTTCTTTCAGATAATGGTCGATTTTTATAAATAACAAATCGGGGAAGTTAATTGAAAAACAATTAATTTGGATTTACATTAATTAACCGTTTGGCCCGCGATTTAGCTAGGCAACCCATTTTCAATGTATTAATATATTCATTAACTAACATAATAATTTTGTTATAGTCGAATAACAGATGAGGGTATATATTTCTATGGCCGGATCTTATACTATAATAGTTTGGTTGGGCTCTTGTGTTTCCTAATCGGGGTCACCAGGTACCCCAGATCTTCGATTATCCTAGTTTTTATAGTTTTCCCTTTATGTGGCCATTAAACCATAACTCTGTACCAAATTTCAGCTCTCTGAGTTTATGGGAAGTACTAGTTCTATTTTGATGATCATGAGTGAGTGAGTGAGTGAGTGAGTGAGTGTCATAAATGCGAAACTTTGCTTTCGCTTAACTTCGGAACTAAATGACCTACAGACTTGAAATTTTGGATTTTAAGTATGTGATTATAGCTTACTGGATGACGAAAATTTCTGCGTTCTAGTCTTATCCAGAGGTTCTAAAATAGGGGCCTGAAAATGCAGCGAAATGATTCCAGTAAAGGATGGTACGGCAGTGTTTGCTTCGCGCTCGACTTGGCGGGGGCACTGCCGTGCCCCCAGATTTATTATATTGACGTACAACCACTACTCAGTAATATGTTACAAAAATTGGAAATGGCTTAATTTGCAAAAAAGTAGGATGGGTCCTAAAATCAAAAACATGACAATTTTTGAATTTTTGGTCAAAAAGTGGGCAACATACCATGTCACAAACTCACCTACATCCCCTTAAAGGTTTATTAACTTACTTACGGGGCACCCGGTATACATATAAGTTTGTGTTTCATTCTTTTGTGTTATTAGTTGGGGCAAATAAAAAAAATCTATTATGTTCTACACCATTTATACCATAGAATCATTCACTAGTTTTATCTAGGGGTTAAAATTAAGAATATGTTTCACCTTTATTTGGCATTCAATTGATGCCAAAGAAAGACAAATAATGCCTTTGCCAGGTTACAGTGCAATAAAAAATATATAAACTAGCATAATATAGTTTTTATAGCATTAGCATAAAACATTAATACCCCGACTCAAAAATTGATAATCTCAGTAGGTATGCTAATTTGACTGCTCGGTGTGTGCGACCGTGTATTTTAATAATATAAGGATAATATAAGAATAATGAATAACACAAATTCCCAGGCTTCAAATTAGGATAGATATTCTTCAATTAAATCGTTATCTCGAGATCTCTGGTGCTTTGATTGAATCACAGTCGAAGGGGCAATAGGGTTTAAATAGTTTCCCATACTCCTGCTATGCCATATGGGTCCGGGTCTTATTGAAGCCATCACATTGATGCTCATGAGATCAAACCAGTCATATCGAAATTAAACCGAGCGTTCATCTCATAGTATCTAATCACATCGAAGGCTTATGAAAGCGAAATCCGAATATATCGAAAGTTTAGCTTGCTACAACTGCAGTATATTCTATCAGTCTCTTTTAATAAGATTTATTAAATAAATAAGTAAATAATAATAAATATCTTTGCACAAACACACAGCGCCATCTAGGTTGACAGTAACCATCTAGGCACATATTTTTACTTGTAAATAAATGTTTAAAACCTAAGTTGCAAACTCTCGATATTTTGAACAGTCGTTTTGTTAACACAATCGATCATATTTGTATATCTGAACGTTCGATATTTTACTGTTTTCATTTCATAAGGATTCGATGTGATTAACGATGATATTATAAGTTTTCGATGTGATGAACGATCGATTTAAAAACTATCAATGTAACTGGTTCGATCTCATGACATTCGATATAGGGGCATTGGATATGTCGTATCATATGAGCAATAGCATACACTTTCGTATTTCCTTCAATGCAAACATCTTTCTTTCATTCACTGCAAGCCGTAAATCTCATCATTTCACAGTTCCATGACATCCTGGTGAACGGCTTACAGCAAATAAGATCATTATGACTCATGAAGTTGGCTATCGACATGAGTAGGTAACAACGTTCAATTGGCACTGGAAAATGTTTACAACAATAAGTAAAAACGATCGATACAATACGACGAATATTGAAATGGTATCTAAAAATACTCGTATAGGTACACGTCGATGACGACATGACGGCGCCTTCATTAGAGAACGTTTCAAACATGTCTCTGCCCACGAGGTTTGATGAAGGTATGATTTTATACGAAACCACCGACAGGTAATAAAGCAAAAGGAACTCCTTCCCGTGAGTGTTTAAGAACTAATTTTGAATACTAGTTTTCCGCCCGCGGCTTCGCCTACGTTAGAATAACTTTATCGCGACTATGTTTAATTTGTTTAACCCGCGGGAACTGCTCACTTTATCCGGATAGCAAATTTCTTCCAAATCCGTTCAGCCGTTTCGCCATGATTGAACATCAAATAAACATCCAAACTTTCGCATTTATGATATTAGTTAGATAGTGAGATTCTCGTGAATATAAAGGATAACTATAAATTTTAAATTTTGAAACTCCCGAGCAAACAAGTGATTATATCATCTAAAATGGCTATGCACCTATCCCCGAGGTTAATCTAAAATATAAAAACATTGACAATTACCTCCAGTAGGGTTGCATGGAAGAGATCTCTTTAGAGATAAGTTCACCTTTGTACACATTTTCTAACTGTAATCTGTTTGTATTTCTTCTGCAATTAAGAAAGAATAAAGAATAAGTAAAATTTAGAAAACCCTCGGAAAGTCTATGATATCACCGAAAAAAACTGTTAAATGCAAAATTTCTTTTATAACACATTTGCTCGAAAAGTGGTATTTTTTCTATGAAAAACAGGTTCAAAAAGTGGCGCATTTTGGCCTCGGGCTAAAAAGTAGTACGGTTTTTTTTTTAAAAAATGTCAAGAAGTTTCGTCTATGGTAATTTTTTTAATCCTAGCAAAGAGTTTTTATTCCGAAAATTGATAAAAATTTTAAAAAATTAAATACTTTGAGAGGTATTTGTACACTAAAATAAATTATTAATCTTTATTTTAATCAGTTTCGACAAGAAATAACAACCATTTATTTATAATAAGAACACAAAACTTTAATTTCCTAATTTGTTAGTGGCTGTCTGTACTGGCTGTCTGCAGTATCCTTTGCCTAATTAAAAAAAAACGCTTGTGCGCGCGCAGCGCTAATTTGTGAGCAAAAAAAGTAAAAGTTATTTCGCGCGCTCTGTGAAAATTTGCAAAAATGTCTTCAAGCGACGAGGATTTCATGGAATCTACGCCCCCGGATCTTAAAAACGCGGCGAAACAAGCTACTTTAAGCCTTCTACCTGAAAAATCAGTTGAGGTGTACTTGCAAGCGTACGAAAATTTCATACTCTGGAAAAAAAACAAAAATGCTCATTCATTTTCAGAAAGCATTTTTTTAGCCTACTTCATGGAACTCTCACAAAAATATAAGCCGAGCACGTTGTGGAGTCAATATTCAATGCTTAAAAGTGTTGTGAGAACGAAACATGGTGTTGATATCAAGCCGTATTCAAATTTGCTGGCTTACCTGAAAAGAAAAGGTGAAGGCTTTACCAGCAAGAAATCTAAAGTATTTGCGGCTGATGATATTGAGAAATACTTGAAAGAAGCTCCGGATAGCCGATATTTGGCAACAAAGGTCAGTTAAAACTAAATTATTAAACATAATTCCTTTAATTTTCGTATTTATTTACGATATAACTAGATAAGTACCTACTTCGGTTTTATTTTATACCTACTTACACAGTTTTTGTTTCTTTTCAGGTTGCATTAATATTCGGCATAAATGGTGCATGCAGACGTCAAGAGCTGACAAATATAACCACTGATGATGTCGAGGACCATGGGCGAATTCTCCTTGTCCAGATCAAGAACACAAAGAATAAAATACCACGCTCATTTACAATACAACAACCTTTTTATGAAATCGTAACGAAATACGCAGCACTCCGTTCCACAAAAGCGAAGACTAATCGATTTTTTCTAAATTACCAGAATGGTAAATGCACCAGCCAACCCATCGGCCGTAATAAATTTGGAATGATGCCTAAACAAATCGCCACTTTTCTCAACTTACAGAACGCACATGAATACACAGGGCACAGTTTTAGAAGGTCCTCGGCTACATTGCTCGCCGATTCAGGAGCGGATATATTGACACTGAAACGCCACGGAGGGTGGCGTTCCTCCAACGTCGCCGAGGGCTACATTCACGATTCAGTCAGGAATAAAGAAAAAATCAGTTCCTGTATTACAAAAAATATTAATTTGGAGCCGGGCCGTGCTGACTCTCGACCATCAAC
The DNA here is from genome assembly GCA_949316235.1 of Oegoconia quadripuncta. Classification (NCBI taxonomy): domain Eukaryota; kingdom Metazoa; phylum Arthropoda; class Insecta; order Lepidoptera; family Autostichidae; genus Oegoconia; species Oegoconia quadripuncta. The sequence continues at coordinate 24,699,436 of OX438752.1, read as the reverse complement.
GAGCACATACATCCCGCCATCATCTCCGCCGCCGCAGCCACCTCCGCCGCCGCAGCCCTTAACTACAGAGCCAGAGCCCTATTCTGGTCTCATTTCTCCTACTTTCACTCAGGAGAGTGAGAGGAAGACAGTTAACAGTACGACTATGTTACAAATGCCGACTGGCAACGTAGTACTACATTTTTCAAATTGTTCTGGTTTTTATAACTGTTTTAACAAATAATTAAAGATTTATTCATTTCAGTAGCCCCATGTTTTATTTATTTCCTCACAAATGTGTTATAAAACGTCGTGTGACACACGTGCCCATTGATAATTGCAGCCTCAGCTTTTTTTGTAGCCCTCACCTACGGTTCGGGCTAGCAATCAAGCCTCGGCTGCAATGATCAACTTTGGGCCCTTATATCACAATGTACTATTTTAAACCAACATGGCTAAGAACCACCACCACGCATTACTGAGATAGGTACGTCCGGACAAAAACTAGACATACACAATCATAGTTTTTCGTGGGGGCTTAAAAGGCACAGAAAAGGTTGTAATAGACCCTCTATTAAGTGTTCATCATATCAGCCACAGAAGCGGCCTGCACCCAGCAACTTCCGGCGAACCTCAGGTCGACCGTCTGTTGTGGGTGGACTTCCCGCGCTGCGCTTGACGATGCGTGGTCTCCACTTCCGAACCTTAATGCCCCTACGGCTGTCAGTTCCTCGAGCTAATGCTCTCTTCATGTGCACTGCCACTTTGACGACCGATTGGCGTAGTGGATAGTGACCCTGTCAGCGAAACCAACGGTTGCGGGTTCGAATCCCGCGAGGGGTAAATGTTTGTATGATGAATACGAACATTTATTCCCGAGTCATGGATGTGTTTATAAATATTTATATATGTTTATCCGTTATCTAGTATCCATAGTACAAGCTTTGTTTAGTTTGGGAGTTTTTAGCGTAAGTGCCCCAAATATTTATTTATTTATAAAAAAATAAAAATAAAAAAAACACTAATACGCTGGGTTTTGTCGGTGACCTTCGTTCTTCGATTCGATCTAGTGTAACACTGCACATCACCTTCATAGCTCGTTGCGTGATCTTATGCGTGATTAGGTGTTGATACAATTCAATGCAAATGGAACTACTAAGTATAGACTATAAATATTAGGCAATTATCAAAAGTTGTTATAAAGTAAATATAATTTTGTTGCTGCTGACTTAAGCACAATTTTATCGTGACTACAAATACGTAGCTGTATATGGCTAGGTCCAGAGGTTGTCTTGGAGCAACTGAAAAAAAAAAGCATTACGCAGAATGTTTCTTTCTACGAACCAGGCAACACATAAATAACTCACTGCCGGTCTAATGCTTCTATTGACTTGTTCGCTTTGGCCGGACCGCAAGACGTAGAATGTGACAGTTTGACAAATATACATTACAGTCACAGTGTTTTTTTGTAAGAATAATTGAAGCATCGGGGAACGATATAGGGCATTTTTCCCCGAGAAATTGATTAGGTAGGTACCTATCATATTTACCCGGCCACAGTTTGTTTATCTGCACAGTCGAACAAGTACGTCATATCGTCTTCGATACGTTGACCAATAAGAAGACGTCAAATTGCCGAATGAGAAATGAGCTAACCAATCAGACATCGCCTCCGTGGCTCAATGTAAACAATTGCTAATTCCTAACGGAGTACATGTTTACTACCTACTCTGTTGTATTGGTGGTAGAGCAATTTTTAAGTAGCTAAGCGGCAATGTTCATAGCAATACAGGGTGAATTTGAATTCGTGTAATTTCCATTTGGTGACGCCACTCTTGATTACGAATAACTGTCCCCAAGGAGACGAATTCGATCAAAAAATTTTCGATGACCCATAGTAAGTAAACCATTCTGAAAGCCCCAATTTCCCCCTGTATAGCCAGCTCCTCAAATAAGAAGGGGGGTCTGGATGAAGGCGCTCCCACCATCAATCTCATCTTCACTTACCAACGGGAGTCATTGAAGAGAAGTGGTAACCCGTTGTGCATAAAAAACATGCATAAAAGACAACGTAATCGATAGAATCGTCTAAATACGCGTGGCCCATGATCTGAACTGGAGCTGCTCTAAAAACCTAATAAGTTCAGAATACTACCGTCTGAAAAGCGGAGAACTGCAAGGGACTAAGGACATAGACCAAATGTTTGGGGAGAGTCAAGAAACGTACGTAAGAAGAAAGCCTTGAGGTATTGATCTCGCGGTGAAAGAGATAGACAGTGAAATGTCGAGTACGCGAGAATTGGACTCCATGCATGAGTTCATTTTATAAGCTGATCAAGTCATATGTTCATTTTAGTAAAATTAAATAAATAGAAGACTCTTTCCGTGGAGCGGTCTACCCCAATGAGTCTTCACATTTTTGCACTGCAGTAAACAGTGCCTTGAACTGTAAGTGTTACATTCACAAGTCTAAAAGCGATACTACGCAAATGTCTATTGTTCAGAAATGAAATTGAATTTTACGTTAATAATATATTTTTGGAGAAGGTGCAATGACAATGGTCACAGGCGGGTTGATTGTGCTAAATACAGAACTATGACCCTGAGGCTGTATAATGTATAGAGCCAAATAGCAATAGTTTATTCAATACTTACTTTTTATTACAACGCAACAGGGTAACACTAATAAATTGTAATATTTAACATACACAACCGTAGTGTTCACGGGCAGTTTCCGCTACCGGGCGACGAAATGTTGGAATAACATCCCTCCACCACCGTTACGATTTCTGATATCTAAAGTTGAATATTCCGAAAGCATTTGCAACGTTTCGAATAGCTTGGCGGTAACTGCTCACAGACATCTTGATTCGTTCTCGTTGTGGGTATTTAATTAATTATGTTAAGCCTACTTTTGACAATTATTATTTTAAACGAGTATCATTATGATCCATACAATTACTATACACCACCGTACAATCTTTATAGAATACACACTTTGGTTGTTATTGAAACTACCCTCGCTTTCTCTCGCAGGGCACTAGCTGAAAATCTGTGTCTTACCGCTATAGGTGAGGATCCACACTAAGCGATTGCCCATTTGTGGTACAGATACACATACAACTCTATTATATATAAGTTGTAACAGTTGTACTGAATTTTTGTTTTTATTTTTATTACTGTGAAATAAGGCTACATTTCATAAGAATAACACCAAGCAGAATGATTGTTGCGTCAAATGTTTTTGTTAAGTGTTTCTGTATTATGCAAATAAACGCTTTATCTATCTATCTATCACATAACAACACGACTACCTGCCACGTGTGCATTTCTGTATATTGGTAAGGTGAACCACTAACCGACGAGCACGTATGAAGCATTTGCGTAGTGGAAAAAGTGTATGTCAGGATTGTTGCAAGTAGAAATCAATAGTCTCTGCTTACCTCAACGGGAAACAAGCGTGAGCATATATATATATGAACCGTGGAGGTTATTTTCAATCATTAAACTCAAGTATGAAACACCCAAACGCGGTTCTATTGGTGTAATATCGGCTCCTTTTAGTATACAATACAAATACACTTTATTGCACAACAGAAAAGAAAATAGAGTTTCAGAAAAAGGCACCCTTTGGGTATAAGGACAGTACATTTGAAATAGGTAGGTTGTGCGGTAATAAATAGGGATGCGGATAGTATGATCTCCAGGGATAGTTATTCCAGTGACCATCCTGTGCTGGTTTCTGAGGATAAAGCAAGTGGGTAAAGGACATTCATAGGTTTGGTTGTTTTCAGTTTATTTGTTTTGTTTGTTGGTAAACGCTTTATTGTACTTCATATGAATAAATATACATCGATAAATTAAATGTCACTTAAAATTAAGTACGAAGGCGGACTTATCCCATAAAGGGATCTCTTCTTATTTTATACTCTCCTCTTGTTCAATTTTAGAGGTATCATGATCACAATAATATTATAAATGGGAAAGTTTCTGTGTGTGCGCGTGTGTATAATTGTTTTTGCTGAATCGATTTTGATGAAATATTCCACGTGAACGAAGACGCGGGCAATAGCCAGTAAAAGTATATAAATTAGTATAAGAACAACACCTGTAACACCTAATGTAATATACCTGTTACCGAATTGATACTAGATTAACCTGTGGATTAACCGAACCTAAATTATATCGGAATTATGAATTTCCAACAGCGCGATCACCACTACCTTTACACTAGATCACACCGATCCGCCTCCGTGGCTCAATGTAAACAACATTGGGTTTACGATTCGGAGGTCGCGGGTTCGATCCCCAGCGGGGTATATGTTTAAGTACTCGGTTTGGTTGGTGGTAGGGCATTTTAAATGTCCGCCTGGCTAGCTACCACCATCTTATCTAAATCTGCCGCCAAACAGCAATGTTAATAGCATTGTTGTGTTCCAGTTGTCAAAGATAAGATAGCCAGTCCCCCAAATATGTTGGGGTTTCCGGGTCAGTACGCTTCCACCTTCGACCTCATCTTCACTTAACATCAGGTGTGATTGAGGTCAAATACCAACCCGTTGGGCATAAAAAAAAACACCGAGCGCCCCATATCTCTCGCTCTCAATATACACCGGTCACCAACAAACAACGGAAATAATTTCTGTTAAAAGCCGAAATTTATTTCTATTACTGTTTTAATAGGTTGTCGATTTAAGAAACCTTTTAAAACGGTATCCGATCCCAGTAACATTTGTTACTGACCATATAATTAACTGTCGATTATCGGAGGTAGAACTTCGAAGTTAAACAACTTCAGGAATATTTCAATTTTGTTTTAAAATTATTACATGAGTTTCAGTTTAAATTTTACGATTGGATTATAATTAATTATTTATGTTTATGTATATGCTTTTACGCTTATGTATTGTTTAAATAAGGAAGGTACATTTAAATATCTTACAGAAACTACAAATTAGGTGGCCTTATCGCTAACAGCGATCTCTTCCATGCAAACGTATCATCATGGAAATCAATACGGGTTAGCACAAATAATTTCCTAATTGTTAAGTACATCTGAAAGTTCTGCATATTGAATTAAAAAAATGTTATCTTATAGGTATGCAAAACATTACCTAATAAGTAATATACGTGATGAGAAACAATATTTCAATTTCGTTTTAAAATTATTATATATTTTTTTTTTTTTTATATGAGAGGGCGGCAAACGAGCATGCGGGTCACCTGATGGAAAGCAATCACCGCCGCCCATGGGCACCCGCAACACCAAAAGGGTCACAGATGCGTTGCCGGCCATTGAGGAAGGTGTCCACCCCAGAATAAGTAGGGCAGCCTGAGCGATGAGGGATTCTCCAGCAGTGCTGGAACCCTCCTGGGGTACTAACTCTTTAAATACCGCTACCATTCTGGAGAGAGACTGGAAGGTGGGCCTCCGGCGCCCTCGCTCACCGGACGAAGCGCAGTGGCAAAATGCCACTACTCAGACGTCGGTCTTCTGCGAGAGGGTGGTACTTCCCCGGTCAAGCCGGCCCATTCATGCTGCAAGCTAATAGCTTACAGCGTGGCTCTACCACTACTAGTTGAGTTTTGTGTTTCGTGTCGTGAGTAGTGTGAGTACACACTATGAGTTTCAGTTTAAATTTTACGATTGGATTATAATTAGATTATTTATGTTTATGTATATGCTTTGTGAGTAGTTGGGTAGAACACATTCTAAATATTATAACTATGTAAGGCAAACTTCACTCTTCCCTCTTAAAAAAGTCAGCGTAATCATTTCAATAAGTTATTTATTTCTTTTTCTGTAACTTACTTAATATTACATTGTATACTAATTAATTACATATATACATTTGTATACAAGATAACCTTTAAGCATTATAACATGCTCATAATTAGGTAGCATATAAAACAGTCTTTAACTTCTCATCGATGTCTTACAATCTAGGAACCAATTGAAAAAGGTCCAGCAAAAAGATCCTCATATTATTATAATAGTGATATATAATCAACAGCCTTACATGTCCCTGCTGTTGGAGCACCGCCTCCTCTCACAGGGAGAGGGGATGGGCCACAATCCACCACGCGGGCCCAAAGCGGATTGGTGAATTTCGGTCATGGCCCCTGTACGCCACTGACTTGATTTAATGACTGCCTTTAATTGAAACCAACCAGGACTGACAATTTAACGTGCCCTCCGAAGCACGGAAACACTAGTGTTATAATGCCACTAGTGGTCACCCATCCAAGGGTAGACCGCGCTAAACATTGCGTAGCTGCGCTAATCGTAAACGAATAACGAATGCGACTGCGCCACGAGTCCTCATAGTGATATACATCACGTGTTATTATCAAATATTTATTTGGGATGAGTAACAAACATTTTCCATGCTTCAACATCTTATTTATTAGTGGACATAGCGACTTATATTTGGCATTTGTTAATATGTTAAGTATGCCTTAGACATCAGTCACTTGTTGAACAAGTTGGTTTTTTTTCATCCCCATCATCAGAAGTTCATTCAGCATCTTCATTTTATGGTGCTGCTATGGTTCACTAAGCATGGCCCGATACATATGTATGCAAAGGCAGATTGCCAAACACATTGGGAATGAGTGACGAACGCGAAAGTCTAAAATTACTATTGGCCAAGTCCGAAGTCTGGAATTATAAACATACCTACATAACGCTAAATGACTCTCGTTAAATAAATACGAGTTTCTCCAATGGTTAAACATAACATGCTGACAATTGTAATCTGTATAGTTTTGTATATATGCTCATTAGCAACTTAGTATGACCTCTTAAAAGCCTTTGGACAAAATAAATAAATATCCTTATGCATACACATGGCGCCATCTAGTTCCACACTAAGCAACTATTAGTATTATGGTTACCAGGTGGTTGATTTACCACATATATATATTTTTTGTAAATATATACATATGTAAATGAACCATAACTCGGACATATATGTCTGTATAAATCATGCAAACATATGACCCTTGCAGGATTCGTACTTGCGATCTTTTGGTATAGTTGTCTTGTCAAAGTGGATATTTTAAAACACTTGTCTATAGATTATCCTAATCAGGCTAAGCTCTAGCCTTAATTTGAACCTTATTTTAACTCTTTTTATTGCAAAATGTGAATTTCCCTAGCATCTTAGCCTAGTATATTTGTTTGTTTGTAAAAGCTTTATTGAATTTCATAACAAAATTATTATAAATAGTTACTTGGGATAAGGCAGCAGAATAAACTATTACTAGCTACACAACACATGCATTAAAAATCATAATTCTCTAGATTTTTGCTTTTGAGATTGGTCCCCTATGTTTACTTAGGATCAGGCAGCAGTCAATGTAAGAAAATGAGGGAAATAAACCCAACTAACCAAATTCCTAAAATGTCACAATCTCAGAATGCGAAACACCAAAACATTAGTAGTCTTTTGAGGGTTTTCAATTTTTTTTTATATGTAAGATTAAACTCTGTAATAGATTCTTAGCCTTAATATTTCGCTTGTTAACACAGTTGATTTAGTCTATCTGGATGATATAAACATTCACCCTCAGGGGTTTTCAAAACTCTCATTGAGTATTAATAGTCTCTGCAAACAATTTTCAACGGATTTTCAATAGTGTCTGTGTCGGGCAGTCACAATGTGTTAAATACAAATCTTCATATGAAATGACTATTCAAAACTTTATGTGAACCTACCTAGCTACAACACTAAATGCCAGGCAACATGGTGGGTGGATGATTCTGCACTTTGGCTATTTCGTCCTTAAATTTAGATATGGTCTCCTTGGCTAGACTGAGCTTTTCTTTCAACTCCGATATCTCTGTCCGGACCTTGGTTTGTGCAGCTACAATTTTTTCTAAAGTCTTCTCTTTCTTGTCCTCAACTAGAACAAGATAATTTGAAAATAATGAATATTAGCAAATTTTAAATCACATAACCTAAGGTTGCTAGTTCGCTTTTGACTAGGATAAATAAGACTTGTAATATTTGATAAAGATGTTATATGTAACATTAACATTATTAAATACTTTTTAAGGTTGCATACTCATCAATATTCATGTAGTATTTTAATTAGAATGTATTGAAACAACATCTGTATAACACAGACTAGCTAGACAGGGTGGAAAGCCATGATGGGTAGCGAAAAGCATCTACACTAGGACTTGAAGCTACAAGAAGTCCTATTAAGGAGACTAACCCTAACTTAAGTATATTACTTCTGCATTCACATTGAAAAACAAATGTACAGTTATTAAGAAGAAAAATGAGGTTAACTGAGGTCAACTTTCAGAAAACCCAAAATAAGTTACTATTCATTTAGTATGAGAATAATTGGCTTTATCTTTAAGCCTAGGTATGTTTGATTTGATAAAGGATTTCTTATGAAAATACTGGTAACTGACAATGAAGCTGAACCAAAAGTGAATATAATGTCATTTTCATGTGCTATAAGCGATTTCCAGAAAAAGATTACTTAAAATGTGAGCCAATTTTGAACCACAAATGTCTTAAAAGTAATTTTTATGTCTGTAAGTAAAATAACAATTGGTAATTTGGTTTTTCTTCTCCCTTATGTGGAAAACACAATTGAATCTGCATAATGTTTTTGAGTTTTAATACCTTGATTAATGAATTAGTTTCTATGAAATTTCACAGAAACTTTATGGCACCAGTAAAAGTATTAAGTAGGATCACCTTTTTTTTTACGAAAATTGCCATGTATATTTGTATGGTGAAAAGTTGGGTTTAGGTTTGAGAGGTAATGAGGAGGCTGACTCTCTAGCTAAACGTGCGATCAGTGAGGGATTGAGTTTGAATGTTGTACCAAATTTCTCAGAAATCCTCCCTAAGTATAAAAAAAGATGTTTGGACCTTGATGAGAGGTCAAAAGAAAAGGGAATTTGGTACAAATCCATCCAGAGTCATCCTCCTCATACTCCCTGGTTTATTACTTGTAAGTTAAGTAGGAAAATCATTGTTTTAGCATATAGGCTTCGATCTGGACACATGCCACTTAACAAGTTTGGCTTCCTAATGAGAAAAACCAGCTCTCCAAACTGTGAGGTGTGTGGGACTGTGGAGGATGTTCAACACTTGTTAGTGGAGTGTGTCCGGTACGAGCAATCTAGAAGGGCACTGATGAGTGAACTTAAACTGAACAGACTTGATGTAGGAGTGTTTCACACTATTCTGTCCCTACCAAACTTAGAAAGAGCCAGGAAGTTATTCAGTTTTGTGAACTCATCGATGTCGTCGTTAAGTGTAGCAATTAGTTAAAGGGTACGATGGGACAGCCATACAAAATTTGTAAAAGTCCCTATAAAAACTTTAGATTTAAAAAAAAAAGAAAAAAAGTTGGGTTGGGTCATGAAGGGTAGCCGCTTACAAGAAAACATTTGGAAACCAACTTATGGAGTAATTTGTTTCTGCATTACTGCCATCACAGTGCGTCCACCAAAACATAAATCTGCATAATATTAGTTGGGTAACTTACAGTTCGTATCATGTGACCACATGCCATTAGTAACTGGTTTAACACTGTTCAGTAGGTGCTGCATCAGCTGTGTTGGCTCCTGGAAGACAATCTCCTCATAAGACTCGCTGACAAGAGCCCGGCCGACTATCGGGGGAGCACCCTCAGTAACTGGCGATTGGAAGAGCTTGAGAATGTGGTACATCGTGACCTGTTAAGTATTAAAATATTTATTATTTTTACTCCTCAGTTGTAATGTACAAAATAGTGTTGGCAGCTTGTAAACAATTGGAAGCGGCAATACATGCCCCAGGTAAAGATGTTTGGGAACATTAAACTGTTGCTTACGTACAGGCCTCTCATTAGGATCATGGAAATAAATCTTGATAACAATCTCGAACTCCCCCCACCCGGTCTCTGTGAGTTCGTAGGGCGGCTTCGTGACGATCCTGTTTGGGTTAGCGTAGCTCTCGTGAAGTTTAAAGTGGACTTTCTTTATGTACGCGGACATGTCTTCATTCGCATAGGGCTTCACGTAAACTGTCCACTGATGGGTGTGTCCATCTTCCTCGCGTTTCTTGCCAAAATATCTCGCCACATTACCGTATATAATTGGTTTTACTATCACCAAACCCTAGAAAATAACAAACGGTTGAAGAAGTTTGAACATAAGCTATTTGATAATACGAAACTGTTACTCACTTTTACTCTCCCCCCTGAGTCAGGCCCAAAATCTGTCGGAAGACTCATTTCGAGGTCTATTTTGGAAAACACTTTGTTATTTTTGAGTACAATTTCTATAGATATTATGACGGTCGGTATAGACTTTGGAGGTTATAATATCTGTCAAAGTCAAAGTGTCAAATAATGTCAACCTTTTTTTTGATCGTTAAAATAAAATCTTCTATTATAATATAAATTGTCTCGATTCCGATTCGAGTAAATAATCGATACCGAAAAAAAAAAATTAACTTTTTAAAAATATTCTTCTTGCAGTATGAGTATGACAGTTCTTTTTTTAGTGAGAAAAGTGTACGGGAAAGAGTGTGTGTGTGAGAGGAGTGTTATTAGTAGTAGTTGCCTACTGCACTATACTAATTGCTCAGAATACTCAGTGAGTGAATAAAACATGAATTACTAGATAAAATAATAATTATAGTTATATTGATATTATTTTATATTGACACAAGAAGAACAGAATGACAATAAGAGAGAAAAATCAGTTTGACAGAACAAGGTACAAATAAGAATATGAAAGTAAATTTGTAAAAATAGTTTTGTATATTTTAACAATAAACCTCTTTTTACTAACACTCCTCCTTAATTTCATACCTGCAAACCCATGCCTTGCACACACCATTCATACTTCCCTCTTAACAAAGGCTTTGTTAAAGCGTCGGCAACCATACGAGCGGTCTCTACATAGTTCAATACTATATGCCCATGTTCAACTGCCTCCCTTATAAAGTGATGGCGCACATCAATATGCTTGGTGCGTTGATGGTGCACAGGGTTCTGCGCAATTGCAATAGCAGATTGGCTGTCACTGTAGATCTTCAAGGATACCTCAGGATTTCCAGAGATTTCAGCAATAAATTTTTTAAGAAATATTGCTTCCCTGGCAGCTTCAGACATTGCAACATATTCTGCTTCAGCAGTTGAGAGAGCTATTGTTCTTTGCTTTCTACTGTCCCAGCATACTGCTCCTCCTTTCCAAAGGAAGACCACTCCGGAATATGACCTTCTATCATAACATGTGGCATGACTCGCATCTGCATAACCATGCAGTTCATTATGTTCTTCCCTCTTTGTGTACTTCAACCCAAGAGTTTTAGTACCCTTTAAATATCTAAGTACACGTTTTGCAGCTGTCCAATGTTCTTCAGTAAAACAACTGTTAAACTGGCTTAGATAATTCACTGCATGTGCTATGTCCGGCCTTGTGCAGACAGATAAATACATCAGTGAACCGATCAAATTCTGATATGGTATCTTTTGATCCGGTTGATGTTCTGGCCCTGGCTTTTCTAGCTTTTGTCCAGTAGCTGACGGTGTCGAAGCGACCTTACAGTCAACCATTCCAAAATAATTCAGAACTTTGTCGACGTATTTCTCTTGGTCAACTTTGATCTCAGAATCGTTCTGCGTAATACGCATTCCTAGAATGAACTCTGCCTTGCCGAGATCTTTCATTTCGAATTTTGACATGAGATCTCTCTTCACTTTACTAAGCTCATTTGCATCATTCCAAAAAATTAGCATGTCGTCAACGTACACTGCTAACATGATGGTCTTTCCATCCTTAGATCTAGTGTAGACACATGGTTCATTCCTGGATCGCTTGAAGCCCAGCTGAATCAACTCATCGTTTAACTTGTGGTTCCAAGTTCTAGGCGCTTGTTTTAATCCATAAAGTGAACGTTTAAGAAGACACACATAATCTTCTTTCCCCTTTTCTTCGAATCCTTGCGGCTGTCTCATATAAACCGTTTCAGATAGGTCTCCGTTTAGAAAAGCTGTTTTTACGTCCATCTGATCCACGTTTAATCCATTCTTGGCCGCCATTGCCAGTAAAACTCGAAGTGAGCTGTGCCTGACAACTGGAGCGAATGTCTCGTCATAGTCCACGCCGTATCTCTGACTAAAACCTCTAGCTACTAGTCGCGCTTTATATCTAGTCTTATTTCCCGCCTCTTCTTTTATTCGAAAAACCCATTTCGAATCAACGACGTTACTTTTGACTGGTGGTTTGACTAAAATCCAAGTTTTATTTTTCTTTAGCGAATCCAGCTCTTCCTGAATTGCTATTTTCCATTTTTCACTGTCTCTCCTCGACAGTGCATCTTGAATCGTAATCGGATCAGATACGGATTCAGATGCTTGGTACAAGATATAGTCTGGAAACTGTCTAGGCTTTCTCTCCCTCAGTGGATACCTCCGTTCATTTTGAGAGTCGACCTCATCTAAAAACGAGTGCGATTCGCAGTCTTCGAACTCGTCTTCCGCTTCTACTAAATCTGGTGTACCATCCGCAACATCAACCTCTATTGGTTGCACAATATCAGGTTCTTCACTGTATCTATTGACAGCTCCTTGCAGTTCATCTGGAAAATCTAGGATCTCCTCCTGATGCTCGTTTTTTAACGATTGCTCCATGTGCTTTTGATTTTCAAAGAAAACCACATCTCTAGCCTTCATAATTTTGTTGGTAGTGGGGTCCAGAAGACGATAAGCTTTAGCATTATCACAAAAACCTGTATATATCAGTTGTTGGCTTTTTGGATCCCACTTGGTTCTCTTTTGATCCGGAATGTGCATGAAAGCTCTACAGCCGAAGATTTTCACTGAACTTAAATCATTTTTCTTCCCTGACCACTTTTCTTCAGGTGTCATGTTTTTTACAGCAATCGTTGGAGATCTATTCTTTAAGAACACAGCGTGATGAACAGCTTCAGCCCAAAACCGCTTAGGTAATTGTGAATCTTGTAGCATGCTTCTTGCTTTCTCACAAATGGTGCGATTGGCACGCTCGGCAACCCCATTCTGCTCCGGAGTATAAGCCACAGTCAATTGATGCTGAATCCCGATTTTTTTGAGGTAATCGTCCATTCGTTTATTGACAAACTCCGTACCGTTATCAGTACGTAGTATTTTTATTTTTTTTCCGCTTTGATTCTCAACAAACTCTTTAAACTCTATAAATTTTTCAAAAACTTCAGATTTTTGTTTCAAAAAATAAATAAAAGTTTTACGAGTAAAATCATCAATAAACGTCAAAAAATATCGGCAGTTGCTAACTGAATGTACCTCCATAGGACCACATACGTCCGAATGTACTAAACCTAGTACTTCATTAGCCCGCGTACTATTGCCTTTTTCAAATGTTTGCTTCGTTTGTTTTCCCATAACGCAGGGCACACACTCAAGTTTAGTTAAAGTATGAGAAAAACTTACCCCAATCGCCATTTCTTTGAGTAATTTAAGATTGTGCAAACCAAGATGTCCCATCCTCCGATGCCATAACATCAACTGGTTATTATCGACTGTTGCAAGTGCAGAACCCTGTGAACAGCATTTCATTTTATATATGCCTCGTTCCTCCACACCTTTCATAACAGCCTTACCTCTAATCTCGCATTCATTACTCCTGAAAATATCACAGCCTGTATCTGTAAATACCACCACATGACCTTTTTTCGCGATCGCATTCACACTCAATAAGTTAGATGATAACTTAGGAACATATGTAACATTGCTGATAGTTAAACTCAAACCTCCTGACTCACACACTACCGTTCCCTCTCTTTCACCTAACACCTCATTCCCATCTGCACATATAACTTTCAAGGGCGTAGGCAAATGTTTGAAATCCTTAAACCACGATCTACGATTGGTCATATGCGTCGACGCTCCTGAATCGATGATCCAATCATCAGCATGCGGCTGCATCGTTGTGCCAAATGCATAAGCTTGAAGAGCATTCTTTTGGTTCTTCGGATTGTTTGGACATTGCTTTGCCTTGTGCGGCCCACTACAAATAAAACACTTGACATCAGCTTTGTTCTTTTTCTTAGGGTTTATCTTGCCTTTCTGTTTATTTGTTAGAAGTGCAGATGTCGATTGGGTGGCACTCGTTCCTGCTCGGAAAGTGTCCTCCATTTGAAAGAGTTTAGTCTTTACGTAGTCAGTTGTAACAACAATGTTACTGTTTTCAATGGCTAATCGCATCGGCTGGAACTCTGCAGTAAGACCTTGGAGAAGTAACGCGGCCAATAACTCATCATCAACCTCCTTTCCAAGATCCATAAGCTCCTGTGACGTCGTCATGACAGATGTCACATACTCTCTGACAGTTGAAAAATTTTCCAATTTCATGCTCACTAGTTTAGAAAGTAGCCGGCATCGATTATTTAGTCCTCTGTCAGCAAACGCACTCTGTAACGCTTCCCAGGCATCTTTAGCCGTCTTAGCTTTACGTACATGAACTAAACAGTGAGGTTTAACCATTAAGCAAATCTTAGCTCTAGCTTTTTGATCTTTTCTAGTACCTTGTACATCTGTTGCTGCAGGTGTAGCACTCGTGTACTCCCACAAGTCGTCATGTACAAGATACAATTCGATCAAAAATTTCCATATGGCATAGTTACTGTTGCCGTCCAATTTTTCCATTGAAGGCATGCCACCGCTGCTAGAAACTCCCGTTTCTTGTGTCGCCGTTGAGTTTTGCAAACTCCCATTACCATTTCCATGTTCCGACATTTCGGTTTTCACTTACGTGCATGGGACCCTTAACCTATTAGTAGTAGTTGCCTACTGCACTATACTAATTGCTCAGAATACTCAGTGAGTGAATAAAACATGAATTACTAGATAAAATAATAATTATAGTTATATTGATATTATTTTATATTGACACAAGAAGAACAGAATGACAATAAGAGAGAAAAATCAGTTTGACAGAACAAGGTACAAATAAGAATATGAAAGTAAATTTGTAAAAATAGTTTTGTATATTTTAACAATAAACCTCTTTTTACTAACAAGTGTGTATATGGATGGTGAGCGTGTGGGGTAATAGTCTATACAGTTGCTCAAAAAGTGGCATATTGCAGGGACGTATAGCGTGCGGGAAGAGGGATTTCCCGAACTAGTGCTTTTTCTTTGCAAACTGTCAAAATAATGTCTAAGAAAAAACCAACCATGAAGTTTTTACTAAAAAAATTCATAGAAGTTTTTATGATTTATGCAAATATTTCTAAAAAAAGCTACTAATTTGTTTCAATATCAGATTTAAAAGTAATTTTAATTGAAACATTAATAAAATTGATAAAATTCACTCCTCTCGGAGAAGGCAAAGGGAATTAAGCCCATACAGCCATGTCTTATTTTCCTTATTTCTTCCGTTGTGTGAAGTCAGTGTCACTCAAAACAAGTCACTCGTCGTATACTTGGCGTATACAGAGTCTAGTCACTGTCAATTCATTCTTCACTAAAGTGGCAGAATGTTCTACGAAAGATTTTGGCGGCTTCTTGTGGGAACCCGTAAGCTTCGTTACGCACTTTAATTTACACTTCCCTTAACTTGTACACCATCACTGCCTTTTGCTGCACAATATTCTGCCAATATAAAGCTTCAAAACTCAAAATGCACAATTTCCAGAAATAAAAACAAAATTCAACTTACCGACAACAACAGAACCGACTATTTTTCTTTTTCAAAATTACAAGTGACTGGACGGATATAATTTCTAGTGCTTTTAACTAAGAAAGAAGAAGAGAACTAAGCTCATACAGGTCTTTTCGAAATGTCCTTGAGCCCAGCAGCACCATCATACATAAGACATCTACTCCTAATTACAATAATTAGTAATAACAATTAAACCTGAAAATTACAATTTGTGCTTAGGTAAGCTTCAAAACTCAGAATGCACAAATTTCAAAAAAATAAAAACAAAAATGCGACATCACTTGCTGAGTTCCCGTCAAAAAGCTCACTCTTAATTATCAATAATTAGTAATAATAATTAAACCCAAAAATCACAATTTGTGCTTAAGTAAGCTTCAAAACTCAAAATGCACAAATTACTTTCTATTTGAGATAATGGACATACAAACAAACACATTAACTCTCACCCTTAACGCATATATCATCTCTATTCCGTTGTCAATAAAATAAAAATTATTGATAAAATGGTCAGTTCGTTTATCAAACCATAATAAAGGAGAGTACGTCCACCTCGGGCACACCTTGCAGTTAGGTAGACACAACTTCGAGAGCAGCTACTAAGAGGATTCAGTTGAGTTGAGCGGCATTTGGAATAACATATATTGACAATTTCGAAAACCACCGAGAAAGCAAACGATTGAAACAAAACCGCTGCACCGATTTGGATAAAACTTGTCTAAGAACCACTGTTAATGAATTAATAAGGTAGTGTAGTGTATATCATAATTAGGGGTTGCTTTGAGGAGAGGTATAGAAAATTACTTTACTTGAGTTGTTGCAGGCCGGCCGGCGGTTATCCACCAGGTTCCAATTGTTAGTTGAAACGAAGATTGTCCTATTGTAGGGCGCCTTATCACACACAGTTCACATATAGCTTTAGCACGAGATATTCATGGTGTTTTAATAAACTTATTGCTGCACAACTTGATATTTGATTGACAAAAACGGAGCACACACACGCTCGCTAGTCGTCTTGCCGGAGAGCGGTGGTGGAGAGGGAGGGGCGTAAAAACAGGATACATAGTAGGACGGAAAGATGGAGTGACAACAAAAATGCGGGAAATTAAAATTTGCCTTATTGATGACTTTACTTAACAACCACCGCTAGAATACATGCTTTCAAATAAAAAAACCGCATCCAAATCGGTTCACCCGTTTAAGAGCTACGCTGCCACAGACAGACACACACACACATAGCGGTAAAACTTATAATACCCCTCTTTTTACGTCGGAGGTTAAAAATGCGTTACATCTCGTCACCGATCCCACAAAGCCTGAAGACGACAGTCTTCAATCAGTGTAGCTACAAGTATGACCTACGAAGCTGAAATGGTGCGATTAGTCAATATGTCAGTCACTCAACGAGGGAAAGAACTATGATTTGAATATCTCCGAGTACAAGCAATTAAATGATTCATCAGAGAAAGTAAGTGAGAGAAATGGGCTGGATTGTTCAATTTGGTGCAGTTTACATTGAATAAGAGTTTTTAAAAGACATAGTGTAACAAGCTGGAACAGTGTAGCACGGCCAACACAAACATAATGATAATAATGCTGTATGTCGTAAAGTATGTGATACTCATCATTACCTGACTGGCCCAGGAAGAAGGGTAATGTTTGTCGGGTGTATGTATGTATGTAGATTTGTTTACATCTGTAGCCGTCTTGACCGATTTAGAAGTGCTAGTTGTCGTTAGATTCACTTTGATCTTCAGATTGTCATAGGATATATGTTATGGATTAATTGGAAGTCGGTCCATTAATTTTTAACAATGATATTGATATTATATTTTTAAGCACAAATAGTACAATTTATAGACATAAGTACCACTTCCTGATATTTAGTAGTCTCGCAACAACGTAACATGTACATTTGCCGGCTCCGTTGCTCAAGACAGGGTTGACAAAACTAACGTCGCGGGTTCGATTTCTACCGAGGTATGTTTAGTAGTCGGTTTGGTTGGTGGTAGCGCATATTTAAATCTTCGCTTGGATTGCCACTACCATAATGATATCTAAGTTTGCCGCTAAGCACCATATTGATAGACTTGTCTTCCGGCTATATGAGATAGCTAGAGCTGATGAACACTGATTGAAACGGAATATATGTATACTGTGTGATTTGGCGCTTGTTAGAGATTAAAGATAATTTTCTTTTATTTTGGTTAGAAATAAAACACTTCGATTTATTTGGCGCATCATCATAGTCTTTTCTTAATTAAAAGGCAAGTGAACAATGGTCCAACAAGCTCTTTTTTCTTAAATTCGAAATGCAATATATCCGTATAACATTTAGTCTAACAAAGTAGGTACATATTAACATAGCATTAGCGCTCTACAATATAATGAGCATTGATTACTTAGACATTCATAACTTTGAAAATGTGGGACCATTTCGGTCGCCATACATAGACACCGTACTTACTAATTAATTACCCGATTAAAGGGGTGATACAGATGTAGGCCTCACATTGCTACAAGAGAAGAGAATTTATCATATGTTCCTACTTTTATACGTAATATGAATTCCTCACTAAACATTGACTGACAGTATTTAATGTTAAAATAGCGGTTATTTATAAGTATTAATGGTAATTTCCGGTCTGATGTGGGGCCTAAAACTTATGATCATCACGCGAGTACTCAATGTCCAAAAGAAGAGGATCGCGTTCTTCATCAAATCTTGAAGATCTAGAGCCATGTCGTGAAGAAGATACTCGTTGAGAGATATTAAGAAGATTAGGTACCAGGGCTCCACAAGGTGTAGCCGGAGCAGACCGCGACGAAGCTCGCATCCCTGGCGATATCCTTGGCGCTCTAACAGGATACGCCACAGCCAGTGGCATGTATAAGCTCGACTTCCTGACTTTCGGGGATTTCTTCGCGCTGTCCAAACGTCGATGGCGTCGTTCGTCACTTGGCCTCCTAAATGTGGATTCTCTAGAGATTTGCGTAGGACTTGTAGGCTGTGGGGGTGATTCACAAGCACCAGCTATCTCTGGTGATGGGTACGAGAAGAGATGCCGAAAACCATAGGCCGTAGGATCGTATAACGATTCATCAATGTTAGAAGGGGATCTGTGGATTGGTGGGGAAGGGCCGAGCTGCGGTTTGCAGGCACCATCACAGTATAATTCACAGTCGATCAACTCCAACTCGAGGTCGAATGAAGGATCCTGCGGACAAAATTAAATAATATATCATTCTTTATAGAGGACTATCTTTCAGCGCGCGGCTTCGGTGCGTAATAGCTTTATCGCGAATATGTTTAATTTTATTTATCCCGCGGGAACTAGTCACTTTATCCGGATAAAAAGTATCCTATGTCTCACTCTAGGGTAAATTCTACCTATATAAATTTCATCCAAATCCGTTAATCCGTTTCGCCGTGATTGAGCAACAAACAAACATCCAAACTTTCGCATTTATAATATTAGTTATTACTAGTTATTATTATATTAGTTATTACTAGTTATTATTATATTAGTTATTACTAGTTATTATTATATTAGTTATTACTAGTTATTATTATATTAGTTATTACTAGTTATTATTATATTAGTTATTACTAGTTATTATTATATTAGTTATTACTAGTTATTATTATATTAGTTATTACTAGTTATTATTATATTAGTTATTACTAGTTATTATTATATTAGTTATTATTAGTTAAGATGTCGTTGTACTCATGGGGGTCAACTTTCCTTTTTAGCATTTACAAATAAACAATTTAAAAAATTCTTAGATGTGTTTGACAAAGATGGAAAATTTGTGTTTACTTCTAAACGAAGCCCAGCTACGAAGTAACACTCAACGCAGCTTTCGTTCCTTTCTATTTTTACCCGACTACGGCGAAGCAGTAATGTACACATTGTTTATTATTATTATTATAAGTCTATTTCGAATGACAAAACATTTAAATAATAATGCTCAAAAGCTCTCACTCGATATAAAGAGGTAATTGCTTACTTACTAATGGTTGAACAGGAGATGTGATGAGATTTTCTCTGAAGGTGGATGGCGGCTCGCGTCGCGGAACAGCAGCGGGATCTGGTGCAGTACGGGAACGGGGTGGAGGGGGAGCACGCTGCTCGCGGGGCTCTGTCAGCGACGACAACGAACGTAGTAGGGACCGTCCGTACTCGATGCCCACACAGTCCTCGTAGTTGCTCGCACACGAGTATGGAGGCGGGATAATTGAATTTGCCTAAGAAACAAAATCATTTGGAGTCACAGACTTCACAGGCACTAAATTACAAAAATTGCGTTACATAATAGATACCTCATTTGCTGCGTTGCATATGAAACTGGAGTTGAGAGACTCGGCAGTACTCGCCGCTGATATAGAGCCTACGACATAAAATGTATTGTTAAATTGATTCAAAATTGCTATATAATTGTTGTTTCGAGTTTATTAACTTCATTGTTGAAGTTTTAAAGTTAAAATGTCTTGAACAAAAGCGTTAAACTCCAAAATTAGAAGACATTCGCTTGCAATGTCAGTCCCGTACATTGATGTTGAGTGTCGCCTTCTGCTCCGCATTAGTTTAGGATCGTGAAACTAAACTCATATTTTGACTTACTATGAACCGAACGATAATAAATAATAATGAGATCTTTTTTTATATCAGAGCACTAACAAACGGCGAAAAAACAAAAGAGTAAGTAGATGGGAAGAGGCTCGATGGTATGACTCTCATTCCGTAGAGGTGGCGGGAGGCCGCTAGTATGGTCTGCTACCTGCGTACACACGCTGTGGGAAAACAAATTATCTTCTAGCTCCATAATAGCAGGAGCCGCGGAGGTCGATGCTGAAAACCTCAAGAGGTGGAAATACGCAGCGCTGAGTCAGGGCTACTAATTTCTGCTGTTTGAGGTAGAGACCATAGTGCCGTAGGGACCTGAGGCGCGTTAGCTCTTCAAAGAGTTGGCCACGCATCTGACCAAATTTTCGCATATGTGTGGTTATACAATGTGGCAGCGCTGCTGGACTTCTGGGCACCGTGCTTCGAAGCAGTGACCTGGAACATGTGTTCTACCTATGATGGGAGCGTATGGTCCAGGCTCATATTTTATAAAGTATAGTATGTTCCAAGTTAATATCTTGTATATTTAACTTCTACGTTAAAATAATAATAAAATAATTTCTAATAATTTCAATATGTAGACTGAAACTTATTCTTGAATCTTGCGTAGTAGGTTACTTTTATTTACAAAAAATTGTATTTGGTGCCTAAAAAGTCACAAAGCCTTCAGGATTCGAGTATTTTTAATAAGTGTTGCTATATTATTTTACTATAGAGGACATTGTGAAAGAACAAGAAAGAAAGATAAAAACATTAAGAAAGAAAGAAAAAAATTAAGGGTCTTGGAACATGCGTTCACTGAGTAAGTTGATTTTGAAAAACATGGCAAGGACCTTGAATTTGTCATTCCTTAACAAACAAAAGCTAGGTAACGTTTTGTGAGAAACGACAATTGCATAGAGGTATACACCCTGAATATGAACCTATTACATAAAACTTACAGTGGTCACGTTCAATTTGGTCAACCTCAATGCTCCCTCGTGTTTTTTCAGAACTTTCTTTACAGGATCTAACATATTTTAACCAAAATTATATAAATTAAACGCTAGTATTCACTGTCGCACCACCTCTAAGCGACTGTTAAAAGAAACATTACATAGGTAATGTAATTATTGGTTAGCCTTCACATAATGTTACTTACTGAAGCAGTAATCTCTTAAGCTGATTAGCAAAGAGAGTTATTAAACATAACTATAGGTAATATTGTGTAATCTTTCTTTTCGTAACATGTGTAAATTTTACGTCCTTATTAATCCTAACACTTTCTTTCGAATTATGATACGTGATATTATTTATGTACAATAAAAACAAAAAGGTGCTATTACAAAACATTAGACGACCGATTGGTGTAGTTGGTAGTGATCCTGTCAGCAAAACTAATGGTTGCGGGTTCGAATCCCGCTAGGGGTAAATGTTTGTGTGATGAATAAGAAGGTTTAGTCACGAGTTATGTTTATACGATATCTAGTATCCATAGTTCGAGCTTTGCTTAATTTGGGACTCGATGATTGGTTTAAGTGTCTGAAATATCTTTTGTTAATTTATTATTAAATATTAAAAGAACACGGACACAGTAGAACACGTTTTTCCTTTGACTTTGATAGATAGAAAAGGTGTTCGAGAGCCGCACCGTGTGGCAGGGTGCCTAAATGACTAGAAGTAATATAAGTTACTTACAAATTTTTCTTTATATTATCAAAATACGTACCTACAGAACATTTTTAAAGCATTTTAAAGTACGAGGGTTAAGGCAGTAACTGGTTTAATAAGAGGAAAGAGTTGACCAACTTGAAAATCATTTGGAATTGTTAGATTTTCACTTGAAAGGAATACGAAGACAGAAAAATTGTAGTCAAATTAAATTATTGTTGATTACCTGGAGCCTGGATAACATAGTTTCTAAAATAATGCACCATTAGTAAATTTCCGCCACATTTATCTTCACCTTCACCACAGGTAATGACAAGGGGATAAAGATCTGGTTTTGAAGTGACCTGTAACAAAATGGTCAATTTTAGCTCTATAAAGTCAGTATTGTCAGTACGCTTCCATCTTCGACCTCATCTTTACTTAACATCAGGTGTGATTGAGGTCAAGTACTAACCCGTTCTGCATAAAAAAAAAAAAAAATTTTTGTTCTATAAAGTTGTACTTATTCAAGGAGACGGTTAATTTGATACATTCCTCTTAAAGTTATTAAAGAAGAGCTCACTTCCAGTAAGAATTTTTAATTAAGTCATGAGTAAGTAAGTTAATTTTGTGATTATTTTTGGCTTGATAATATTATTTTATCCCCCAGTTGGGGCTTCCGGGTCCACTTCCTTCCGCTTCCACCTTCGACCCCATCTTCACTTAACATCAGGTGTGATTGAGGTCAAGTAAAAACCCGTCGTGCATAAAAAAAAAGAAAAAAAAAAAAATTTGTTTTAGTATTGTACACCTTTAGTCTTAGGGTATGGCGGGCTCGCTTCCGCCATACCCTTCGAACCTAACCTATCCATGTCGGGGTGCCAAGAACTCCCGTGCTCGCTTCGCTCGCACTCGTCCGGCTCGCTTGCGCCATACCCTTCGAACCTAACCTAACCATGTCGGGGTGCAGTTATGCTTTAGTTGCCCTCTTTGTATATCCAGTCGCTCACTTAGTAATGTAGTCACTCACTTAGTAATGTAGTCACTGAAATAAAATTTTAATATCTGAAATGGATTAATCACAAGCCACTTTTTGTAAGCTCGTTCTGGATTTTATTATTAATCAATATTCGTCGTTAGTTAAGTTAATTATTCGCTTACTTAAATACATACCGCTCAAGTTATTAAAACAGTATGTCATCATCAGTCGCAAAGTTTTTTTTTATTCGCTTATTTTATAATTCCTCTTTATTTATCATAATACTTACTTCTTTTATAAATTTCATCTTTTGATAGGAACTTGGAAAAAAATACTATTCATAAACTACTCTCGCACGGACGGGATACTACATGACTAAATTTCCTGGAAATGAGCTCTAGTTTAAACGTTTCAAACAAACGTATCAAATTACCTGTCACCCTGTATACATCCTCATCGTATCTATCGATATACATTTTTTTATTTAATATGTTAGTTATGAGTATCAAACTTTTTCAATACTTTATTAATTATTACACTTACTATACTTTGGTATACTTACTCCCCATAAGAATACATATGCTCACATAACGTGTCACATAATAATAACAAGTTTTAATCAACGGCGGATCCAGGAGATCATACCTAGGCCTAACAGGGTGATTACACTGCAAACGTAATACTTTTTAAATGGGTTTAATGGCTTGCTTTTAGTGGTAAGCAGTATTGTAATACTAAAATATCTAAAATATGTTATTATTTTTAATTGGAATTACTTTTGTTAATTTGGAGCCTGTGCAGGCTGGACCTGGAGTATGGATCTGGATCCGCCCTATATGTGCAGATATAATGAGATAAGATAAAAATAATGTGCAGAAGCTAATGACTAAGTAGGGTACGGGTACGGTTGAAATAATCTTTAACCATTTATACAGTGGAAAATGTAGCATTTAACAGATAACTTATTTTAAGGAACTTGATCAGTTACTAACTAAAAGTATTCAATGTCGCCTTTTTTTTAGATGGAGCCATTGAATTAACTCTTTGTAGTTAAACTTCAATAACCACCTAATTAAAAAAACACGATTTTATAAAATGCCAACTAATTAGTTCTACATTAAAAATACTTTTAAAAACCAGTTTTTAATACTTCATCATGCTTATCACATATTATTCTAGTACAAAGACGAGTACTTTATGTTGCTATCAAGGAGTTCCAGTGGCAATCTTCTGGCTCCATCTTCAGACACTCGTCATCATGTGTAATGGAAATTGCTCATGGTAGTAAACCAAAATATCCCAAATTCGACTATCTTCCCATTTACCATTAGGGAGTTTCAGTTCCTATATCCCGGCTCCATCATCAAATATTTGAAATGTTTCAACCGTGAAGTATTTTAAACGTACCCGGTTTACCCTAGTACTTATCCAAAAGGATAGCAAATTAAATAAACTTCAAACCAAAGTCTGTCATAACAAGATATCACTTCAGAATACGGTGGTGGAGCCTGATGAAAGGAGCCGCAGCGACTGTAGCGTGGTGGGGAGTGAACGGAGCCAGCGGAGTCGAGCTCGGATCGGTTGTCACGACGACGTTCGAGGCATTTGAACGAACAGACGAATTGTGTGGAAGGCTTCATGAAAAGACATCGAAGACAGCAGAACAAGATGGCGGCGAGAATTCCAAGTATGAAAATCGCTGGCCTGCAAAAATATGCACTTCATTATGAAAATGAAACATCTAAATAAGTTAATTACACACCCACACATACACACACGTTCACATACGTTCACACATCCATATATGAGTCCTTGCTATTGTTTAAAGTTTGTTGCTTATAACGGATGAGTTGTTTTATCGTAAGGAAAAAATAGAGCATATTAGGTAAAAATTTATTTGGAACTCATAATTTCTTTATTCATAATTTTCTTTATTTATTTAATTTAATGATGTAATTATGTGGAATACGCTACAAACGCGACCGTCAATCACACAATTAACGTTTCATTCGAAGTTGGCTTTGAAAAAAAAATTTAACTAACTATGCCAATACCATCTATTTTCACTTACATAATATGCGCAATTTTTTTTCTTACGGTAAAAAAAGTCATCCGGTATATATTATGTTCTTTGCTCAGCAGCGGAGCTTATGCATTCAGCGGGGCAATAGCGCTAGCGTACTACGTCAAGGAAGCGAGTTGGACGGCGTATTTTTTCTATTATAGTTATTTTTAATTGTGTTTTATAAATTTGTTGTTTCAATAAGATAATTTCATTGTTGTGTATAATAAATTTTGTTCTAATTAACCACATTCAATATTGACACGTATACAACGTGGGGTTCAAGGAACTCAGAAGATTTAGACAATATGCTTTAACACAATGTTCGCTTTCATTTCAATCTTTTTGGTTCATCGGGCACACGGTTTATAGAAGGCCACAACATACTTTGTCGTCTCTCTGTCTGTACGTGTATCAATGGTGTCGATTCGGATGTACACCAACTAAACTAAACTAAACTAAAACCAGTTTTGGAGTGGTGCCGTCGCATCGTACTGTTCCAGGGAGAAAGAGACAGTACTACTTTAAAACTGGTTTTAGTTTACTTTAGTTTAGTTGGTGTACAGCCGAATCGACGTCATTGTCATTTTTCTTAGATAGGACAGGAGGTATCAAGTTGAACTTACCTACTACTGTAAAAAACTCAAGTTTCTTTCTTTGGTGTAACACAATAAAAGAAACGGCCTTTTAGTATGAAGTTGTGTGAAGATAACCGCAAATATAGTATATGTATAGAGTCTGACCAACAAAAACGCGACTTCATGTGGTTTTACTAACTATAGCAGGAAAAAAGCTCCTATACTTGAATATTTTTTGTTTTAGTCGAACATACTTATATCTGCGTTTCTCTCCATAGCATACAACTTCGCAACGTAACTAAGCGCACGGAATCCTCAGGACTGGTGTCCTACTCACACTTGGCTGGTTTTGATCTATAAACTTTATATTATTAATACTTGCCAAGGGTAGGTGTATTCTATTGTGGCTTCATTGTCGTCGCGATGTGGCGGCAGCGGTGGAGGCGATGGCGGCAATGGCGGCGACGCGGTTGTAATTGCACAACAGCCATCGTTACAACATTGCCAATTCGCTGGACACGTCTGTCCATTAACGCATGGCGTAGACGCGGGTGATGATGTTGGGATGGCACTTTCATTCTGGCAATAAAATATTATAGTAGTAACACATTTACTAAACAGTGTTCACTGTTGGATGTGAAGCCTTTCCCATAGCGAATTTGTATCGGTTTCCACGGTAAGGATTTACCCCAGTCGGCTGGGGTTTGTGATTGCAGAATTTTAAGAGCCGTAAGAGAGATTTTGGTATGTAGGCACTAATTAGTAATTTTATGGTCAAAAGGTGGTTAGTAATAAACCGTTGCACATCTCAGTTCTTGGCGGATAACAGAAATTTCAAAGCCTAAGTATTTTCTATGGCATTGGCCAACGGCAAAGGCGAACAATCATCACATACATCACATTTTGGAATGTGTCAATTGGAGGGTGAAACATGAACTCGTGCTTGATGGTCTAAATTCAGTAGTCCGTCCGGTGTTCTACGAACCGACACAATTTCCAAGCTTTCAATGTTTTAAGTAATTCTTATTACCGCCACATTTACTCGCGGTAGCCTTCTGCTACTGCCCTGCTCACTGCATCTAGGCGCATTCCATGTTGTATACGAAAGCAGAGGGACCGAGCTTCACTCGATCTCAAATGCCAACCCTGTGGGGAAAGCCCACAGGGTTGGCATTTGAGCCGTTTTGAATTTCGTTGGCTATACTCCCATTTGCCGAGTGGGAGAGGGAAACTACTTTTCCTACTTACACACTCTATTTCTTTATGTATCTATGGATCCAAAGTAACAATATGGTCACATAGGGTACCGTCTACTTTCAGTAGGCGTCCGTGTCGTGTAGGTACCACTGTTGATCCTAGCTCATAAGAGTAACAGTGGGAGGAGTGTAGAGAGGGGATTGTTACGTTCACGATGCCATGGGAAGAAACAGGTTGGTCCTATTATACTCTACCCAGAACCACACGGTCAAGGACTATTAATGATTAATGCCACCAACCAAGGATTCTCAGTACTCAACTTTTAAATAACTCATCCTAACTTTCTTATTACCACCGATATCTCAAGCGAAATCATATGTACTAAAAAGAGACGCGTTTGTGTACATTTTATGAACCATGCAATCACCCAACCGAGAGATATTCTCATTTTAATAAATAACGTGTAGTCTGCATGTCTCATTACGGTAATACATAAATTGTTGAGTGCTATATATAGCAACAGCAACCGCCGGGGGCAGGAGCGTGTACTGCGCAGGCTTTCGCGCCGATCGATCGTCGATGGGCCCGTCAAACAATGCGAATACAACCCGCTATATAAATTATTATTATCATTTCGCAGATTATTAAACACATACATATGGTTGAATGGATCTAATATTTGAATTATTTGAAAGGTGATTTAAAAA
Source organism: Oegoconia quadripuncta (assembly GCA_949316235.1). Classification (NCBI taxonomy): domain Eukaryota; kingdom Metazoa; phylum Arthropoda; class Insecta; order Lepidoptera; family Autostichidae; genus Oegoconia; species Oegoconia quadripuncta. The sequence goes on along the minus strand of OX438752.1, from coordinate 24,671,992 downwards.
ACATATAAGTACATTTCTTTCATATTGTTGTTTTTTTTATAATGAATTAATCTAGCTTATAGATAGAGTTAGGAGTTCCTCCTCAAACAAAGCTAATTATATTTTTTAAGAATTTCTTGACACCGTTAAGAAATATATGAATTTGTGATATCTTATTATGATAAATCATGTGATACATAATGCGAATCATTTTGTAAACAGCTGTCACTAACCGAAACAAAACTTTTTTTTAACAATATACAAAGAATTTAAACGAAATTAAAATCAAACATTCAGCAGTAGTATTGCTCAATAATAAATGGTTTGTTTAGCTATAGTAGAAATAAATAATAACTTACTGATGCCGCAAAAAAACCGAGCGCGAAAATGGCAGCGAAGGCGAACATCATTGTGATGGTTAGGAGGATATAGGTCTGAAGGAACACAACATCCGCTACGAGCTGCTCACATCACATCGGGAGCGCCTGCAAGGTGCAACTGCACCTCGTTTAAAGATTAGGGGGGAATGCTATTGGGTCGGACCACGCCATCTATCTATGCCGCGGGGCCGCGCGGTACTGACTGGGTCGTAGCGTTGGCATGAGGAATTCTTATTCGAAGTGGTAGAAATGGAGTTGCTTCTACATTACATATCAGTAAATAATTATTTACACCATAACAACTTTAATTTAGTCCTATCATAGCATTGGTAGAAGAATTTTTGGTTTACTATAGCTCTTTATATTTAGACACTACAATGTTATTATAATTTTGTAGATAAAATTTTGTCTCGACGTCGTAACATCCTTGCACCCTTTGTATGATATCGTTTTACCTATGTATCTAGTTTCGATAATTTTTTTATATTTCGTTTAGATAAACGAAATATAGAAAATGATCGTACCATAACGATAATGTCTTCTTTAGTTTCGATTCGAATTCGACTAATAATTTACTAATATTCGACCTATAACTTATTGTTATTAGTAATATTTACTAATATACAATGTTCACTTTTATTCGACGAATAATTTTCATTACAGGATGCAATGCTGTCGACAGGTTCCTTCATTTAATTTACATCCTAATTTTTTAAAACTCTATAACCAAAACGGACCTTGTCCTTATGAGATTAAGATGATTTTTATATCAAAGTAATATTATCCCATAAATATGAAGGAGGGCAACTAATACAAAACTTACATTCATTCATCCTAGTATCAAATAAATGATGTAAAGATATTTGTTATTCCCTTTTTTATCGCCTTTCGATGAACATATAGCTATAGCTTGGATTAACACATGGGGCACTTTTGCCCGAAATTTACATTAATTAATTACGTAGATGGTTATGGGCAGCGGTGACACTTACCATCAGGTGCGCCTCTTGCTCGTTTGCCCACCTCTTCAATAAAAAAAAAAAAAAAAAAAAAAAAAATCTCGAGGGATGTAAAATTAATTCTATACGCGGGAGAAACCGTAATACGTTGCAGCCTTCAACTGTTTCATTTTATTATATGTACCTCTATAAGCTCTTCCACCCAAACCTAACAGAATACCCTACCCACCCACCGCATGCCCGCCCATTCGCTGCTACGGCTACGATGTAGCTACTTGCTACGACGATGTAGCTACTTTGTTTTGTAATTGTATTGCTACGAACCAACTGCATAGACTACAACTGATAGATGAAGATGGTGTTTACCATTCAAATATTTTTCGAAATTATTATATTGTTGAAGCATTTAGAGATGATATCGATGGAAAAAATTGGCTAATAAGTTAGTACTTCATCTTGCTATAAATTAATGTCCATGCTGTGGATCTAATCCATAGCCACTGGGGTGAGCTCACTGATCGAGAAATGAGATTGATGGTTGTAGTGGATATTGACTGACAGAGATCATTATTTGTTATAGGATAATTTGAATTTCAATAAAAATGAATCATGGTTTTTCTTATTTTTAAAATAAGAAATTTCTCAAGATTTCTCAATTCCGCCGTTTGTTTTTTTTATGTATGTACACCGATATCTCCGACATTTGGTGGTTGATGCACGTGGTTTTTTTTGTAAATGAAAGGGATACCATCAAGTTGGTCCCATTGTAATTTCAGCGCATTTGAATTTACAATGGGACCAACTTGATGGCAATTTTTGTTATCATGGTAAACAGCAGAATAGCATTACATATTTTTAGACGATTGTGTAGTTTTTGCACAGGTAAATTATGAGTAGATACAGTTTGAGTTTGTATGAAAATGTGTAGAGATGGTCGATATGATTGAGAAATATGACATATCGAAGATCATCAGGTCGAGCTGGTATACCCTAACTACCCATCTAATTGGCAAACACGCTGAAATACTAAAAAGTGAAAAAAAAAAAATACTAAAAAAATGATTTTATTGAAATGCTCGTGTCTCTCAATCAGTTATTTTTTGTGGTCACTGCCGTAATTATTATTTTTTTCTTTCTAGTGGCTGATTCAGTACCTAATCGGTTTTTTTGGTTAAAACGTTTTTTACCCGACTGCTCAAGGAAGGGGGATAAAGTTTTCGAGTGTATGTATGTATTTATGTATGTATGTCCGTTCCTTTGGTGCATCCTCTAGCCTAAACGGCTTGACCGATTTCGAAGTGCATGGTGTCGTTAGATTCGTCTTGGTAGCCGAAGTGTCATAGGATATATTTTATGCTAAAATATCCAACATGGCGTCCGCAAAATATGCTGTCGGGTTTTATGGTTTTTAATAAATATATTTTATGATGCGATTCACGAATTTCTCAGGTTGTGGAAAGTGATTACGTAGAAGATGAAGCAAGTAATACCTGTTAGTGCCTATTCATGTTTTACTTGATACTACCTATACTGTAAGATTCGACTAAACGTGACGCCGCTGCCGCCCCCGCCCGAGGGTCTGACCATATCTTATGTATAACTAATTTTTAATCATTTTGGAATCCCATACAAACCACGGGCAGCGAACTTGACCTACCATTCAATGGGATTTTTTTTACATTTTATAGTCTCCATAATATCTGTTTCTGTGTTTGTGTAATACCTTTATTTTCTAATATTTTTTCGTAACTATTTAATTTTATTTACATAAGACTTCTTGTAAACACAGGTAGAAGGCAATGCCTCACTGAACACCGTCATGTGACGGAGCCGTGCAAAAATAGCCACCAAATCGTACCATTCGCGTGGAATCGAGTGAAATATGGAAAGGTGGTCCTGCTGCACGGAAACTTTTGAAACTGTTTTTCGCGGCTAATACAGAAATATCAATTCTGATTTTAACCAACTTCAAAAAACGAGCAGGTACTCAATTCGATATGGTATTCAAGTATGTTTCTGCTAATTTCAATCAGTTGGTTGGGGTCACTAACTGGGGCACTAATATTAGACTAAAGAAGGTTAGATAATATCTATTCGTGAACTTCGTTATCGCTTTAGCAAAAATTGCTAATAGCAGGACCATCTTTCATTCGTCATTATCTCGCATAACTACTGGAGCACAACTTGTGACTGTTGGGTCTAATCATTATTATTAATTATTGGTAATTAGAAGTCAATGTCTTATGGTGGTCCTGCTGGGCCACGGATATTTAGGGCTTGGTTGTATAAGCTTAGAGCTATTTGCTTGTTTAAAAGGTCAAATTAAAAAATTATATCCGTCCAGTCAGTAGTCAGTGTCACTGTCATTTTGGTAAAGATTAGAAATGTCACTGTCAAGTCATTGGTAAAATTGCGAAAGCTTTTTGTAAAACTATAATTATATGTTTTTTTATTAATTGTAAATTATTTACATGCTAAAATAATGCGCACACAGATACTTGTGTTTTGTACTTTAATAATATGTGGCTCGGCATGGGACGACGATGATTTTGAAGTATTTGACGTGGTAGAAGAAGTGAACCAGAATTTCTATGAATTAATGGGAGTAGCTCAGGTAATACTTCTTTCTATCATTAATATCTATTCTCAGTACTATGTACGTCTTAAATGTACTGCTAGTTTTAGTAATAAATTTAACTTTCACATGATATTCATTACATGAAAATTTGTAGGTTAAACTGGATACAGATATACTTATTTTCGGTCCCCGCAAAAAAAACAGCAAACACTGTGATCGATGCACATCATTATGCAACACGTAACACTTTCGATGAGTTTAAGCCGTACAGAAATACTTATTTTGGCAAGCAAGGTTCTTTTGAATTGTAACAAAAAACCTTTGGATTCAACAGTGAAGGATTCTTTTTGGGTTGGCTCTCAAAGCCAACAAGTTTTAATTTTCTAACCTTTTTGCGCCTTCTCATCGATCCTCTAGCCCCATGGGTGTGGAGAGATTGACCTCTAATATTCCACACAACATTTAGCTGAAAAAAAGGTTGATTCGCATCCAGCAAGACGTAAAAATTAATTTTAAAACCCTGGGTTGCCTCATCATCTAATATTAATGATGTCAATCATGCCTGGTGAAATTAGGCTTGATTAGAATGACAGCTACTTAATTGAAACGACTTTAGCTGGACTAGTGTAAAGTAGAATTCGATTTTAAGTTATCTGTGTGAACTAATTCTTACCTTTATTTATATTTAAATGTAATTGTCACAAAACATTACATTGATTGATAATATACCATAGTAACTTGACTCTTACTAACTCTTGGATTATAGCTCTAGGCCTAGAGCACTGTTGACATATAATCAACTATTCCACTGATTTTTTTTTTACCAGTAAACAAGCAGTTGTCAATTTATTTTGTACCTACTGGTGTGTATGATGAATATGGCTTGCCATTAGTGAAAGGGCAAATGAATTCGGTATTGCACAATAATATTGCATATATTTTGCTAGTTGTTCGCTTCTTTCACATTGTATGTATCCTCTTCCTCATTCTTATCTGTTATCCTTAACTTGTTGTCACACCATATGCATCGTCTTCTTTATAAACCTTAAATACAAATACATGTGCTAGAGGAATGAAATTGGGTATCAAGTCAATTCGAAACACACTTTATTAAAATAACACGGTTTTTATTGTGGACCCATTATTTGCATATTAAAGAATCTAGATGCATTTATCAGAACATGGCATAGGCAAAGGTATGCAACATATGCCCCTGGCGTGATTCGAACCTGCAACCTTTTGGGACAGTGGTCAGAGTTGCTAACCACTACACCAAACAGGTTGTATATGTACCCATTTAATGCTTTGATTAATTACAGTCATTATGTAGCATTGATCCTTGTTTTATTTACTTTCATCCATATATATATAGTTAAACCTAGACTTGAGCAAGGTAATCTTTAGTTAGCCTGACTGAGAATTAAATGTGCTTCTGTAGGGCAGCTGAAGTGCCATACCATAATTTCATTTATAATTTTTTTAACAGTGTGAAACATTATCGACAATGGTCGACCTGTTTAGTGTAATGGTTAGAGACTGACCGCTATTTAGTCTGGGGCCCAATGTAGCAAAAGAGCCACATACCAGCCATAGTCGAGTACCACTGTTGATTCTAGCCTATAAGACTTACAGTGGGAGGAGTGTGGAAGTGGGCTATGTCTAGAAGTCGCGGATTTGAAGCATATGTTTGTATGAGGTATATGGGTTGTGTACCTGAGTTATGGATGTTTTCATTTATAATAATAATAATAATAATAATAAAGCTTTTTATTTCCTTAAATTGTTACATTTTATGGTTTTATATTGTTTTTCATTTTTAAGAATTTCTTTGGAATCCCTGTTGGGTATAAGCCTCCTCCAAGCCCTTCCATTGCTCTTTGTTTTTTCCTATTTCCATCCAGTTACGTCCTGCTATCTCTATTATTTCATCTGCCCATCTTTTTTTGGGTCGCCCTATGTTTCGTTTCCCTAGGGGCCCTTTCCAATTGGTACTCTGTAGTGTCCATCTTTTGTCCAAGTATCTTGACACGTGTCCTGCCCATCGCCATTTTAGTTTCATAGACTGTTCTAGTGCGTCTGTTAGTTTTGTCTTCTCTCTTATGACTTCGCTTCTTATTTTGTCCACTTTCTTCACTTTCAATATGCTTCTCTCCATAGCTCGTTGTGTTGTTTTAATTTTGCCTTTTATGTTATCTGTGAACACCCATGTTTGGCTCGCGTAGGTTAGTGTAGTAGTATCATTTATAATATGTTTATGATATTCATCTAGTGTATGAACAACTATTTGGTATACATAATACAAGCCTAGTAGTTACTTAGTGTGCAACTAGATGGTGCTGTGTGTATGTCCAAAGGTATTTATTTATTTGTCTTTTTCTTTATCAAAGGATGCATCTTCATCAGAAATAAAAAAAGCATTTAGAACATTGACATTAAAGCTGCACCCGGACAAGAATGATTCTCCAGATGCAGACATTCAGTTCAGAAACTTGGTATCTGTTCATAATGTACTCAAGGATCGAGGAAAAAGAGAGAAGTAAGTGAACACCTTTAGTGAGAAGTATTATTGTTCTATTTGTATATGCTACATATTTTGAATTTGTATTTAGTAACTTGACCTACATAATAATAAATTTGTTAAATATTGTGTACGAGATTCCACTCGTGGCTACATATAACAAGCTGGAAGGACAAACAATCTATCCACCTGCGGCTTCGCTTACGTGCCCTCACTTTACCGCGAATGCCCTTCTCCAGGTGCCAGGCTACTTCTCTGCCTAATTTCAATATGATTCGTTCAGTAGTTTAGTATAGAGGAATGTTTCTGGATCGCTGTCAATGGTGCATCATGGTGGGGCCTATGTCAAAAGTCAACCTGACAAGAAAATGTAGAAGTTATTATACTACAAATATAATTAAGACTTAATGTAAAGCGTCAGTTGAATAAAGCCTATTTTATTTTTCAATTACATTTCATATTAATTTAGTGCTTGCGCAGGATGTGCTCCATAACCTTGGCAGGTTCTGGTAGAATTATCAGTGGTGTGGGTCTCACTCGAATCACCATAAGCCGAGTCCGATGGCCTGATACAGTGCACACAACTGCAAAACTCATGTGTTGTTTCTGAAATATATTACTGTAACCCATTTGGTGTAGTGGCTAGGCCTCTATACCAAAAGGTTGCAGGTTCGAATCCCGCTAGGGGCATATGTTTGTGTGATGAATACGGACATTTGTACCCGAGTTATGGATGGTTTCATTTATAATAAGTATATATTTACAGAAAAAAAAATGAATTTATGTAGTATATCAACCATCTATTCTGGTATCCACAACACAAGCCTATAGTTGCTTACTGTGGAACTAGATGGCGCTGTGTGTATGTCTAAGGATATTTACATTTACTTGTTTATTTATTGCATAACATTCTTATTCTTATTTTATGGACTTGTTTTCTTTCAAGCTATGTGACAGTGACAACAAAACCTAAGGGTATATACAAAATATAAGGCCTCTCTATGAGTCTCTAACGCATTGCAAATTATTTTGTCATCCAGGTATGATGAGGTACTCAAGAATGGTCTTCCCAACTGGCGGTCGGCCGTGTATTATTACCGGCACGTACGAAAAATGGGGCTAGCTGAAGGTTCCATCATCCTTTTCATCGTCATAACATTTGGGCAATATGCTGTTGGCTGGGCGGCATATGCTGAGAAAAGATACACTGCTGTAAGTTATATTTTGACCTTATTATTTGAAACTAAAAGGAAAAATTTTGCGGATGCCTATGGGCGGCGGTGATTGCTTTCCATCAGGTGACCCGCATGCTCGTTTGCCGCCCCCTCATATAAAAAAAAAAAAAGTCAAAAATCATTAATTTTTAATTATATGTGAAATGATTACTTGAGCAACCTAATTTAGCGGTTTCAACTTCCCCGTAACTAACGCCATGTTTAAGTACGTCAGATTAAAATGTCAATGGTGGTGATTTTTTTGGTATTTTTATCGATCGGATTCCTGGCTTGGGGCAAGCCGATATTCTACTAACTTACTAACTTTAATATATGGGCTTGAACTAGTAGTTCAAGCCCATATATTAAAGTTGATAAGTTGTTGTTTAATATTGACTAATTTCTGAATATTCTCATTCAAACTGTTTTCTTTATAATTCAGGAGCAAATATTAACTAATAGAGGGAAGAAGCACTCGAAGAAGTCCGGGTTTGACGCCGGCCTGTCGGAGATACTGCAGCAGCTGCCGAAGCCCAGCATAAAAGACACCCTGCCATTCCAAATACCCAAGATGATGTGGTGGATCATCACAGGGCTACCGATATGGATAATCGAAATGAGGCGGAGAAGGAAGGAGATGGAAGAGGAAGCTAAAATGGAGAAGAAGAGGTAAAGATTTGTCAATGTCATTGTACCCTTTACAACACCTTAAAACTTATATCTAAGGAGAAACTGGTGCGTTTACAAAAGTGTACACGCTCTTGCCAGCAGAGAGCAACATTAAATACGCCAATGATATTTCTTTTTACCGGACTACGGGGAACGGTTATGATTTTAATACCCTATGTATGTATGTATGTATTTGTTACGAGATGGTATGGCCCTTTTTCACGCACACTTCACATAACATGAGACATAAGCCCCTCTCGTATCTGTAACTAAACGATGGCAGAGGCCCTTAATCATGTTTATGAAAATCAGTTGAGCCATTCCGAAGATATATAGTTTTTAACACGGATTAATTGGATCAGAAGTTTATGAGAGTGAATGAAGCAAAAGAAGTGTGTCAGGATCGTAGCAAGTGGAAGTCTGTGGTCTAGGCCTACGGGCAACAGGCGTGACATTATGTATGTATGGTTTTGGATGTTATCATGATCTTTCGGGGGTATCTAAATTTTCAATTTTAATATAGGATTCTCGGGGATTGGTTCTTGGCCTTATTTGATGTAAATCGGTTAAGCATCGTAGTTTTAAGTTATATTTAACTTTTTTCACCTGGGTGATTCTTTTCTCGGGGGTTGTCTAAATTTTCAATGAATGCTACTATATTATCGATGCGTGGTTCGGTCAGGGAGGAGGAGGCCCTGGCCCGCAGCGAGCGCGAGGCGGCCGCGGCGGGGGCGGGGCGGGCGGGGCGGGCGGGGCGGGCGGGGCGGGCGGCGGGCGGGGCCGTGCGGCGGCGGCGCGGGTTCGTGCCGCCCGAGCTGCAACACGACTGTCTGCTCGACGCCGCGGACGAGCCCGACGCCGTCACCACCTCGCCCGTCCCCGTTAGACCGGTCGGTACACTCAGTCTCACGTAGAGCTGTTTTACATGATTAACGATCCTGCGGTGTCTATTTAACTTCTCTCTTATATTTTTTTTTATGCACGACGGGTTCGTAGTTGATCTCTATCATACCTGATGTTAAGTGAAAATGAGGTCGAAGGTGGAAGCGTACTGACCCGGAAACCCCAACATATGGGGGACTGGCTATCTTATCTCTGACAACCGGAACACAACAATGCTATTAACACTGCTTGGCGGCAGATTTAGATAAGATGGTGGTAGCTAGCCAGGCGGACATTTAAAATGCCCTACCACCAACCAAACCGAGTACTTAAACATGTACCCCGCTGGGGATCGAACCCGCGACCTCGGAATCGTAAACCCAATATTGTTTACATTGAGCCACGGAGGCGGTTGAACTGAAGCGGTTATGTAGAACTATTTTATAGAACTGCCAAAAATAGCCCTGTATGATAACGAACCTCAGCGGGTCATTGTAAACAACATAGAGTTTACGAATCGGAGGTCGCGGGTTCGATCCCCCGCGGGGTAGATGTTTAATACTCGGTTTGGTAGGTGGTAGGCCATAAATCTGCCTATCCATATCTCGTTGCGCGACCTTGAGCTCATATGCACACCTAATAAAAATATTAAAGTTCAAATGTTCGAAATGAAGTCCCAATAAGTATAAAAAGTTAGGGAAGTATAAGAATTTCGAAAAACAATACTGAAACCACCGTATATTAGGTATAAATGACCCCGTGTCCATGCAAAAGTGTGAGCAGTATTAGCCAAGTTTAAGCTGACGTATGAAGAAATATCTAGAAATGGATTCACCTTGTCTGGCTTATCAGATTGTGGATTTATTAATACCTTATCTAATACCTCGTGAGTATTTTGTTGTGATGCACGCAAAATATTTTGTTTAAAAAGTCGCGTGAATCATAAGGAGCTACATTGGGCATGCATCAACTTTTGCGTATTATGGATACTAGCCGTTGCCCGCGACTTCCGTGGAACATTTTTTCAAGATCGGTTCAGCAAAAAAGTATATATATTAACCCAGATCCTAATCTATGTAATAGTAAAATATCAGACTATTTAGATGATAATCATCCCTGGACATAATCAGATCGTTCGCATGCCAGGCTATTTCACAATTAATAATGAATTTTAAAAACCTGTTTGTAATATAAAAACCTTTATGTAAAATCAAAGCCTGATTTTAAAAGAGCAACCCTTCGAGTTTCTTGCTTGTTCTTCTCAGGGGAAAATTGCATTTTGAACAAGCAGTAGCTTAAAAAAATTAAAATTTACTATGTAAAATTGACTATTTTAAGTGTACTCTGTGTACCTACAAAATAAAGCATTTTTGACTTTGTACCCACCAACTTTCATCCAAATCCGTACAACCGTTTAGGCGTGAAGAGATAACAAACATACATACATACACACGCAAATAAACTTTCGCATTTATAATATTAGTTGGGATGGGATAGTTGAGATTACAGTTTGGTTTACTTCTATTTATAAGTCTGTGATTGAAACTAAATGAAAGCAAAAGCAGTAGGCATTTACTGGGATCGCATGCTTCATCTTCGACCACATCGTCACTTTCAATCAGGTGAGATTGTGGTCAATCAATCGCGTATCCAGTTAGTCGTAAAAAAAAGCGATTTTAAAGTTACCATAGTCTCAGAGAAATGAAAATATGATATTTTCATGCCCCGAGAACAATATTGTTATACTAGCTTTCCGCCCGCAACTTCGTCCGCGTAGAAGATTTCATCAAAATCGGTTGAGCAAAAAAGTAGCCTATATGTTAATCCAGGTCCTAATCTGTCTACCAACCAAATTTCATCCACTTCCTTCCAACGGTATAGGCGTGAAGAGGTAACAAACATACATACAGACATACACACACACATACTTTCGCTTTATTTATTTATTAAAGAAACCAACAGCGTTACAGATAATAATAATAATAATATCCTTGACATACACACAGCGCCATCTAGTTTCACTTTAAGCAACTATAAGCTTGTGTTGTGGATACCAGATGGTTGATATACTACATAAATATATTTTTTTTTTTTGTAAATAAATACTTATTATAAATGAAAACATCCATAACTCGGGTACACATGTCCACAGATTCATACACAGATGTGTATGAATATTACAAAGTACGAATGCAAAAAATAAGGCAAATTACAGGTTTCATCATACTATTATTGTGCTTTTTTTTTGACATCAAGCTAAGTAGTTAAGAACCAAGTAATGGGTAGCTTTATAATATTAGTTGGGATATTTTTCGGTAAGCCAAATGTTGGTTTTACATAATTTTAATTGTATTAAAATCGAATTGTAGTAAAACATCGAAAACAACTTACATTGTCAACTTTATCCGCTAACTTTCTATTACAACTCATTGCAGGCTCCACCACCAGTGACCGGCGGTCTATGGACGGACGACGATCTTGCTGAACTAGTCCGGCTCGTGAAGAAGTACCCGGGGGGCAGCTCTGAGCGGTGGGAGCGCATCGCGGACAGTATGGGCCGCGGGGTGCCAGAGGTCACACACATGGCCGCCAAGCTCAAGGAGAACTGCTACAAGTTACCGGGGCAGGAGCCGACTGAGCAGCCAGTCGTAGAAGCACCTAAGAAGGTAAGCTATACACAACAGCTCGAAAATTTAAATAGAACACAATTAGGCGGCCTTATCACTAACAGCGGCTCTAAATAAAAAATATAATTTCACCCCCCCCCCCCCCCCCCCCCATAATTTATTGTTATAAAAACCGCTATTAAAATATAAATATCCCCAATTCGATTCGCAGACGACCTGCGGCTGTGGAAAATTAGAAGTAAAAGTAACGTGTGCTTTTCAGCACTAATCGTGACAAAAATTGTCAACCAGGAATGTTAATTTACTCAGTAAGAATACTTATTATAAATGAAAATATCCATAACTCGGGTACACATGTCCGTATTCATCACACAAACATATGCCCCTAGCGGGATTCGAACTCGCAACCTTTTGGTATAGTGGTAAGAGTTGCTAACCACTACACCAAAGGTCGTCAAATGATATCATCTAAAGTCACAGACATAGCCCAACGCATTATAAATTGAAGTGGCAGTGGGCAGGGCCCATAGCTCGGATATTAACCTGTTAAAATAATGTCACTGTGTATATTTTTAAGCTGTGTACAATAAAGAATTTTTTCTTTCTTTCTTTCTTTCTCGGAGAATTGAAAGACAGAAAGAAACATTTATTTAAACCCATCTCATTGATTGATATTGATGGTCGGTGGGGTTTAACTTCTCAAGTGAAGACCACGAACCGGCCAGCGCAGCGTAGGACGCCCATTCACAAGGTGGACGGTCGCTCTGGAAATCTATGGGGGAGGCCTATGTTCCAGTGGACGTCCTGTAATTGATATGATTATGATCTTACTTCAAAGTAAATGCTTGAACTTTAATGTTGTCCGATTGCAGGTGAAGACACGCAAGGCAGAGGAGACGACCGCCGGCAACTGGTCGCAGACGCAGCAGAAGGCGCTGGAGGCCGCGCTGGCCAAGTATCCCAAGGGCGGCGCCGGTGACCGATGGCAGAAGATCGCAGCCGCCGTGCCCGACAAGACCAAAGTAATGATCACTACTTGGACAATGCCTGGAGGTGTCAAATGCGACTTACTCGCATATTATCTAAAAAATTCTGGACATTTGATAACCGCCAAAAAAGTGTCGTAAACAATTAAAAACTATTGAATGAAAAAACATTTATTCAGCTTACAATGTCTTACTGGAAAATGTTTGAGTAAAAAAAAGTTGTAATACTACAAACTGAACTAGGTTCCAACTCAGCATAATGTCGTCGCCTTGAACCATAACGCAGATTTTCAGCTGACACATTTGAATGAGGTTAGACGACCATAGCAATAATTACAAAGAAAATAAACAACTTCATGATATATTTTGGAAAACAAATATAAAGTCATTATATTACAGGTACTAGAATATAAACAGCTATAATTTAAGAGAAGCCATAATAGCACGGGGAATTTATGTTAAATGAGGCATATTATACCGTCAAGTTACTGTTTCAAAGCAATTTCTTTTATCCCTTCTCTGAAACCTGAGTCAGATTGTAGGTTACGTAGTTTTGCGCCTGTCTTTGTCTTAAAATGTATCTCATTTGTTTATTACAGGAGGAATGCATGCAGAGGTGTAAATATTTATCGGAGATGGTCCGCAAGCAGAAACAGAAGGAAGAAGAGGAGAGCCAGGCCAACGGCGACGTGCCCAACGATGACGCTCAAGGAGAAACGTCGTAACACGACGAATGTATTGCCAATTACATGCTTCCATTCCTTATTCTATAAATCAGACTTATCACTCGTCAAACTTCAGGCATTTATTTCAACGTAAGGATATATGATATAATTTTTTGAATGTCGATTTATGTATATTGGAAATAATAATAGTGCTTATGTATTTGACTGTCAGTCAGTATGTCCAACTTACTACTGTGTTCGGAAAAGAAAATCATAGTGTGGGAAGGGAACACGATAAACCTCTGCAGAACAATAGGTTGTCCATACAAAATGAATACTAGAACGATTTGTAATTGTGATATAATTTTATTATTTAACTAACTTTCCGCCCGCGGCTTCGCCTGCGTGGAATAGCTTTATCGCGGATATGTTTAATTTGTTTATCCCGCGAGAACTACACACTTTATCGGGATAAAAAGTATACTATGTCTTAATCCAGGGTACATTCTACCTACATACCAAATTTGATCCAAATCCGTTCAGCCGTTTTGCCGTGATTGAGCAACAAACAAAAAATAAACATTACATAACATACAGATTAGAACGTCGCTTATTTATGGAGGGAGCGCGAATTTTGAATAAATGGACTTGTGCGAGTAAGAATAGATTTAAAATCTGAATAAATACACGCAATATTTAAAAATATGTCATGTTTTATTAGGTTATGTACGGCCTAACGTTAATTGATTGTATGAATTACTCTTTGTATGTGTATCTCGTTGTGACGTTTCGCCCCTGTATTACGCGGCAGTCGGATGAGACACATCGATGATACGGAAGGATACGCCTTTTTGACAATTGAAACCCTTCTTTAATTTCATTAACATACAAGAGAACGAGAAAGCTCACACCATAAACAGGCACAGAGAAACAATTACATTTTTTTTTATAAATAAATATCCGTAGACATACAGACAGCGCCATCTAGTTCCACACAAACAATCTTAGACACAATATTTTTTTTTTAATGCGACATACATAATCCTATATACTATAAGTGTAATGAGCTGCATTTAAACGCATACATAATGTTTATAATTTTCTTGACTATCACTGACATTTTAAATATAAATATTACGGACACTTACACCAATTATTTAGTGCCAAAATAAGCTTAATATAAATGTTCGTATTGATCACACAAACATTTACCCCTCGAGGGATTCAGGGAGGGAGGGACGTTTTGTCAGTGTAACAGTTCCCTTTTCATACAGTGATAAAATGATCTAAACTGTCTTCTAAAAAGGAATAACAATAATTTAGATGAACGTAGGTAAATACTATACAAAATGTTTATAACGCGGGTGCGAGCGTAGCGAGCACGGGAGTTCGGGGCACCCCGACATCTGTTGGTTAGGGAAAGCGAGCCCACCCGCCCGCCATGCCCTTCTGTTAGGTTGACATCTATTCATGGAGAAATGAAACTATTTAATTCAACATTTGGTAAACAATAAACAACTAAAGGAATATTACGCTAAATAAATCATTCTGCTACTTGCAAAATGACATTTTGAAACGTGTCATTATAAAAAGCAGACCAAACGTACAGTTGGTAACTGTGAGGTTGGGTAATAACACAAAATTATAAGATAAGTTGGCAAATGATTATTCGACGCAATAAATTTCTCCGAAAAGTTTGTTGGCAAGTGATAATCGGCCAAGCACTTTTCGGCGAAAAGGCAAAGAACCAAAGATTTCCTATTAGTCTAATAAAAACAATCTACACTTTCGATTCGACCTTCGATATCAACAATCGAATAGTGTGTAATTGTGAATAGGGGCCGTGGTTAATGTCCTGTTTTCGTTTCTACTTCCTGCGCCTTCTTTACTTATTACTCCAGAGTTACAGTACTAGAAGCAGATATCAAAATTATATAGCGCAATAGTTGTCGGCTTAATTCGGCTATGGTTCCTAGTGGAAAGTTGTTCGTAATCAGAGTGGAGTTACCAGCCGAAAATTGTTGGACTTCCATACTAAAGATAGATAGATAGATAGATAGATAAGCATTTATTTGCATGGTTAGATAAAGATAATGGTTTAGGCTTGGACGTGCCACGAATCGTCAAGGAATTAGTTATATTGTCTGGTTTATTAGATTACAAATTTGTTTATACCTAGTTCTAATGCCTCGTAAGTATTTTGTTGTGATACAAGAAATCTTTATATTCAAAAGGAGCATGTACCTTAAGCTACATAGGGGGTCTAAGTGTCGTCTTTTGCGTATTTATAATAATGTTTGATCTGTCACTATTTATTATAAGTGTCTGTATTACACAATAGATAAAGAATGGCCCCCGTCACAGATCGTCGACACATTATATTAAAATATATTATTATAAACATATCGTGTATGTATTAATCTATAAGCGATGTATACCGAATTAAACGTAGGTGGGCCTCTATTCTAAATGGATCGATAACCGATTCGGTATATTCGGTTTCATATACCGAATGGAATGGTTGTCGAATCATTCGAAAATACGGAGGCTGGTCGGCACTTACTAGTGCATATATGGAAAATCTTATTGTTGTCTGTAAACTGTGGTTAACTGGTTACCTTAATATGCAATCATGACAATGGAAATTGATCTCTATGTCTTATATATCTTATATGTCGATGTAGTGTTTTCTTAAATATTTAAAACAACTTCGCAGCAAGCGATGTGACGCTGTTCTTACTTTTGTAATGTTGTTCAAAAAAATAACAAATGTCACGTCAATAGATTTTTTACTCATTTATTTTTCTTTGTGATGTTAATAAAATATTTCATAAATCAATTTCTCTGCATACATAAAATGTATGTATTCTTGTATAATATATTACTGGTGTGTGAATGGAATGAAAAGACACGTGACCTTACCGTTACAAAATATTAAAAAAGAAACTGTGTTCATTTTACATGTTTTTATTTTTCGCTTATTTTATACTCATTTACAAGGTTCTTAAGCTATTACGGTCGTCTTGTGGTACCGCCGAATCGCTGGTATATCTCTGGTATATCGTAGTCTGGTTCCGTATATCGGTTAGGGGCAGTCTTCCTTCCTTTATTACCTGGAAGGAAATAGTAGATGAAGCTTTCACGCTATTTGTACGGTCCTTTCGTCTATGTAGTGATAGGTAAATTTTTCATTCATACATAAATAAATATATTTGCACATTATATTATACGAGGGAAGGCCTATATTCCTGCAGTGGGATGTATACGGGCTGATGATGATATTTGCACATACACACAGCGCCATCTAGTTCCACACTAAGCGACTAGGCTTGTATTATGGATATACAACAAATTATTTTTTTTATAAATAAATTAAATACATATAAAATCGAAAAACATCCGTAACTCGGGTACACAAATTATTACGGGTATTAATGATACAAACATAGCATGTCCTTAGCGTGATACGAACCCGCGACCTTTTGCATAGCAGTCAGGGTTTCCAACTATTACACAAAACGGGTCAGAGTGTACAGATTTTGTAGTATGGAGTAAAGAGGATATAATATAGTCATTACGTTAGACGTTAACAGAAGGAGGCATGAACCGGCTGGTCTGCCCGGAGCGATCTTGCCATCTCTACTCGAAATGCAGTCACCTGTAGGTAAAAGCATACCCTTTGTTGCCTAGAGCCCAAGCTCTATTAAAGTATGTCTCTCTGTATTAAACAATTACACAATTTCTCATTTCACATGTCAGTGCTTCAATGAACACATTATCATCCATAACTCGGGATGTTTTTCATTTATACATGTATTTATTTACAAAAAAAAATGTATTTGTGTAGTTTTTCAACAATCTAGTATCCATAACACAAGCCTAGATGCTTACTGTGGACCTAGATGGCGCTGTGTGTTTGTGCAAAGACATTTACTATTATTATTTATTTACAGAGTTGTACAAAACTAACAGTGGCAACCCCTAAACGAAATAAAGTAAAATTAGCTGTCTTAAACTGTTATATTAACATATCAGCCACATCAGTTTACTGCTGGGGCCCCTGTTATAGATTTCCAAAGCGAAGCTTTTTTGTTTTTTTATGACTTTTCTCAGTTTGTTCAGTTACTTGTCCTAGCGCGGATATAAAAGCCCTTCAGCTCCTTGAGATTTATTATTTTAGTCGGAGACCCTTCAGAACAGACTCCCATCCATTTATCCCAACCCATCCTTCTACAAAAAATTCGGAACTTTAAGATTATAGAAAGTTACACGTACGGATGTAAAGCGGTAAAATACGGCAAAAAGTAAATCTTACGTAAAATACGGTATTTTATGGTAAAATATGGTAAGATTCGGTAAAAAAAACTTATTAAATTATTATTAATAAATTATCGCGTTCCCGCAGGAAAATGCGGCGGCAGCATTGTGATTCCACTTCATAAAAGTTCCGGGACCATGCAACAACAAGTGGTTTTCGAATAACCATTACGATTACTCATGCGGGTGTAGTCTGCCGGACAAAACCAAGTCAACTGCAACGTCGCATAATGATTTTGCAACTATAAGCGTGAAAATAAATAATAATAAATATTTCGGACACTTACACCAATCATCTAGTCCCAAACTAAGCAAAGCTTGTGCTATGGATACTAGATAACGGATAAACATACATAAATATTTATATAAACATCCATGACTCAGGAATAAATGTTCATATTCATCACACAAACATTTACCCGTCGCGGGATTCGAACCCGCAACCGTTGGTTTCGCTGACAGGGTCACTATCCACTACACCAATCGGTCGTCATGAAAATTTAAAACGCCTACGTCGCCAGAAAAAACCTTAATTTATATAAAAGACCGTAAAATACCCATATTTTACCGGTTACCTATCACGAGTGCGATTTTTTTTTCGTATTTTTTGAGGTCGAAAACGTTTCCCATATTTTTGTTTTCTATATGTTTCATTTAATCGAAAATGCATTTTACAGAAGTTCGAATGTACGATATTCAAATGTTATTTTTTTTTAATTTACATATGTTTTAAAGTTCAACCGAATGTTTAGCCGAAGCATCTATCGCCAGACGTTTCGGTTTTCAAAATATTATTCATTATAAAAACACAAGCTAACGTCGAAGGTTAAGGCGGGAGCGAAGCAAGCTTTCGAAAGTATGATAGGTTACCTATTTTACCGGCGTTCTTCTTCTTCTTCTTATTTTTGAGGATGGCAACCAGTCAACCTCATTGTCGAGGGACATTACTGCCAGTTTCGAGTGAAAATTTTTATTTATCTTATTTCTTCAGTTTATAGGTCAGTCTCAATCAAAACAAGTAATTCGTCGTATACAGAGTCTAGTCACGGTCAAGTCATTCTTCAGTAAAGTGGCAGAATGCTTTACAAAAGATTTTGGCGGCTTCTTGTGCGAACCCGAAAGCTCCGTTACGCACTTTAATTTACACTTCCCTTCACCTGTACACCAACACTAACGTTTGCTGCACAATATTCTGCCATTATTAAGCTTCAAAAGCTAGAATGCACAAATTTTAAGACCTATAAAGAAAAATGCTACTTCACTCGCCGAGTTCCTGCCAAAAAGCCTTAGTAAAATGCTGTATTTATTACCGGTGTCGGCCCCCCAGGCGGGCGCGCCGCAGCGTCGGCAGGCGCACTCCAGCGGCGAGGCGACGCGGTGCGGCCGCAGCGAGCCGTCCTCGCACGTCACCTCCACAGTGACGGGCTCGTAGCGCGTCGCCTGGCAACACTCGCACCGCGACTCGTGGCTGCCCGTCTCTGCAATATCAACATGATTTTCTCAAATATGCTATGAAATGTTACCGACAACCGCATCAGATCCACGGAGCTAATTTGAATTAAGAAATCGCTGTTAGCGATAAGGCCGGTTAAATCGTAGTTAAATGTGCTACACTAATTTCCTTGAATAAAGATATAAAGCGTTTTTGAAGCCATTATAACAGTTTTTAAGCGACTGTCCGTCTCTTTCGGATTAAAGTAACTTACAACTAAATGGCAAAAGAGGGGGATTTTAGTGAGCGTGATAGGAATAGCCATGGAGAAATCGTCCGGCTTTACTTAGATATATATCCATGATCACGACCGTAACTAAAGGAATCTAGTGGTACGAAAGGTGAGTTTCACTAACTACTGAGACCGCGTGCTTCATCTTCGACCACATCGTCACTTTCCATCAGGTGAGATTGTGGTCAAACGCGAATCCGGTCAATCACAAAAAAAAAACCTAAGCTGTAGTAGTGATTAGGACCGGGATCAACATAATTTTGATGAAATGTTTCACGCGAATGAGTCGCGGGCATCAGCTAATTGTTGAAGTCAACTATTATGGATATGGCGGTGACTGGTGTCCACAGTGGAGGGCGCTCACGGTTGTTGTAGAGCGTGCCCGAGGCGCAGGAGCCGCGGCACTCGCGCAAGGCGGGCAGCGGCCGCGTGTTGGCGCAGGCGCCGTGGGCCGCGCTCCACACCCGCACCGCCCCCACCGCCCCCACCGCCCCCACCGCCCCCACCGCCTGCCGCTCGCCCAGCGGCGTGGCCACGCACGTGCCTGCACACACGGTTACAAATCAATATCCTTGGTCATACGATTTTGACATGACGTGACCCGTTTGGGGTAGTGGTTAGCTACTCTGACCACTATACCTAAAGGTTGCGGGTTCGAATCCCGCTAGGGGCATATGTTTGTGTGATGAATACGGACATGTGTTATGGATGTTTTCATTTGTAATAAGTATTTATTTACAAAAGAAAAAATGTGTTTATGTAGTGTTATCAACCATCCGGTATCCACAATACAAGCCTATAGTTGCTTAGTGTGGAACTAGATGACGCTGTGTGAATGTATAAGGATATTTATTATTATACACACAGCGCCAATTAGTTCCTCACTAAGCAACTAGGGTTGTATTATGCATACCCTGGGCTCTACCGCCTAACTCAACGATAGCCATAGCAATACACTGTCTGTCCTTGTAATTGCGTTACGATATGACAAGGACGGACACTGCATTGACGTCATAAACGATAGCAATTCCCAAAGCAATCGAGTTAGGCGGCCTAACTGCAGATGGTTGATACACTACAAAAATATATTTTTCTGTAAGTAAATACATATATAAATAAAAAACATCTATAACTCTTATTCATCATACAAACATTGAAATAAATGCTTGAAGTTTGAAACATATGCCCCTAGCGAGATTCGTGCTCGCGACCTTTGGGTCGGTCAGCGTTTTTAATCACTACACCAAACAGGTCATGTTTACAGATATATTCTTTATTGCATAAACAGGTTACAGTCAGAAAATATGTACAAAGGTGAGCTTTAAAGACATCTCTTCCATCCAACCCTAACAATGGCGGCACCTCTATACCGGATGAGTTTTGTTACCGTAAAGAAAATAGGTATTGGCATTGGCATAGGTAGTTTAATTTTTTTTTTCAAAACTATCATCGATTAAAGCGTTAATTGTGTCATTTGACGATTTGTAGCTTAATCCACATAATTACAACATTAAATTAAATAAATCAATTTGAAAAATACATATCTAACATTTTTTCCAAAAATCTTTTATTAGTGCTTTACTTGTCTATCTTATTTAAAGAGTATCTCTTAATCTTCGGGTAATTTTCAATTTATAGTAGTACTAGCTTACCGCCCGCGGCTTCGCCTGCGTGGAATAACTTTATCGCAGAAATTTGTTTATTCCGCGGGAGCCACTCACTTTGTCGGGAAAAGAAGTATTCTATGTTTTAATCCAGGGTATATTCTACCTATATACCAAATTTCATCCAAATCCGTTCATCCGTTTCACCGTGATTGAGCAACAAGCAAACATCCAAACTTTCGTATTTATAATATTAGTTAGAAGTTGGATGAGTTACATTTTTTTTAACTTAGGAAGGAAGCCCTTTGGCCAATTGTATTTTAACACTTTAGTAGAGGGCGACGGTGTCGCGGCATTCGTGTTATTCATACTGCCTGTCTGCCAGTACTGCCCGACACGCACTTGGTCGATTTCGCCTTTTTCCTTTATTACTTGCTGCTGCTTTGCTAACTTTGATTAATAGATTACTCACTAAGAGAGTTCGGCTTCTCCTTGCAGAGCTGGCAGCACGTTTCGTTGACTAGATCCTGTGGGTCACATTGCGACACGTCCGGACAGAGCTGTCGCACCGACGTCACCGACACGTCGTCGCCCGATCGGTCGCACGAATACGTCGTGCAGTTGTCAGGTGACTGCCACGTGGTTCCTATGGACAGATGGAATATGCATTAAAGCGCTTTGCGCTCAAAATAAAGAAAATTCAAAGTACGTCGTTCTAGTGAACAAAATGATTAATAATATAAACTGAAATTTAAAAAACTCCTGAAGATAATTATATCATTCAGGGATACAAAGCAACTGTGTTAAAAGTTAACATATTCGAAACGCCTGCGCCGACTTCCGTCAATCATGGTCAAAACCTTTCTCCTTAATCTTACCTACATTTGATACCCTCCACCTCCCATGGCCATACCACCATCTCGGTATAATCACGGAAGATGCGCGAGTACTGCTCAGGGCTCTGTTCGCTTGTGCGTTATTTATTGACTTCTCTTTGGAACTTCTCGTTGGAAAACTAAAATGCTATAAGCTCACCCGGCCTCTTCAGTTCGCCTCCAAGCACGCATGCGTCCTGGACACAATGCCCGCAGCAGGCGCCGTCCAGGTCCCGATAGAGCCAGCCGCGCTTGCAGGCGCGTGCGCAGCTCTGCACGCTCTCCCTGTGCGCCAGGCGGCCCGTCACGTCGCGGCCGCAGCTGTAGCTCTTGCACGGATCTGTTGACGGCCACGTTTCACCTTCCTGCAGCACGATCATAATGAGATGATCGATCATAAACGTGATGACAAAGTAGATCGCGTGGGTGTTGTAAATTGTGAGAGATCCACTGTGTGCTGAACTGTGTGTTCGGAGATTTGGCCATAGGGACAAGGACAGAGAAATTAAAAAAATTGTCGAGAGTCTAGAAGTGTGACACCGGGAAAGAGCCCCGAGCAAGTAACGGACGCACCTCTCATCGATTCGGCCCGTATAACCGAGACGGTTGATGGGGCCATGGGAAGGTGGAGGGTTTGTGTGTTGAACAGCATAATAGCAAAGAATACAAAATATTACTACGTAAAGAAGCGACATTCACGTCCAGGCCAGATTACCTCGCCCGCATTTAAGGGGTACGATCACGACGATCACAGTGCGTGTGCGTGTATGATTTAAGCAATATCCGTGACTCCTTTGAGTACTTCTCGCTATTCCTCATAGTTTCGGATTTGACCATCCACGTTCAAGTGAAAAATTAGTCCTGTATAGCTGACGCCCGAAAGTCCATGAAATATCAAGCTGGTGATGTTTAACACCGTTAACTTTTCAGGCGTAAGTCTAGAGTGTCGGTGTTGTTTACCTGATAGATCTCGTTCCCAACACGACACGCGATCAGCTCCTGCGTTTTGCAACACTTGCCGTCGATCTTCTCCTCTTTCACCACGAACTGCTGTTTCACAGCTGGAGGCACTTCTGGACACGTTTCATTGGAGCTCTGCACTTGTAACTGTGGGTGCGACAGGTGTGAGAAAGTGTATAAGGGGGTGTAAATATTTATAAGTGTATGACCTTGTATTCCTACAAAAATCCGCCTGAATAATTCTTAAAGCACTTGATAGATTTGATGTTATTTTTGTAAAAATTAAATCGATTATTATATAAATATACAGGGCGTCCCAAAGTTTTATTAACTTTTATTAACTTTTAAAATACTATGTTACTTAGGCAGAGTTATTATTTTTTAGCTATTCTTTCGATTGGCATCATAAAAGTAGGGTGTTTTTTTTTTCACATTTGAGTCGGTTCGATTCCCAGCCGAAGCAAATAATTTTTAGAAAATCTATGAATGCAGAATTACTAACTTTTAAAAATAACATAAAGTCTTCTTTGAGCAAAATTCACTATCTACGATATTTAAGGTACTTCCCCTTCATGTCCCATAACTTTGGGACGCCCTGTATAAGTATGTTTATCCGTTATCTAGTATACATAGTCAAGCTTGTACTATGGATACTAGACCTCAAGGTCAATGGTGCATAAAGAAAAAATTGAGCATTTGTGTTATTATTTTTGTGTATTGAAGTAGTATGATCTGCTGAGTGAGAACGAGCTAATGACTGGGAAGTAACGAATGAATTGACAATGGAGGGCTTAGCTAAAATCACTTTTATTCTGAGCTTCGAACTGTGAACATATAAATTAATTTTCTTGTGTGTACGTTTAAAGTTTGGTTTCGTTGATAAGTTTAAGTATAATTTGACTGTATGTATGGGTACTCACGGTGCCGTTGACGTCAGCGCAGGTGTAATTGGTGCAGGCGTCGGGCGAGCTCCACCGCGTGCCCACCGCGTGTTCCACACCCTCGCACACACAGGCCACGGGCCGGCAGCGACCGCAGCACTTGCCACTCTCCGGGACGTACTTCCAACCCTAATAGTCCACAGGTCGAGGTGTACAGAAATTCCTTAGTGAAAGTTTGTAGGATCATAGAGTAGCTTTCCGCCCGCGGGTTAGCCAGGGTGGAATAAGATTATCGCGGGAATCCCACTTCATCAAATTTCATCCAAATCCATTTCGCCGTTTGAGCAAGAAACAGCATTTATAATATTAGTTAGATTGGCATTGATTTATATGCTATAGATATGGTCTAGGGTAACCAAAATTTTTTTCTGTGTACCTAACATCGGCCACAAAAAAATGCAAGAAAAAATTTAAATACTGATTAAAAATATGACTTTTACGAGTAATACATTATGTTTGTTATTATACTCAAAAGATACTCGCATGTTTTTTGGTCACATTTCTGTGATAAGTGATGCATATTTTTAACAATATATATATATATACAGGGCGTCCCAAAGTTATGGGACATGAAGGGGAAGTACCTTAAATATTGTAGATAGTGAATTTTGCTCAAAGAAGACTTTATGTTATTTTTAAAAGTTAGTAATTCTGCATTCATAGATTTTCTAAAAATTACTTGCTTCGGCTGGGAATCGAACCGACTTAAATGTGAAAAAAAAACACCCTACTTTTATGATGCCAATCGAAAGAATAGCTAAAAAATAATAACTCTGCCTAAGTAACATAGTATTTTAAAAGAAAGGAACAACATAAAATGATTGAGTCAAATTTCAAGAAAGTTATTTATTGCCGACGACGTTCGAAAAGTAGCGATATTATCATTCCAAAGATAGCATTGATTATTCGTAAATAAGTTGCAAACAGAATTGTGCCATATCACATCGAGTGTTCACCATAAAATGATTAGAAAATCAACAGGCAGCGGGCTCATTAAAAGATTGGCGATTTGCGTAAGACAAGAGGGATCACATTTTGAGCATTTAATTAATTAATTTACAAAAAAATACCTACTTAATTGACTACGGCAGTTTCATGTATGTTTTTTATTTGATTAAAATGATTAATTTCACGTTGTTCCTTTCTTTTAAAATACTATGTTACTTAGGCAGAGTTATTATTTTTTAGCTATTCTTTCGATTGGCATCATAAAAGTAGGGTGTTTTTTTTTTCACATTTGAGTCGGTTCGATTCCCAGCCGAAGCAAATAATTTTTAGAAAATCTATGAATGCAGAATTACTAACTTTTAAAAATAACATAAAGTCTTCTTTGAGCAAAATTCACTATCTACGATATTTAAGGTACTTCCCCTTCATGTCCCATAACTTTGGGACGCCCTGTATATAGTGTCCGAAATATTAAAAAAAAAAAAATATATATAAATGACTATTTGATACTACAGTTCGCGAACGAAGTCGGTGTGCAACTGAGTTCCCATTGGTGCCAAAGTCCCGTTTTAACACCAATGGTGCCGTTTTGATTGTTTCAACGACCGTGCATTAATATATGTCTGTGACCATTGGATTATTTGTCCATCGAACGTTTATATGTCGCAAGCAGTACGTTGAATTAGCCATTTCATTATGTATGGCGGTCATTTCCTGCATTATTGGAAGCTGCACTGCCTAGAGTAGTGTTCAAAGTAACCTGACAGATCCTAACCAACCCGCTCTGAGCAGCACCGTCTTCTATACAAGCGAAAATGTCCCCCTTACATGATGATCGCCCTAGGCATTTCATGAAATGCCTGCGACATATACATCACACTGCAAAGTTACCGACAAGTTACTGAGTTATACTGACAAAGTCCGATATGGATGAATCTACTAACCAGTTCGCAGTCGGTGTGGCAGGTCTGCACGGTGGTGACTTTCTCCAGCTTGCCGTCGTCCGCCTCCACGCATTGGTATGACTCGCACAGGTCATACGGAGACGTCCAATTCTCGCCGACCTGAATGGACAAACAAATGTGACAAACGATTGCTACAATGCATTCTTTGATTAAGTTGGCAGTGAGTTTTAATCAGTGTACTATGTCACCAGAGTAGTCCTATGGTTTCCGGCGGAGCAGAAAGGAACCAACCCATTTTATCACGTGGGTGTTGTACAGGCGCCTACTGGATAGAAAGAAAGTTTCTGACACCTTGGTACAGTGATGGGCAATACCGAATCACTATACCACGGCTAAATATGAATGTGAAGGTAGGTAGGTACCTTGGCTGGATGGTTCGATTCCTCGCAATGGGCCCTAGACTTCTCTCTTCACGTCACTTCACTTTTGGTAGTGTACGGGGTTGTGTATGTGGACGAATACTTATTATATTGTTACGCCGAAATACTAGTGCAAGCCAAACCGAAATCCGACCCGACAGTGGAAGCGTTAAGTCCGAATGACAAAGTTAACTGTCAAACTCGAATTAAAACTATACAAACAGTGCTACCATTGTAACACCTTACTACGGCTGGTACTCGGAGCAAACACGAAAATACTAAGTGATGGGCAGAAACGTCACTTGCCTAAAGCCCCCCGAGGTCTGCGATCGCCAAGCCGCTTACCTAGGTGGCGGTTCTGGCAATCCGCGGCCACCTCGCTATTCCTGCCTTTGGTAACGGCGGGGCAGAGAGTGCTAAGAATTCCCGGAAGAGATGGAGCTACCAGTACAAGGTTATAGCGTAGGACGTCACAAAGTGGACAGGCGACCTGATAAAAATCGCGGGAAGCATCCAACCGGTCGCTTTGAATATCTATGGGGGAGGCCTATGTTCAGCCGAAAAATCTTTGGGGGGGGTCCGGGTTCGATTCTCAGGCATGCCTTGTACCGATGAGTTTTTAAATTTAATTTAATTACTTGGGTGAATTTATCCGACTGCTCTTAAACGGCGAAAGAACTCGCATAGGGCCAGCGTGGTGGACTATGGCCCATACTCCCTCATTATACGAGGGAAGGCCTATATGCCTGCAGTGGGATGGTTACGGGCTGAGATGATGAATAAATATCTTTGCACATACACACAGCGCCATCTAGTTCCACAGTACGCAACTAGGCTTGTATTATGGATACCAGATGGTTTTTTTGTAAATAAATACATAAATAAATGAAAAATATCTATAACTCGGGAACACATGTCTCATGTCGGGAACATATTTAGTACTCGGTTTGCTTGGAGGTAGGGCATACTAAATGTCCGCCTGGCTAGCTACCACCATCTTATCTAAATCTGCCACCAAACAGCAATAAGATAGCTAGTCCTCCAAATAAGATGGGGTTTCCGGGTCAGTACGCAACCACCTTCAGCCTCATCTTCTCTTAACATCAGGTGTGATTGAGGTCAAGTGCTAACCCGCCGTAAACATCACAATTAATAATGAAATATAAAAACCTTTTTGTAATATAAAAAACTTTATGTAAAATCAAAGCCTGATTTTAAAAGAGCAACGCTTCGAGTTTCTTGCTTGTTCTTCTCAGGGGAAAATTGCATTTTGGACAAGCAGTAGCTTAAAAAATGTAAAATTGACTTTTTTAAGTGTACTCTGTGTACCTACAAAATAAAACATTTTTGACTTTGACGTCGTAAATAAAAAAAAAAGTCTGTATTCATCAAACAAACATATGCCCCTAGCGGGATAGCAGTCAGAATTTTGAACCACTACACCAAACAGATCGTTAAAAACATCCCAATAGTGTGAGCAGACCATGGACTTATTATTTAAACAGGACTGATAACTATCAAAAGAATCATTTAGGAAAATGATCACTATGTCAACGCAATAAGGTATTAAATTGAATGCACCATACTCAAAGGCAAATCCGAGCCGAGAGAGATAGAAATAACGGAGGCCGTGTGTCTCGTTCTTACATCTTGCCAGCAAAAAAAATGATTATGATCAACAGTTTTGGCTACTCAAAAATTCCATTGAAACACTTATATTTTTATGTTATTTTAACAATTATAAATAAACAAATAACATTCGCATTAATTTCTTTTCATACATTCTTAAATCAAACAGAAAACATACATTTTTATTTCGATTTTGTTATTTTTATGGTAACCCTGAAAAGCATGTCATGTAATGGCGGTTCGGTGTGATTTTGAATTTTATTTGCATTAAAAGTTTTTTAAAGTATTTGTTATATTATAACAAGTAAAAGGAGTAAAATGGTGAAAAAGTGTTGCGTTTATACTTGCCCAAGTGAATCCTATGGTGGTTGCAACATATCTTTCCACAGGTAAGCTAAAAATAATATTTTTGTAAATCAAAGAAGTAGGATGCCCATGAATTCTTGAAATGAGTTGTTGTACTATTATTGCAGTTTCCCAAAAAATGAAGAAATGCGAAATAAATGGCTCACGCCGGCTAATGTCAAAACGCCAAAGTTTTTTGACAAATATTTTATTACAACATTTGTCCCAAGTAACAAATATATTGTGGTCACCCTGTTAGACAGAGACAAACGGCCTCTACGTTACACATCCCGCTCGGCTCGTTTTTCAGCGGCGAGTACTCAGTCCTGTTTAAATAATAAGTCCATGGAGCAGACACACTCACGCGATAGACGTCCGTCCTGTCCCGGCACGCGACGTGCACGGGGCTGGGGCAGCAGGCGAAGGGCACGGGGCGCGGCTCCAGCACGAACTGCTCCGTGGCCACGATGGGCGCGCACTCCGTCACGGCGCAGCGGCCGGCCGCGCCCAGCGGGGACGGCTCGCAGCGGCACGAGCGGCAAGGGCCGTCCAGCCACGACGAATCCACCTGCGTCACCGTTTAGAATCAGTAAACCTAGTTTGGAAATAATATAATAAAAATCTCGCCAAAGATTTCTTTTTAGAGATTTTTTTAAATTATTGGGTTTACGATTCGTAGATCGCGGGTTCGATACATGTTTAAGTACTCGGTTTGGTTGGTGGTAGGGCAATTTAAATGTCCGCCTGGCTAGCTACCACCATCTTATCTAAATCTGCCGCCAAGCAGCAATGTTAATAGCATTGTTGCGTTCCGGTTGTCAGAGATAAGATAGCCAGTCCCCCAAATGTGTTGGGGTGTCCGGGTCAGTACGCTTCCACCTTCGACCTCACCTTCACTTAACATGTGATTGAGGTCAAGTAACGGGTAGGCCGTTACGCATAAAAAAAAAGTGATACATAATCATTATAACTTAAGCTAGAATCCTTCCTACATTTTTTACATTTTCACGAGAACTAAGCTTAATAAATTCGACCGCTCCTTTAATCCACTCACATCTTTTAATAACACGTGAGGAGTTGTCCTCAATTTCTCACCGCCTTTGGCTGCCGCCTCCCATTCCAGGTTCACTATGCACTTGTCTTTTGGTAGCTCTGTAAAAGAAAAGCAGTAAATACTATACATACTAACATATAACATACATTGATCTCATATCACATTGTGGAAGATTGACATGTGTGGAGGAAAAGACAAGATCTTCCACGGGGTTGTCGGTATTGCCCGAGAACTGCGGTCCAACAGTTGTTAGTAACGTCTTGCCCATATGCAATGTCTCGCAAAAACTTCGTCAGCGCGATGTAGAATTCGGATAGTGTCATTACGACGCCGACGATTGGTCGGCTTAGTAATGACACCCCCACAACATCAATAATCGGCTTTTTGGCGGGAGGGAACACGGCGAGTGAAGTTGCATTTTTTTTTATAATTCTTATAATTTGTGCATTCTAACTTTTGAAGCTTAATAATGGCAGAATATTGTGCAGCAAACGTTAGTGATGGTGTACAAGTGAAGGGAAGTGTAAATTAAAGTGCGTAACGGAGCTTTCGGGTTCCCACAAGAAGACGCCAAAATCTTTTGTAAAGCATTCTACCACTTTACTGAAGAATATCTTGACCGTGACTAGACTCTGTATACGCCAAGTATACGACGAATTACTTGTTTTGACTGAGCCTGACTTAAAAACTGAAGAAATAAGACATGGCTGTTATGGGCTAGATCCCTTTGCCTTCTCCTAGAGAGAATAAAACGAAAAAAAATAACATCAATAATCTAATTGCGCCACTGGAATTCTCTCATCGGAGTGGCTATAATCCACCACGCGGGCCCATCAGCAGACCATCGGCTTGGCTTAACGGCTGCCGATTGAAAATAACTAAGATTATTTAACATGGCATCGGAAGCATAGAAAAACTGTTATGAAAATACGACATAATAAGACGAAACGACTGCGCTACGAGTGCTTCTTCCCATACAATTAATGAATTTTTGGATCATAAGGTGGAAATTTAAATTATCTAATGTATTTAATACTAATGAATGTAACTGACATGAAGTATGTAATGTATTTGATATTATGAATTTAACAGTAATTAATGTTATCGACTTGAATTATGTAAATGAATTTAGTATCCAAAAAATAATTATTACTGTAATAGTTTTAAGATTTATAGATATTTGCATGCTGCTAAAAGTGGCTGAATAGGCGATAGAACCAGTACTGAAACATCTTATAATGTACCCTATTCAATAGCAAATAAATCATTTGTATTTGTACATTAAGACAGATTCTGTAAAGTACCTACGTTTCTATGGATAATTTGATTAAACGATGGTATTTGATGGACCACTACTGCCCATAAAACGATATCTACCGAGAGTTGTAGATTCATAGGAGGTCATCACAAGCTCTACGCCTGGTCAGTCTCCATCTGATCCTGAAAACTGTACTCACCGCATTTGTACTCTGGACAGCACTTCCCAGTAGCATTGTTGGTGGCCAGCGAGTGATACTGCGGGCAGTCAGGCGCGGCGGGGCAGCGGTGAGGACGGCAGAGCATCTGCACACGCGGGCAGCAGCCGCTGTCGTCCACCACGCGCTCCATGCCGGCCTCGAGGATGTCTACCTCGTTAGCACTAGGGATCTGCTCGCAATCGCTGCGTGGCTTACATTCTGTATGTTGATGAAAAACTAATTGAATAGGTTGTACATTAAAAACAATTTTAAAAACAAACTTCTAATATTCGACCATGATTTTTACATATTATTCTAGTACAGAGATGAGTAACATTAAATCCATCCAGAAGTTCCAGTGTCATTCTTCTGGCCCCATTTTCAGACCCTCGTCATTATGTGTAATGGAAAGTGCTCATCTTACCATTTGCTTTGCTCCATCATTAGATCAGCTCAACCATAGTTGCAATTACCATAATTGCATTGTCACCGAACTTACATAAATATGCCAAATATCAACTCAATCAGATACCAGTAAGTGGTTGAAAAATGGTTTGCAAATTTTTAAACGGACAACTTACTTACCTACGAACATTACAAGCTAAATAAAAGCTTATAAAATAAATAGCGCGTTCTCAATACCATTGGGTTCTTACTTCGACCACATCACCCATAGACGCCGGATGTTTGATTTTGTTAGCTATTATATTTTATACATACTGTATGGGCCATGTAATTATAATAAATGTAGTATAAAAATATAACGAACTGACTTCCGGTAGCCTTTTGTAGTTAACTATTGCATTTATTATATCATGAGGTAAGCAGGTACCGAAAACCAGTTCCTTAAAAGTTAAATAAAGTATTCAATTAATGAATAATATTCTTTGAAAATGTCCAACTGACTCGACTTCGGAAAGTTGGCGAGAGATGGCGCCAGCCGACGTCGAGGCAGTTGGTGATCTAGCCGCGAAAGTGTACGAATGTGAATTAGCAATCGAAGTGAATAAATGCTTGTAGACATTATACCATTGTGTTTCTCTGGCAGCCCCTTCTGAGCTTTTAATTTGTTTTACCTAATTCTGTGTACCGAAATCCGATTCGCCATACCAAGGTTGTTATTTACGTGTCCTTGATAGAGCCAATCAGAGTGCAACAAGCTGCCAGGACTGGCCAATAACTGTATCGAAGGTTTTGGGTATCTGCTCCTCCTGACGTGATAATGCCCTTTGTTTATAACTAGGTGTCTGGTCTGTATGGTCGATGAGTTCTTAAATTTTATGGTACCTAAGAAAAATAATTCACTTTGTTCGTTAGATATTGACCTATTGCATCAAGTTTTAACTTTATTACAATATCGTTAAAGTGACTTTTTCTTAGACTATAATAAATATTATTATAACTATACTTGTAAGACATCAGAGAATAAGAAAATGATGTCAAGGTACGAAGGCCAGAAGCTCGCCTGGTGGAAAGATTGCATCTGTAACCTCTTGATTGAGTATAAGAAGTCGGAAAACATGCGTCATAAGCTAGAAATTTCACTGGTTCTCTCATCCTTCACATCAGAATATAACAAAGCATGCATTAAAGGTCAGCGGGATAGCTTGCTTGTTTACCACATGTGAACTCCTTGCAGCCTTCCGGCGTGGACTTCAGTTTCAGCACCTGTCCGTATCCGCACTCCAATTTCTTTGGCTCCTCACACTTGATGTCCATCGGTTTGGGCACTGAAATCGAACCATATGATAAAGACGCTTTTTACTCTTTCATAGTGAATTACCCCCGATACAGATCAAGATCGAATATGGTTAGTAGAAATATAGTGTAATTTGCGGTAGCACCATTAGAATAAACAAATTGGACTGGGTCCATACTGAACCATTGTTGGTTCGATATCAAAATTCAATTTAATATAAGAAAATTCTAGGACAGTAAAAACATTCAATATGCCACGTCGACCGCTACGGACCATTCATTGCATGTCGCGCTCTCTTATGTTATCTGTATCGTGATAATCTGAGAATACAAAAACTCATTCTATATACTCATACATCTAATCGCATCTGGGCAAACTCGGTACGTGGCATTATAATTTGATATGGAATGTCGAATTTAACACATAAGGATATAACCCACCAATCTCTTCCCGTGGGTGTCGTAAAAGGAAACTATAGGGCTTCCACCAAAAAAGATTTGTTCTTTTTAACTGCGGTGGGCTCTCAGGGGTGACAGGTCACGAGTGCATTTCCGTATATTTCGAAAGCTGAATCGTGGCTGTTGTTCCATGCATTAATCTTCTAATATTTGAACATGCAAAAACTTTTTTTTGGGATATCACCGACCACCCCACTTGGGATAAAGGTCGTGTTATGTAATAGCAGGTAATTTGGTAACTCACCGCATACATATCGCGCGCAGCAGTCTGTGGGCGCGGCCGCTTGCGCGATGAGCTCCTCGCCCGCCGCGCACACGGGGCGCGCGCAGGCCTGCGTGGTGCACGACACGTGCGCCGCCCGCTGCGCGCTCGCCCTGCTGCACGTGCATGACGTGCACGCGTCCTCCTGGCGTACGGGGCACGTGTGTTACACGGGTACACGATCAGGGGGCCTACTCTCTAACGAAAATAGCTGCGGACGGCCGTAACTTCGGACTTTTCCTTTTGCAGTTCGCTGTGTCAATTATGAACCAATCGTCATTATTTTACTTTTATTGTATATAGTTGGACATCGCAAGTTAGTACGGGACGAAAGGAACGTCTAATGTTATACAAATAAAGGATTCTTAGCAGAAGAAAAAGTCTGAAATTACGGCAGTCCGAAGTTATTTTCGTAAGAGAGTAGACCCCCAGTATTTCATCAGTTCAATCTATCAGTCTGACGCCTGATAATCTGGATTGACAAACATTTAAATACTTTGATATATACTGGCGGTGATTTTTTTTTCCACAAAAGGGTCACCCGGGACTCCCAACTTATTTGAGGGACTGACAATCTAGGCTATTAAGATTGATACATTGTTGTAAAACTGATCGTGTAACCGCTTACATCAATCTCGCGTCAGTCACCGCTCGGATAACAATGGACTCTTTTTATTAGACTTTAAAAAAGAGGAAGTTCTCAATTCGGCCGTTTGTACTTTAATTATAAAAGCTATCAATGGTTCAGATAAAGATTGAAAAATTACTGTCATTTTTGTCTGCCGCTGGCATCTAACTTTTTTCCATCAATCTGCCGGCAATCCTAAATTACGAGATGTAATCGTGTCACAAAAATATTTCATAATGATTCAGTTCCGTAAAAGTTCATTAGTAAATTGTGTAATACAGAAAGAAAGGCATATAATTTATCTTCCCTATATCACGTGATGGCGAGAGCCTCCGCACTTAGACAAAATTCCATCTGAGTACTACTGTGTTATCGTTATATATATAGCGTTAGATAACGATCTAACGCTCAGTTTGGGGGCTAGTGATGGGGCAATTTTGATATCTGAATCGATACAAAAGGAAATTGATTCACTCACTCACTAACATATCGAAAGGTTTGATTCATACTTAACAGAGCTCTGCTATAATGATTTATGTAAATAATTATGAAATTAAAGAAATATTGTTTTTTATTATTTACTTATGATTGTAGTTTACATAGTAAATTAACAATATTTTTTTCCAAATTATATATATTTAAATATATTTGCACACACACAGCGCATATGAAGTCTAACTTCGTCGCCTGCCTGTAAAAATCCATTTTAGAAATGAACCAACAATTTTATTTTGACAAATAACTGTTTATAAGAAAAATATGAAGTAACATCACTATTTTAACGTACCCTCAAACTCAGCGTTAACGGGGTCTAGTTATCATCACTTAAGGTTTATTTCGTCCAGTGGCGCCCTCATTGGATAAATTAAGATTTCTTTTTAAAACACATAATAAATAACAGAAATCGCTCAGACCTGCACTCGAGAAGCTTTAAAGCTAATAATAAATAATACATAAATAGCTTTTGTGGGTGTTATTTTACAGAATTCACGATCATAAAAAAGTGACAGTTTTCACAAATAATTTGAAATTCTCGGAAATAACCGCAATTAAAACTATTTATAAATAGTTTATAGGCTTGTCGAGTGCAGTTCAGAGCGATTCTTTTGATTTATTCTGTATTTATTTTTGTTGTTTAAAATACATTTTAATTCATTCAATGGGGGCGCCACTGGACGGAATAAACCCTCTTAATATCAGATCCTGATTGAAGTCTACCCACCAATTGGACATAATACAATGAGCATACCTGCCACTCGTCCCCGGCGTAGTGTTCTTGGTTAGCGTCGCACGGGAAGCATTTCGTCGGCTCTATACAAGTGTTGTTCACGCGAACCTAGAGAAAAATCGCCGTAATATATTGTTATGTGATAAACAGTTCATGGTGCGTGAAAAAATATGTAGTGCCCAAAACTTAAGGTATATTTGGTTGATCTGTACATCAACATAGGTGTAACACCCGTCGTTTTTCGTACGGGGTTAATTAGCGGTCAGCGGTATAGCGACACCTACCGGAATATTGCAGAACAAAATTCCGAAAAAGTTAAACCGTAGACAGGAGGTTGGGCGTCATAGTTATTTTGTTTAACAATATTCCGTTAGATGTCGCTGTACCGTGAACCGCAAATTTCTATACCGCGGTGTTATGATTTACCAATGTTTGATGACGTTCCCCAGTACTGTAAACGGCTGTATTGCTCTTCGGTCAAGATCAAAGTGTAGTATCTGTTCTTTTCAGCTTAATATCCGAAAGTTTCCAGGGACCAGTATAATTTAACTGATTTTTGTGACCAGACGGAATGGTTCGGGGTTCGCTCCACTACTCCCGTCGCGGGTCGGCTCACATAATTCATTCAAGACTCATTCGGAAAATTTCTTCGAGTAGCAGAAATTATTCGAATGCTAAAAACATTATAGATACTCTTATATACGATTGAAAAGTAATAAAGTCAAAGTCAAAAATGCTTTATTTTGTAGGTACACAGAGTACACTTAAAACAATTTTACATTTTTAAGCTACTGCTTGTTCAAAATGCAATTTTCCCCTGAGAAGAACAAGCAAGAAACTCGAAGGGTTGCTCTTTTAAAATCACTGTCCAAGCACTGAAACGCTAATAATACATTGGTCATCAAAAAAATCGACTCACCAAGTAGGTATGTAGCTGTTTTGACATCAAGCTACAGTGGATTCTTTATAATAACATAATATGTTAATATAATCAGGTTTTATTATGAGAAATTAAGCTTTGTTTTAGTCAAAAGTTGCATGATTAAATTACAACATTTCAACAAAAAAATAATCATATTTCTTGTTTCTACTTGTATTGTTTACGTAAAGGAATCAATTATGCCGAATATTCGGTTCGGTAATAGTTTTACCGAACATTCGGCCGAATATTCGTATTCGGTGAAACCCATGTTCGGCCCGTCTCTACCAATTATACAGAATTATATCGTCGATCGAACCTCTGACTTTTAGTATTCATTCATTATATCCATCGCTATATAAGAAGCAAATTTAGATGATAATCATCCCTGGACATCAAACTCAAACTCAAAGCATTTTTATTTCAACGTAAGATACATGATATCATTTGTTGAATGTCAATTTAAATCTATTGGAAATAAAAATAGGGCTAAGCATTTTTCGGTCAGTCAGTATGTCCAAGCTACCACCGCTTCGGAAAGGGAAATCAACTGTGGGAAAAGAAGCGGCACAAGAAACCCACAGGATCATTTTCTTTTCTTTTTTTTTATATGTATAAAAGTATACAACTTTATACAATTACATTTTATACAATAATAAAATTATACAATTTTATAATTTTTGGGAGCTGGGCGAAGTATACCAAGCGTTTTTGTCATTCAGGTAGTCACTAATTTTGTAATAACCTTTTTTTGTTAATGTTGATGCAGCAACATAATCAGATCGTTCGCATGCCAGGCTATTTCACAATTAATAATGAAATATAAAGACCTTTTTGTAATATAAAAACCTTTATGTAAAATCAAAGCCTGATTTTAAAAGAGCAACCTTTCGAGTTTCTTGCTTGTTCTTCTCAGGGGAAAATTGCATTTTGAACAAGCAGTAGCTTAAAAATGTAAAGTTGTTTTAAGTGTACTCTTTCCGCGATAAAGTTATTCCACGCAGGCGAAGCCGCGGGCGGGAAGCCAGTAATATATTGGGTCTTTACTTATGAAATTGCGAGTTTTTTTTTTCGTTAATCATATGTACCAATTCCTGCGATTTTCAAAGCTATATCCAAATTTGTTTTTTATTTGGAAAATGGAATATTATTTCAAGGTTTCACATGAAATATTTTTTAATTTCTGGGCTAAATCACATAATAAAAAAAAATTGAACAGAGCTCTTTTCACGTGCTTCTTAGTTTCTTAGATTCGCTGAAACTTTTATAAAACGGTTAAATTTAAAAATTAACGTTGCCTATACTTAACTTAAGTTTATCCGATAATACACACAAAGTTTATCTAAATTTGGATTTGCCATTCCCAAAAAAAAAACCAAAAATATTTGTATGGAGAAAACAGTCTTAATGAAATTCTTCATGTAAAACGCCGATTTCATAGCTAAGGACCAAATAATAAAGCAGTTTATTTATCTGGGGGTTTAGTTAAATGTAATGTCATACTTTGCCTGTCGGGCAGAAGCACCCCTCGCCGAGTTGTTTATCGCAGAGTTGTGGCTCCTTGCTGAGCCGGTCATTGTTATCGCAGGTGCGCTCGCAGTCCACACATGGACTATACACCAAAGGCTCCTCACTGCACAAATTATCAACTAAAATTTTAAGCCCATGCATATCTCAGAACGAGGCGGAACATAGAATGCCCTGTCACTATCGCTCGATAAACGTCTCGTTCTGGCTAAAGTCTAATTCATTCATTCATTTATTTTTATTGTGCATGGCGTTCGGGTTGTATATTTGCAGTTGTTGTAGCATTTTTTGCTTCACCAAACCCTACCTTTGCAGGTGTACACACAGTATTTTATAAGTAAGTTTATTTATGTAATTAATTTCACAAATTTAGTAGGTAATTACATTTACACGTTATTTATATTTATACAATGTCAATTGTTATAATAATAAGTAA
Organism: Oegoconia quadripuncta; assembly: GCA_949316235.1. Classification (NCBI taxonomy): domain Eukaryota; kingdom Metazoa; phylum Arthropoda; class Insecta; order Lepidoptera; family Autostichidae; genus Oegoconia; species Oegoconia quadripuncta. The sequence goes on along the minus strand of OX438752.1, from coordinate 24,634,200 downwards.
TAGCATAATAGTACAAAAAATAAAATTAAAATAAAACTCATTAAATTAATTAGTCCACAAATCAAAATATAGCTAATATCAAAATATAGATATAGCTATAGCTAATTTACATTGAAGGAGATATTTTGAAATCCGTGGGCGCTGGCAGGACAAGTACCTAATGAAATATTTCATTTAGAACACCAACAGAAGAAACATGTTTACATTTCTTGCAAATTGTATAATAATATATTGAATATGTGTGTGTGTAGTATTGTACAGCAAAAATCAGTGGTTGTGCACAAATGAAGGGAGCTGTAAATATACAGGGTGAATTTGAATTCGTTTAATTCCCATTAACTGGTGACTCCACTCTTGACTACGATCACCTTGCCCCATGGAACCATAGCTGAATTCGATCAAAAAATTTTCGATTACCCATACAAAGTAAACCATTCTGAAACCAACTTTAGTATGGAATTCCAACAATTTTCGGCTGGTGCCTCCACTCCTGATTACGAACAACCGAACCATAGCCGAATTCAGCCGAATATTGTTGGACTTTCAAATTCACCCTGTATAATTATCTCCAAAGACTTCTTCCGTAAGGCATTGTCTGTCACCTAACTGAAGATCAATGAAAATATGAATAACTTATGCATATGAGTCTTTATCAATCACGACCACAGACTACTCTATCGATGTACTACGACCCATTTTCTTTGAAAGCAATTCTGTCCATTTAAGAAATATGATTATTAAAATGAAAATAGGGCCCAGTGCGGATTGGTGGATTTGTGTCCGACTAGTTGCTACCTGACAGTTTGTTTTTAGCCGTCCTTGTAGGCCATCGACTTGGCTTAACGACTGCCTTTATTTGAAAACAATCGGGACTATTTAACGTGCCCCCCGAAGCACGGAAACATTCATATTGAAATGACACTAATGGTCACCCATCTAATCACTGACCATGCCAGACGTTGCTTAATTTCGTTAATCGAAAACGAATAGCGAATTCGACTGCACCACACTTTCGCCGGCGATAATGTATGGCAACGTTCAAATCTGTTGGCTGTAGTTTATCGTACTCAACTACGACGACTCGACTCGCTAGGATTAACAGTGGTACTCGACACGGCGCCTACTGAAGGTAGACGGTACCCAACGTGGCTCTATTGCTACTTTCGGCCCCAAACTAATTAAAGAAATAAATAAGGTATGTAAGTAGGAAAGTACTATGTACTTAATGACACCCAGAAGTTAAAGTGAGCAATTGCTCGATGTTTTGCCGATAAAAACCGGTGTATTTGCGTCTAGGGGTTGGATGGTATGTATGTATGGATTTACCGGATGAGTTTTTTTACCGTATAGGGTATGTTAGGTAAGTGAAATAGAAGCTATTGGCATAGGTAGTCTTTTTTTTTAAACAACATCACCGACGCACGCACCGGTTAGAGATTAATATGCGACTGTTGGGATTTTGGAACTTATATTTTCAGGAAGTTTTTTTAATTTATTTAAGTTAATGACCTAATTATGTGGAATAGGCTACAAACGTGAACGTCAAATGACAAAACGTTTTATTTTGGTTTATGGTTTAAAAAAAAATAATAAACTACCTATGCCAATACCTTCTATTTTTCAAGTCAAGTCAAAAATGCTTTATTTTGTAGGTACACAGAGTACACTTAAAATAGTCAATTTTAAATTTTTTAAGCTACTGCTTGTTCAAAATGCAATTTTCCCCTGAGAAGAACAAGCAAGAAACTCGAAGGGTTGCTCTTTTAAAATCAGGCTTTGATTTTACATAAAGGTTTTTATATTACAAAAAGGTTTTTATATTTCATTATTAATCGTGAAATAGCCTGGCATGCGAACAATCTCATTATGTCCAGGGATGATTATCATCTAAATAGTCTGATATTTTATAATATGCTTTGTTAATAAGTTTCTGTTTTATAGTATCTTTAAATTTATCAAGTGGAAGATTTTGTATATCAACTGGGACCTTATTGAAAAAGCGTATACATAACCCTTTTATACATTTCACTTACCTAATATGCCCTATTTTTAACCTTACGGTAAAAAACTCATCTTGTATACAGGCCGATGAATCTATAGTAGGAGGAGAGAAGAAGAAATAAGATTACCAGTTATAAGGGCAGAGGCCATCGCGCCAGTGCAGGCAGACCCGCTGGCGGCGACACTCGGCCGCATACCGCTGCAGCACTGCACACGCGTCCGTAGTGTTGAGGGCGCACAGCTCCGCCTCGCATGACGCCACGTGCGACTGCGGCTCCACTAGCGGGTGGCACTGCAACCGCAACAGACACTGACACCTTGACAACAACCGAGCCTTCTTCCTCCTCACTAAATATGGACGACGAGCTATCAGACCTGGAACTGTCATTCGTTCCTTTTCCTTCCTAGAACATTAGTGAATTTGGCTCTCGAAAAATATGGAAAAATTAGAATGTATCGTGACAAAGCTTCATGATAATTTAGAAAAGAAAATTTTATTTTTAAGTAATTTTAGCAAGAAAGTAGAAGAAAGACGTTATGTGCGTAAGACGGGTTATTGAATAGCCAGTCAGTATTACCATTGTACCCACGCAACGGCGTGCATTTACCTCCTTTTCACCAGCAAAATGTGGTTGAAGTTTCTTAATTCGTATTAGCGGTCTATCTGTTGTAATATCTTTTCATAAAATAAATAGAAAATGAATCGGAGCAATGAGAAAGCGTTGACGTCTGTCCAAAATAACTACAAACAATAGCTTCATTAATTTTTAAACAGCATTTACATTCTAGTATGTATTGTATTCTAGTATCAAAACATGTTTGCAACGGTTTGACTACAATATAAAATTTTATGCGTATTCATGAGATAATCAAAAAATAAGAATGCGAAGTTGTCACCTCGCAATATAAATGCGCAGTTATGATACTAAAAGAGGCGCGTGGAAGGATTTAGGCGAGGTTTCAATGAACATAAATGTTATTATTTGCTCGAAATATGGTCGAGTGCAGATTGTAAAAATTAATAGACGCGTTTTACCTAAAATAAAACGCATATTAAACTACTTACCTTATTAGAAGCTTATTATAATGAGATAGGCACTTCCGTTTCCCTTTTGATGTTCCCTCCTTTTCTACCCTATATAGCCCTCTCGCTCGCACATGTGATGTCACCAGGCGTGGGGGGGCGGCAGGTGTATCGAAATCCTGCTTGCCCTGTCTCGTCATTGAGTCGAGTATCCACCAGGCAGAAATAAAAACTAAGCTTCTAATAAGGTAAGTAGTTTAATATGCGTTTTATTTTAGGTAAAACGCGTCTATTAAACAACTTGACCGTTATTAGAAGCTTATTATAATGAGACCTGTTTGTTATCGCCTGGTGAAAAAGCCAATGTGACTAAGTATCTATAAACTAAGTAGGTAAAATAAGAGATGCAAATGTTTTTGGTAAAACAAAAACAAAGTGTGCGAAAAAGAACAAAGAGGCTATATTCATCACAAACAATATTAATTAACAGGATTGAATAAAGAAGTTACAGAAAAATTATTAACACTTGAATTATTCAACACTTCGCGATTATAAAAATTTTGAAAAGTTTTAATCGACTTCCAGTTTCCTCTGGCTAAAATATCGTCAATTGAGAAATTGTCGACCCAATTTCTAGATGCAACAGCCGATCGTACACTTCCAGGAGTAGCAGAGATTCCAGCATCTTTCATAAGGGATTTTATCCACCCTGCTATTACCGTACGTGATGCTGGTGCTGGTGCTCCTCGGAACGTGATAAATAGATTCGAGGAGCCAGCCTGGGATCGTCTCTCTTTTAATAAATCGATAGTACGATTGATCCAGTAAACGGGGTCAAGGTTTTGATTCTGATCATTACGCCTTAACCTCCATCCCGATTGTCTGTGATTATTACAATCGGTTTTTGAGCCAAATTGTGGCCAAAAAATTATAAAATCATTATTTTTGATGCAGTGTTTGGCATCTACGCATAGCAGCGTTAAGTCGTGTATTCTGCGTCCACTACATAAAGCTAACAAGGCTGCAGTGTGTCGAACAGTATGAAAAATATTATTATTATTTATGGAATTGCCAGTGAGAAAAGAAGCAAAAACATTAATGTCCCAGACAGGGGGCTTTGACAATTTAGGATTTTTAAGTGATATTGATTTTAGTACGTGCTTGACTAACGTATTTTTACTGAGTTCTTCAGAGCTGTCTGCATTGCAAAGCGTGGAAACTACAGATTTATGTAAAAGTACAGTGTTGTATGAAAGTTTATATGTTAAATGCAAATCAGCTAAAAATTGAGCTATTTCCGACCCCTGTGGATGTGATGGGCTTATCTTATTTCTTCTCGTCCAGAGTAACCAGCGCTTCCAGGCCACTTTATATGTTTTCAAGGTAGATGAGCGCCATGATGATTTTAGCAAGGAAATCTGGGCAGGATTCCATTTGGTCAGCTTATCTGACCACCCCCACATTTCCAAATTTCTAGTGTCATCTCCTGTACCTGCGGAGGAGGTTGGCCGGTCGTTACATCTACTAGAAAGCGTTTCAAGTTCGTTATTACGAACGGAGGCGCGATTGCCCGAGACTTGAGGTCCGCCCTCCAATAAACTTTCTCCCAGCGAGGTGTCACAATTATGTAAATCCCCGAAGCTTGATTGAGATACATCAGCACTTTGGGTATTAGAAAAGGTGGAGGAAAGACCCATGCGAGTGGAAAATTCCATATCGCGCTGAAAGCGTCGTGAAACATTGCCTCGCAATCGCTGAGATCCAACGTTGCGTAGTTTGCCACCACATGGGCTCTTTTGGATGCGAACAAATCTATCACGGGGACGCCCCACTTCGCGAAAATCATCTCCGTGCAAGACGGCAACAGGTGCCACTCCGGAGGAAGCCGGTGACGCGACAGGTGGTCCGCATGATTGTTGTATCTCCCGGGAATATGATGAATTCTGAGGTGAATTTGATTCTCGTCTAGAATTTGAAGAATCCTGTATGTCAGCCTCATGAGTGGATAAGACCGAGTTCCTCCTTCGTTTCGCAGATAAGCTACTGTGGTCTTGCTGTCCGACTGGACCAGGAGAGACTCCTGCCTCATGTGTTGAGCATGAAGCTCTAGCACTTTCAATACGGCTAGCATCTCCTTCTGGTTGCAGTGAAGGTTCTGTTCTTCTGCTCTCCATGTGCCGTTTAACGAGATGTTGTTGAGTTGCGCTCCCCACGCTAAATCTGACGCATCGGTTGTTAGAAACTGTGTTGGGGGCGGCGCATGGATTGATGTCGGGAATTGGTGATGTTGAAGCCACCAAAGCAGTTCTTCTTTTACCGACCACGGCAGGTCGTAACGTAATGTGGTCAGATCCTCGGGTAAGGTGTTCAGAAATCTGAGCATTGCTCGATGATACAATCTGCCTCGAGGTACGGCAAAACTGGCAAAATTGAGCAGACCTATCAAGCTCTGAAGTTCTTTTAAGGAACTTTTGCCGATATCTAAAATCCGGTTGATTTTTTCGGTAACAGTTACCGATTTCTCGGGAGGCAGACTTTTCTGATTTACCCAAGGATTCCACTGTACCCCTAGGTAGGTTACACTTTTTTGAGGAATCAGAACAGATTTCGTATAATTTATTTGGAATCCCAACATTTCCAAGGTATTTATCAACCAGGTACATGCTGGCGAAGCACGCCCTGATCCTGGTGCACGATTAAAAAATCGTCTAAGTACACCAGTACACGAACAGACTTGTTGCGTAGAGTTTGGGCAATCCAGTTTGTCAGACAAGCAAAAACCCTCGGTGCTGTGCTTAGGCCGAACGGTAAGCAGGTCATTTCTAATATTTTGCCCTTGTACAACAGTCTTAGAAAGCATCTGTGGGATGCAGCTACTGGTAGATGAAAGTAAGCTTGGGATAAATCTACTTTGCACATCCAGTCGAATGGTTGGAGAAAATTCGGAACATTGTGCATGTTCACAAGTCGAAACCGTTCGGTTTGCACATACCAATTCAGTGGTCGGAGGTTGAAAATAGGACGAGCTGACCCGTCGCTCTTTGGCACCAGAAACAGCGAGGAAACGAAACTGGGGGAGTGAGGCGCTACAGAGAGGACGCCTTGATCTTTCATTTGTTGAATGACTGCTGACATTTCTTTCGATTCCGGTGTGCAATGCCGGTCGCTCTTTAAGTTTGGTATGCGAAGAGGTGGCTTTCGCCGAAAGGGTATGCGATAACCTTTTATTATTCGTAAGACAAAATCTGGAGCACCCATTTGTGCCCACTGACGGTAATAATGTGCCAGTCGTCCGGCTTGAAACTGATTCGAGTCATTGTCTTTGTCTTTTACCGCTCTTATTGGTAGGAGAATAGGAACGCTTTTGCCCTCGCTGCGATGCGGATCTACCTCTAGAACCGCGAGACCGAAAGGAACCTCTGGTATTCGGGCCATAGCCCCGGTGATCACGCGTAGCGTAATGCTGATGCCCCTGCGTAAGGCATTGAGTGTGATAACCACCCTGCGAGGGTGGATTAATCGCGCAGCTCATGTGAGCGCTAGGCGCGGGCTCGTAGCCATGGCAATGGCCGGATGTAACACGCGATGTTACAGTATTATAAGAAGCATACCCCTGCGAGGGGTGCTTTGTGGTTGTTGGTTTTGCTCGCGAAGCATTACCACCACTTCCTTTATTTATAGGCCAAAATGATTTCCTTACTCCACCAGCCTTTTCTAATACTGTCGTAAATTTTTCAGAGTTGAACACGTGAGTATTAGAAGGCGGTACTTTGTTTAAAGCAGTTTTAATTAAAGGATCGCGAACGCTTTTGAGAATCGCATCTCGTCGCATTTCAATCGCTTCAGAACGATGTCCGCAAACTAATTGCAAAAGATCGGAAGAAATTTTATGAAATTCTCCTTTTAAGAAAATATCCTCGATTTTTGGGCTGATATTATCCAAGGAAGCTTCAGATGTTCTAGACCATGCAATTAATTCTCGTAAACCGTTAGTAAATACTTCTTTTTGTTTAAAAATACAAAAGGTAAGAGCCGCATATGATTTATCAGAGTATGCCAAATGGCGTGAAGTGTCATACGCCTTTACCTCTTCGTTTGTTTCGAGCTCTGTAAATCCAGGAGTATGATTATATAATTTTTGGGTATCTGCGTACCTCACTTCAGACCACGTATTTTTGTCAAATCGCTGAACTTCATTTAATAATTTCAAAAAACTATCCGGGGCTTTAGGGATCGCCGGTTCTTTAAGTTTAGTTTCAATGTCAAAATTGAAATCATAATCGTTAGTATCGTTATGTTCAAAATCGTTCGAATTACCTGCGACTACATCACAGGAATGATAAAGTTCACGGCTTACATCAGAGAATACAGAAACATTATCATTATCGCGACGTTGAGTAGCAATGTCTTTCCTTAACTCATTCACTTCCTGAGATAGTTTTTGTAAAATACTGTGTTCACGTCTATGTTTTTTATTACGGCGGCGGTGTGACGATTTCTTTTTCTTTTTCTTGGGTTCCCGCGAGGAATCCACATTACTAGATGACGATGAACTTGAGCTGCTAGACGACGAACTACTAGACGAGCTTGAGTTTGATTTTGAACGCGGTCGTCGGCGCGATGCCGGTGGGCGACCTGAGTCACGACCTACGGTAGTATCGTCTGTATTTGCGTTCTCCATATCCATCAGGAGCACTGTAGGAACACCGCGTAGTATTTAAAAAATATCACTATTTAAAATCGACTAAAGAAAAAAGCATATAAGTGGGTAGAATTAAAAAGTTCTATGAAGGAACGTAAACTAAAAATCAAATAAAATCAACGCTTTTAGCGAACGGTAATACCGTTAACGAATAGATTCATATGAATATAATATGAATAACTGTGCTAAGTACTTACATGTGTTCAATTCTCAATAATCACAAATTATTTAAGTTGAAAAACTTAGCAAGAATTATTTCTAGTAAGCTAGAATAAATTGGAACACTAAGTACACAATATTCGGAAACAAGTTGACTCGACGGGAAACTTGACGCCAATGACGAGACAGGGCAAGCAGGATTTCGATACACCTGCCGCCCCCCCACGCCTGGTGACATCACATGTGCGAGCGAGAGGGCTATATAGGGTAGAAAAGGAGGGAACATCAAAAGGGAAACGGAAGTGCCTATCTCATTATAATAAGCTTCTAATAACGGTCAAGTTGTTTAATAATATGTATCACATATTTAGTCCTTTGTGACATGCAAAACTCAAACCATAGTCATACACTAATCAATCAATCAATCAATCTCAACCCACGTCTACCCATTGCTGGGTATAGGTCTCTTCTTCATTAAGCCAAAACTCATGATCCTGTGCCAGTGGTATCCAATAATACGCTAATAATACCTATCAATTGGAAATTACTTAACTAATGAAACATCATATAAATGTCAATCCTAATAACAATCTCATCAATATGCCATGAAAATTTGCCGCTTCTGTAGCCACAGAAGCGGGGGGCCTGGTGACCTGTGATTCTGGTTCATCCTTTACAGGCACCAGCCTCCCACAAATGAGATTGTCATATAATTAATCAACTCTTTTTGTAAAAAATTCTCATTTGTGATGAGTGAAATAAAGATTTATTTATTTAAAAAAGTTGCCAAATATTACCGTAGTTGCATAATAAGTGAAACTCACCGGTCCGAATCGGTCGGCATTGAGTAGGTTGTAGCAGGGGTTCTGTTCCGGTGGTGGTGGCCGACATTCCTTCTCAGGCGGTTCTATCCCGCACTGCGCTTGCGCCGGTAATTGTAGCGTCTTCGCCACTGAAGGGGACGCCCGCCAACTCTTGCCGTACTACGGGAGCAAGGCATCTCATTATAGTTGCATATTTTGACTGTATAGTAATTTTTTTTCCATGGTAAAAAGTAGTCTTATGTCTTTCTCCGACCTTTCGAACTATTCTTGTGCAAAAAATTAAGCAATTTTGTTGCTCCATAAGGCTCAGAATTTCGAGCGCAAGTTTCAGTAAGAGTGCCGCATTTCCTAATAGTGGATACTCACGTGTTAAAGTTGAACAATTCTTATTTGTAATAGATTTTGCATAAATGCATGTTATGTAACGGATTATACAATATATTTATTGAACAATGGAAACCCGTAATTAGTATCATTAACACTGACAAGTTTTTATCCAAGACTTTTCAAAATTCTCATTTTTTTGATGTTACATTTACATTTCTTCTTTGGAACGTTGAACGTTTTATATGGGAGAGCTGAAATGCATTTTAAAAATACATAAAACAAAAGTTGTCAGTGTTAATTATACGAATTCAGTGTTTTCCGGTCATTTGCAAAAAGACTTTTGCAATGAACAAGACTGCTGACAAAGTTATTCGACTAACATTTAACATTATTGTGTGATTTCCGCAAGTAAAAAGAATAGAACCAACCCATCTCTTCCCGTGGGTGTCATAAAAGGCGACTATGGGACTTTTCACCAAATTACATCTATAGATTTGCATGTTTTAGTGGCGATGGGGTCATCCCTTGTCACGTGTGCATTTCTGTATATTTCGAAAGATGAACCGTGGTGAAGGTTGTTACAAGCACTGAACTTTTAATGTTTGAAACACCCAAATGTGTTTGGGACATCTCTGACCACCCCATTTGGGATTTATCCTAGATCTCCTTTAGGTCGTGACGTTATGTTTATAAATTCGAAAGACTGTTTCATTTTTATTGCCCAATCACAGAGAAACGGATGATTTGGAATATGCCCTGGATCCTTTTTATCCCGATAAACGAATTCCATGCGGGAAAAGTAAATACTAGTGGTTCATAATACTGTTTTAAAGCAGAAATAACAAAATATTATCAAATGTAATATATTACTGTGCTTTTTATGGCATTGTAATAGAAGCCTGAATTCGTAGGCTGATAGTTGAACTAAAACTAGTATGCAGTTACCAGGTTGACGTCGTAAGTGGAGGTTCCGTTGCTGGTGACAAGCGCCTCTTGGTATCCGGCGCAGACGCCGCACAGCCCCTCGGTGCGGTTCGCGTATACAGAGGACGGCACGCGGACGCTGAACTCCATTTTAGATTGCAGAACTGTTAACTGTTGAATTTTTCGAAGACAAGAAATTATTGTGTAATTATTATAGTGTATGTCTTGTTGGTTATCCTAAATAAAGAAAATTTAAAAAAAATTATCGCGCGATTCGTGTCCAAGCTTTCTTATCACCCTAAAATCATCAAAAAGCTTATGTTTAATGTTCAGTCAGTGCAGCAGTTAGTAAGGAAATATTTCATTTAGAAGATGGAAAGAGATCCTTCAATTGACATTGAGAGACAAAAAGAGCAGTTTCCTAAAGGGCTACCATTTTCACATTTTAACGGACGTTTCAGAACGGTTTGTGCAATAAATTTGTACATAACAACTTACCTCCACATGCACGTCGGGCAGGGTCACCGTCACGTCCTGCCCGTTGGCCTGGCTGATGACGAGCCATTCCTTCTTCAGCGGGTACTTGAACACTGGCGCGTTGTCTACAGTCGTTATAAGCTGTATTCGTAATGTAAGGAAAAAGAAACCTTTAAAAATCACGATCTAAATATTGCAAGCATTACGTTGCACCGATTTGAGTAAGCATGTTGCAGGTACGAATCAAACTGCCTTTGTGGCTTAGTGTAGACAATGTAAAATTTACATAACATAATTAAATAGTAAATTCAAATTTTCCCTTCATGACCCATTGACTTTGGGCTTCTGGTGTTTTTGAGTGTAAATCATAATTGCGAAGTTCTTTACTGCGATAGTTTACTTTTGCGACGTACGTTAAGTTCTTTATTGCGATGTACGTTACTGCGGAAGTTTACCATTACGACATACGTTGTCGCGAAAGTTCTTTACTGCGATGTATGTTACTGCGAAAATTTACCATTGCGCCATACGTTGTCGCTGTTAAAAGTGTAAGCCTTGTAAACCATAGACATAAGATGATTTTTTTTTCTCTCTGGTTCCGTTCATCCACCATTTTTTGAATCTATTCCGCTCCGCTGTAAGAACGTCAATTTACCGTATGTGTTATTTTGTGTATTATATCCATTTCCATCTCTATTTAATTAATGGTGAATATTATTCTGTTGAATAAATCATTCGGCATTATTGAAGAGAAGTTGTTTCAATTCGATATCACGAAGACTGGAAGACCTGCCTGTGCTCTTGTTAGTTCGCTTGCTTCGATCCACACCGGCCTCTCAACAGGTTTTGGACCCAGTTAGCAGTTACTTGATCTACTTGCCGAGCTACAGCGCGATCATAACAGTCAAGACGAATTGAAAAACGAACATTCAACGAGCGACATTTTGTGCGCAGGAGTGACACGTGCACGATGCCGGATCCCGCTTCTAGCGTGACTCCCGCGATCACAACTGCACCGATTTTCGTTGGTAGTTCAGCTACAAATGGATTGGAGAAACTTGAAGGTGTGTCAAACTACCATACTTGGAAATTCGGCATGAAAATGGCTTTGACGCTTGACGGCTTGTGGGCAGTGGTTGTTGGCACTGATACCGATGTCGTGCATGACGAGCGTGCGCTTGCCCGTATATGCTTAGGATTAAAGTCAACCCTTTTTGACTATGTCAGAGATGCTAAGACGGCTAAGGAAGCCTGGCAAAAGCTTTGCGATGTGTTTGAGGACAAAGGTCTACATCGTCGCGTCTTATTGCTTCGGCAGCTACATCGTTCGACGTATGCTCAGTACAATAGCATGAGTGAATATATACAGGGTGTACTCATGCTGGTACAACAATTGGCAGATATCGGAAAATGCATTCCCGATGCAGAATTATCAGAATTGTTGCTTAGTGGCTTACCTCAAGAGTTTGACTCCTTAGTGTCAAGCTTAGAAACAGTAAGTGTGACTTCAGAATTAACTAGCGAGCTAGTTAGAACCAGACTCCTACAAGAAGAGTTTCGTAGACAAAGGGATAGTAATACAGATAATCCCAATTCAGCTTTAATAGTATCAAAGAAGAATATTAAATGTAATTATTGTAATAAAATTGGACATATTCGATCGAGATGCTTTAAGCGAAAGAACGATTTGAAAAAGAAAAAACAGGAGGAAAATTCCAATTTGGTTACTGCACTCTTAGTGAACCAAAAGGAAGATTGGTTTTTGGATTCTGGGTGTTCATCACATATGTGCAACACTAAAGAAATGTTTGTAAACTATAAAGACATTAAGTGCACTAATAATGTGTTAGTAGCTAATAATCAAAAGTTAGCGTGTCACGGAGTTGGAGATATACTGATTTCTAAAGGTGGTTCACAGGTGAGACTAAGTAATTGTTTATATGTGCCCCAACTCACCACTAATTTAATATCTATCAGTAAATTGACATTGTTAGGTTATGTTGTTGTATTCAACAAAGTAGGCTGTAATGTTTATTCAAATAATGAATGTAAAGTTTCTGGCATAATCATGACTGCTTCTCTGATCAATGGTATTTATAAATTAAATGACATCTTAGCATGTAACTCAACTTTGCATATGGAGCATTCTAAGCCATTGTCAATACAAAGGACACAGAGTGCCGCAGTTGCTGCCTCCATGGGACTATCAGCTCTGGAAATCTGGCATCGCAGGATGGGTCACCTCGGTCTCAAAGGTATGTGTATTGTAAAGAACAAATGTTCTAATGTTCTGTTTCAGCATGAAAATGAAGAACAGGCTCTGAAGAACTGTGTTGCTTGCCTGGAAGGGAAACAGGCAGCGCTACCGTTTCCCAAAGGCAAATCAATACGATCTGCCGGGCTCTTAGACCTCATTCATAGCGATGTGTGTGGCCCCATGCAGGAGACCAGCCTTGGTGGAGCAAAGTACATCGTTACATTCACCGATGATCACTCTAAGAAGACTTTTGGATACCTGATGAAAGCTAAATCAGAGGTAATGTCAAAATTTCTCATATTTAAAGCTTTAGTTGAGAATCAGACAGGCCGGAAAATAAAATGCCTACGTACAGATAATGGGGGTGAATATCTAAATAAAAAGTTCACTGATTTTTTGCTTAAAATGGGCATAGTCCATCAGACTAGTGTGCCATACTGTCCGCAGCAAAATGGCTCAGCAGAGCGCCTTAATAGGACACTGTTTGAGAAAACTAGATGCATGCTGTATGAATCTGGTTTACCTAAGCGTTATTGGGGAGAGGCGGTTTCTACCGCAATTTATCTTAGGAATAGATCCCCTACATCAGCTTTGAACAATGAGATTCCTGAAGAGGTATGGACCGGTTCAAAAATGGACCTTGGTCACCTTCGCGTCTTTGGATGCATAGCATATGCATTGCTGCCGGAACAGAAACGCCGTAAGTTAGATGCAAAAAGCAAAATGTATGTATTTGTAGGATACAGTGATACCTGCAAAGGCTATAGATTAGCAGATCCTCAAAATCCTAACACAATATTAATGTCAAGAAATGTAGTATTTATGGAAAATAAATTTTATAAAGATATTTTGAAGGATGGACAAGTCTATGATAATTCAATGAATTTTTATGAATTTAATAATTGTAATTTGAATAATTATAAGAATTTTAATAATATTGACATGAATAATGAATGTGAAAATAATGGAATTAAATCTAATGGTAATGAAATTCCTTCAAATGATAGTATTATATCAGAATCTAGTGTAACTAATCAGAAGCTGTTAATTTCAGATGAGGAATACTGCACAGGCAGTGAAGATGAGTGTTTGGACTCGTCTACGAGCCACGACGCTGTGACGCCGCAGCTCACCATCACATCTGATCAACATAGCGCAACAAATAGTCCTGCGATGCCTGTTGCTGCATCTTCTGAGCCCATCACTGAATCTGTATGTATAGAGAGTAGGCAGCGCCCTGTGCGCAGCACTCGTTCTATACCACCAAAAAGGTCTCAAGATTACGATTTTTCATTATTCATTAATAACAATGGCGAACCTGAGAGCTATGAACAAGCTATCTCTAGTCCCGACGCTGAGCAGTGGCGTAAGGCGATGCAAAGCGAGTATGACTCCATGACGACCAACAAAGTTTGGAAGCTGGTGGATCGGCCTACTGACCGCAACGTTATAAAATGTAAGTGGGTCTTTAAGCTCAAACATGATGCTTCAGGTAATTTTGATAAATTCAAAGCACGATTGGTCGCCAGAGGCTTTACTCAGAGAGCAGGCATCGACTATACTGACACGTTTTCGCCTGTAGTCCGCCATTGCACAATGCGTATTCTATTTTCATTAGCAAATGAATTAGAATTAGATATTTTACATATGGATGTTGCTACAGCTTTTTTAAATAGTAATATTAATGAAACAAATTTCATGGAACAACCAATTGGTTTTAATAATGGTGACAATAACAAAGTTTGTCTATTATTGAAAAGTATTTACGGTTTAAAACAAGCTAGCCGTATGTGGAACTCAAGAGTACATAATTTGTTAAGTTCAAATGGCTTTATTCAAAGTAGATGTGAACCTTGTGTGTATGTAAAGAAATCAGATAAGAAATTATTAATAATAGCACTGTATGTCGATGATTTCTACATATTTTTTAACAAAAACAGCTTAAATGATAAAGACAGTTTATTGCAATTATTAGAATATGAATTTAATGTAAAAAATTTAGGAGCTTTGAAAAGCTGTTTGGGTATAAATGTCACTAGAGATAAATCTAAAGGTATTATAAAATTGGACCAACGTCAGTATATAACAAGATTACTGAAACGGTTTGGTATGACAGATTGTAAAGCAGTTTCCACGCCAATGCCTGTGAACTGCAAATTACATAAACCTGAAAAAGAAAGTTTAGATGATAATCAGTATAACTTTCGTCAGTTATTGGGAGGTCTAATGTATTTGTCTGTCTGTACTAGACCTGATATTTCCTATTCTTGTAGCCAACTTAGCCAATTTAATAATGGTTTTGACCATAGTCATTGGCTCGCCGCTAAACGTATACTAAGGTATTTGGCAGGGACAATTGATTATTGTTTATATTTTATAAAGAGTAATGAATTGAGTTTATCTGCTTACACGGATTCTGATTGGGCCAATGACATAACTGACAGAAAGTCATATACCGGTTTTGTAGTAAAGTTGGGCAACAATGTAATTAATTGGGAGTCTAGAAAACAGAAATGTGTAGCCTTATCGAGTACAGAGGCAGAATATCTTGCGATAACTGATGTTTGTAAAGATATATGCTTTGTACGAAATTTTCTTACAGAAATTATTCCTGTTAGTTTTGATAAGCAAGTTATTATATACAATGACAACCAGAGTGCTCAGAAACTCTTGGAAATAAAGGAATATAGTCATAAACGTACAAAGCATATCGATCTAAGATACCATTTCATAAAGGATTTAATTGTAGAGAAGCTTGTATGTGTGAAGTATTTACCTACTGATCAAATGATTGCAGATGTGCTTACAAAACCTTTGGGCTCTTATAAGCATTTTAATTTCATACATAGCATGAATTTAAGAGCATGTAATAATAAATGTTGAATGTTGTTGTTATAGTAATGTTCTGTTAAATGCTCAGTTATTTGTGTATGTGTGGTGTGGTAATGCATATTGTCATATGGAGTTTTTTTTTGCTTAAATGTTTAGCATGTAGGAACTTAAATAGATATGTAAAGCCATACTATGATAGTCATGTAATGTATGCTTTATAAGCCTTATGGGGTAGTGTTAAAAGTGTAAGCCTTGTAAACCATAGACATAAGATGATTTTTTTTCTCTCTGGTTCCGTTCATCCACCATTTTTTGAATCTATTCCGCTCCGCTGTAAGAACGTCAATTTACCGTATGTGTTATTTTGTGTATTATATCCATTTCCATCTCTATTTAATTAATGGTGAATATTATTCTGTTGAATAAATCATTCGGCATTATTGAAGAGAAGTTGTTTCAATTCGATATCACGAAGACTGGAAGACCTGCCTGTGCTCTTGTTAGTTCGCTTGCTTCGATCCACACCGGCCTCTCAACAGTCGCGAAAGTTCTTCACTGCGATGTATGTTACTGCGAAAGTTTACCATTGCGGCATACGTTGTCGCGAAAGATCTTCACAGCGATGTATGTTACTGCGACAGTTTACCATTGCGACGTACTTTGCCGCGAAAGTTCTTCACTCCTAGCATATTTGTTTAATACTCGATTTGGTTGAATCGTCCGCCTGGATAGCTACCACCATCGAATCTAAGTGTGCCGAATGGCAGCGTGTCGTGAAGAAATAACTATAAATTGGAAATATAGAAAACCTCGAATAGAAGCGATTAAAACATCCAGACAAACCAAACTGTGTTAAAAGCTACATATCTTCGAAACGGCTTAACTGATTTACACCAAATATAGCTAATAACCTGTCCCCTAGTAATGAACATCGCAACTATGATTTACAGTCGGTATTTTTATACTAACCTTTTTACTGCTAGAGTCCTTAGTGATGTGAATTATGTGTGTTTCGTAAATAACATGTACGTCCTTAGTGCAGACACCGGCAGAGTCTTCGCATGGGCCATTCGTCGCGTACACCTACAAAGGTAAAGTATGTATTTGATTACTAGCTAGCAACGCAAAATTCACAAGTCTTTCCATTAAAAAGCCTGTGACATTAACAGAGCAGGAGGTCTTATAAGTTTGAAATAAGTTACCATAGGCCATCCTTCTTATTTTAAAACCTTTCTAATGCGGAAAACACTTCTCTTTAATCTACAATGGTGAGTGAAACTTTTCAAAAGTTTCAGAAATAGGGGGCAGGTGTTCTATAGGTATTTTGGGGGAATGTAATATTCTGTTTACAAGGTTATAACTTGTAAGTATGTGAGCAAAACGGACATACGAATAGCGGAAATGTTATGAAACACACTTTAATTTTGACGTATAATAAAATACAATTTGAATGGGTATTCGGTCCAAATCAATATTTAAAGAAATTGCAAATAAAGCCTAGCCCACTTTAGCGTGAGTCACATTTCAAATATTATTAGCTGTTTTGTTACTAACTCTCAGATACGTGTCGATGGACAGACCACTGTATAGAGACTTAATGTAGGATTATACAAGACCTGACACAACGATTACAAACAGACGTCATAGGCAGACCATCCATAAATTTTTAATAGAAAATCCGAGGGGAATGCCAGTGTTATATATAAATAAGTTACGACATTGGAAAAATTAATTGATTGTAGAGTTGGGGAAATAGTTTCCTGAAAACCTGTCGATTTACTGGCATGTGTATTGCAATAACATGTTTATTTTACATTGCTTGCTCAGAATCTGCCACGATTTGAGGCAATAAAGCATATATGTTATACACTTCTGTCTAACAATGGTACGACCGTTTACTTTTATCTCCGGTGCCAATTTCATTTTATTGTTTGTTGTCGTCTATTTTTACATTTATATTAAGTGTTTAAGCCGCCCATGTAGGCCACCGACTTGGCTTAATACTTTGGCGAACAGTGAACGCCTATAGACGTAATAACAATAAAACATCTACCGTGTCTGGTTCGGTGTCGGTGAACGTTTTAACACTGCTATCAATTGAAAACGACCTGACGGTTGCGTTTACTACTATTTAACATGCCCTTCACTCATCCAAGGACTGACCGCGCCAGACATTCCTTAACTTCGCTAATCGAAACGCACAGAGAATGCGATTGCATGACGAGTGATTTAATTATAATTAAGGCGAATGTATGGATCTTTGCTACTCATTTACGCAATAACGGAATAAATGATATCGGTTAAAAAAGGATTTAAGCTATAGGCAATGGTAATTTATTACTAAGTTGCATATTTTTGATCCCGAGCTAAGACCTACCTCATACTTGTGCAATCCAGTTTCGTTCCTATCCCGAGAGGCGAGATAGGTGCAGTTGCCCAGGAACGGCAGGTCATCACCCTCGAACGTCACGTACTTAGCCGGCGCGCCGACACCGTTGCATATACCTATGATTTTAAAGGAGTGTTTTACCTCTTGCTGATAAAGTTCCGGATAGCTAATTCCGAATTTATTTGCCGGCTATCTGATAGATTCTGGCAGATAAGAAAAATGCTTATTGAATGGGCGATATTATTATATTATTTGAACAGTCTATCAGGGACTTGGCGGCGAAACTAAAAATGATATATCACTCAATTTTAATTACCAGATATCGAAGCTGTCAGATTACTACCTAACACTATATCATCTCATATACATATTTCGGTACGCACTTCCTTCCTAGCAATGTCCCTTTTCACACAATCCATAAAACTCCTTCTTATTTATCACTCTCTTATATTTTTGGTGTAGTCTCTTACACCCAAAGCAAAAGACGAGAGGGTTCAAGTTTCTTTAGGTGCCGGAAACCACACGGCACAGTTAAAAAATGTGTGCGCGATTCGGGGACCAGCCACTGGGCGGGGCGCCTTGGAGTCACCATACAACTTCATATACTTTTAAGCATCAATTTACTATATGGTTGATTATAAACTCACAGTTGAGGCAGTCGGCAGGCAACACGCACTGATCGCCTTTCCTGAGCTTGCCTTCGGGGCAGTAGCAGCCGGGGAAGCACTGTCCGTCTTCAGGCGGACATACGCGGCTGGCCGAGCCCAGGGTCGAGCACGTGGGCTCGCAACGCTTGCGGTAGCAGTCGTAGTGTACTAGGGGCGATGGACATTCGGCCGCTATGGACAGAACAAAAATGATAACACTTTTAGGGGATTTATATGTTTATATGCAATGACAGGGCCGACACGAATGGCGCCGTGACCAGGATTAAATTTTTATTGTGATGTTTGTTAAATGGGTGAATTTTTTACCATAAAGAGCTATATAACATCAACAGTCTTAAGCCGGGTCTCCTGCGCATGTTTAATTCAAAATATTACACATAAAACAATACACAAAAATATTTGTTTTCATACACATTTCGTCTCCTCCGAATATTTCATTTTGGTAAAATAAAACATTGTTTTGTATAGAAATTAAATGAGTTCTTACGAGGTAGATATGCTTTCGAATTTAATAATTGTAGATGTTATCTATATCAGGCAGAAAACACAAATCAGTGTCAGACCAGACCGATTTGGATTAGACAATTTGTTACGAGTCTCTGAAACTGATTTTGAAGAACTGGTTTTAATTATTCGGCCCGATACAGGGCAGAGATATGTAATTCCACCAGAAATGTGATTTAGCATTAAATTAAGTTTTCTGGCTACTGGCGATTCGTACAAAAGCTTGATATATCATGTACTAATTTTAAAAGAACAATTATCAAAAATTTTACATTATTATTAGTACCTTTACTCTTTTGACGAAAGTCGATAATCTCAAAATTCAACACGCGCTGTCGGAGGTTGCCAAAAAATTAAACAAACCCTTCCCCTCTTCACCCGCGCGCGAAATGTTTTCCATCAATCAAAAGCAAAAACATTGTGTATGCATACACAAATGTGTATGGCCACGCCCCTTTGTTCCAATGTTTTTGTGTAATGTTGCGATAAAACAGGCGCAGGAGACCCGGCTTTACGTCTACATTGTTGGGAAACTGCCTCTTACAATTACGTGAAAGACCATATGCCTTAATCTGCTACACTCGTCATCATTAATCATCAGCCTGTTGGGGCACAGCCTCCTCTCACGACTCCCCCATCTATATGGTATCCACATATTCTACCCCGCGGTCCCAGTGCAGTTCGGTGTCAAGTCAGTTTTAAGTCACCCCTTTAGGCCACCGACTTGGCTTAACTATCTTCTATTGAAAATAACTGAGATTACTAACGTGCCTTTTGAAACAAGAATGCGACTAGTGGTCGACCCTCGAAGGACTGACCGCGCCAGATGTCGCTTAACTTTGATAATTGATTACGAATAGCGAAAGTGGCACGAGTACTTTATAAGGAATTAATACTCAACATTTTGTTTTGCAACATGCTACCACAGGCCTAGTTTCTTTCACTATGATTATACAATGCTACTCACGACAATCCCTTTGCATTCTCCAGCCAGACAGGTCGATGTTCTTGTCAGCAGCCAAGCACTCTGCCACCAATTGATCCAGGAGCACGCATCGACACTCCTCCTCAGTTTTCTTGGTACCATTCACGATCAGGTCAACGCATTCGCAGATCTTCTCTAGGCAGATGCTACGCCACTTGTCCAGATTGAGGACTTTGCCGCACTGGGAAATAGGTTCTTTGCTGTGTGGAAACAATAGTGAGGATCCGCTTAATAGGTGGCGAAATGAAAGCAGAAGTAACAATTCATAAAGAAAGATCACAGTCGACAAAACTACATATTTGCGTTTTAATAGTCGGTGCCGCAAAGTGGAGTAAAAACATGTTCAACTCAGTAATTATGTCTACTATCTCGCACGTAAAATATTTCGTGGAAACTCTGACATGTCAAATAAACATGATTTTTTGACGTTTTTGCGGCCCTTATTGCCTAATTTCAATGGGAATAGACTGTACCGCCAACTGTCAAATTCGACCAATAGTAAAATTAAAATTTTGAAAATCAACCAATACAGTTCATTACTATTGAAGTTAGAGGATAAGGGTGCTGGGGAGCAATGCTACTGCTGCAGATCAGGTCTCGCAGCTGTGTGAGGTACCAAATTTATAAGGTCATTTCTCTCTCTATATTGATGTAAGTACGAAAGATTATATTAAAAAAAAACATGTTGCACGGCTGTAGTGCGCAAAGTACTGGCTAATTTATAGGCGCGTCGCTGCTTTTCTAGATCTCTCCATCAAAGCAAAGGCAATTGTAATGGTTCTAAAGAGTACTAATATCCTCACGTGATGACGTCACACAGGTCCCAGGTGCGGCGCTGCCTCTCTGGCGGGATGACCTTCGTGTGGCACGCGTTGGGCGGCAGGCCGGGCTTGGCCCACGCGCGGCCGAACTCATCTATGCTGGTCGCGAGCCGCCCGTCGGGCAAGCGACGGTCGTTGCTCGAATCACCGTCGTATGCGCCGCAGAGACCATCCACTGAGCCCATGTGGTTTTTGTACACCTGCCAGATTTATGAGCGTATTCACTCCAATTTCTGGAGAATTTTCTCTAAGCTAAAATTATTTTTTATGTGGTTCTTGACGCGAACGATTTCTTTGCCTTTGCTGAGGGCTAGTAAGTGATACATACGAACGACTGATAAAGGAATATCCTATTTGTAGAGGTGAGCAGCGCAAGGAATCGTTGCGCCCGAGGACTCTAGAAAGTCTCCCAAATTTTAAGAAAGAAATTGATAAGGCAATAACCACGAGATAAAATTTGAGAATAAGAAAGAGCATAAGGTGCTCAGCTCTTAGAATAAGTAACTTCATAGGTATCGTCATCGATTACGTTGACCAGTGAGAAGCCGTAAAATGCCAAGCGAGCGATGAATCAACCAATCACGTGTCAAAACGTAACCGATGACGATAAAGATGAAATTATGTAATAGAGCCCCTGTCATAAGGGAGATAGGGCGTGTGTCCAGGTTGAACAGAACAGCTACAAGCGAGGTTCTAGTGTTTGGCGAACGGCATGTAACCTTTAGCGACTGTAGCTTACATGTGCGGTGAGCTAATCGACACTACTCGTAGAGTTATACAAAGAAAAAGTGATTTAAACAATTTCCAATCACACGTTTTTAAAGCTACCGATCACGGATATAGAATAACACTTCTCATCATGATGATGATAGTACATTACTTTAGAAACGTGTGATTGGAAATTTGTGTTTAAACGTGTGGTGGAAAGTGTTGAAGTATATGAATTCGTTGGTCGTTGCGAAAGGTATTATATAGCACCCATAAAAAGTTTTAGTTGAGAAAAGTGCCATTGGAAATTAGACCATTACTTCTTGTAATATGTTAGCTGTTTCTGCCGCCAATAGCTAACACCAGGATTATTGTTTTCCGGCGTGAAGGGCAAGCCATAGAAATTACTGGAATATGAAGTTCTTCAGTGTGACAATGAGTTGTAACCACATGGTTTGAGATAAAACGAATCATTCTTATGTTTGGGGTGTTACAGGTGCTAATTACTTTCACCAGGTGATCAGTTTCTTCATTTGTCAGACATAACTATTACCAGATTGCAAGATCTAAGTCTACTTACACCAATCTTAACATCTCCATCCGTAGTATAAAGCACAGTAAAGTTGTAACGTCTGGACGTGATCGCCAGTCCGTTCCCAATTTTATCCACATCGAAGCTGTTTTTCTGGAAGCAGATCTTGCTTGTCTGCTCCACTGTGTACTCGTAGTTATCGTACTCTATCATGAGGTTGGACTTTACTAGGATCAGCTGGTCGTCTTGATGCACTATGAGCTCGTTCGTGCAACCTTCAAGCCGGCACTTCTTGCGAACTGTTAGGGTAATAATAAATTTTACTAATACTATAAATGCAAAAGTTTGGATGTATGTTTGCTTGTTTATTTGTTTGTTGCTCAATCACGGCGATACACATGAACGGATTTAGATAAATTTGGTGTACGAATATAGGTAGAATATACCCTGGATTAAGACATAGGATATTTTTATATCCCGATAAAGTGAGTGGTTACCGCGGGATAAACAAATTTTGCGCGATAATGTTATTCGACGCAGGCGAAGCCGCGGGCGGAAAGCTAGCATTAAAGTTCTTGAGTGGAGTTCAGCGTCCACTCACAAGGTGGACAGACGACCTGATAAAGGTCGCGGGAAGTTGTTGAATGAAGATAGCTTCCAACCGGTCGCTCTAGAAATCTATGGGGGAGGCCTATGTTCAGCAGTGGACGTCCTGTGGTTGATGTGATGATGATCTATTGTTTGTAGTATTATTTATCAAATGCCATTTGATTGTAATTAACATTAGTTATTTGTTATGTATCACTTTATTAATCCACTTTTATTCACTGCCCCGTATAGCTTTATCCGACAATCACCTTTGTACATTATTGTTTACTGTTTTGTACTGTTGTGAACAAAGAATTATAATAATTATAATAATTATAATAATAATAATAATAATAATATTTATTATCTCACCACAAAGAAATAGGTACATTGTGAAATAGTAATGTTAGATAAATACAAAAACAAATTTCTTTGTGAGAGACTGGAGTCTGAAATAGGTTCGAAACCTGTGCTACAGATCTCCAGGCTCTCACTCCCTTAATATTAGACATTACAACAAGAACACATTATCTAAGTGATGCAGTATGCTGCTTAAAGTATACATATATGTTGAGGCATGTTGATAGTGGACTAAAGCAAGTGTGTGTGTGTGTGTGTGTGTGTGTGTGTGTGTGTGTGTGTGTGTGTGTGTCTGGGGGTGAGAGTGGGTGTATGTGAGTTTATGTGTGCTACGATATTGGAATGAGCAGAGATTCAGTTTCAGCATATGTTAGATCCATTAACCACTCACTTAGCTTAATTTTACATAAATGTTTAGGAAGATCATACATCGAAAGAATAGAATTGACTTTATTGTACAAATAATTACATCAGCCTGTGGCCGAAATCATCAACAGTCTCACTTCCTTACTGCAGGGGCACGGCCTCTTCTTAATAAGAGACAGTATTCGTCATACTAACTCACAATGCAGACGGTTAAGAGCTGTCTTGTTTTCAAGCGCGGTATTTGCCAACGACACGGTCTTACTACTTTTAATTTAATTAAACGTGCCCTCCGAAGCACGGGTACACTCGTACGAGAAATGATTGCTATACTTGTGATTAATTAGTGAATGTCAGAGCTAAAGAGAACTTTTTATTCAAAAGTGACTAGGAAATGAAACACACATATTGTTAGGTGATTTTATGAATGTGTATGTGTTTCCTTACCGAGCACAGTCCAGGAGTCGAACCGGTTCTCCCTGGCCAGGATGTGGAAGCACAGGTCGTACTTGTACTCTGTACCGTCGAACGTCGCGAATGTACGGCCAGTTACGTTGCAGAACACGGGCCGCTCAGGCGGAGGCACGCACACATACCTCGAAGGAAATAAATGGATATTTAGGTAACTCAGCTCCGCAGTCATCTTGAAAACCCATAAACATGATAATAATTTTTGTTGTTGCATAAATGCAGTGTTCCTCACGATCTTTCTCCATCCAACTATGATTTCGTGAATACTGCACCGTGATTTTAAGTTTGAATGTTTGTTACTCAATCATGCTATAACACATCAACTGATGGATGTCCTGGATTAATTGAAAGGGCATTTCTCATCCAGAAATTTCAAACAAATCCAGCGGGAAGATAAACTAATTCCATGCGGGCTGAAGTAAAAATTTTCTGTTAGTACGGAAGGTTAGTTTATAACGCATCAAGCTTCGACTCCACAACTAGTGTACATTAGAACATTTTTATTCGCAGAATCTTATTTTAGTGTCTGAACTAGTACATACATTTTGCCGAAACTTGTATGTAGATAGTTCCTTCATCTCAGGAATCGAGTTTCGAAATGTAAGTGTTTGTAATAGACAAATAAAAATTTAGTGACATGACGACAAATTAACTATGTTCGTATTCTTTATTTGTGTTGACTTGGAAGCTTGAATTTTTTGCAGCTCCAACGGACCGCAGACTCAAGTATTTGATACCTCTTGAGTCTTGACAACGAAGTGATCCTACAAGATTCCTTATGAGGTATGGAACCCTTAACACAAAGTTCAGAACCTCCATAAAGAGCATCCACTTTAACAGAACTGAACTTCGTTACTCGCTGGAGCTGTGTACTCACTGCGGGCACTGGTTGGGCTCAGTGGAGACCGCCTCCAACCGCAGGGCGTAGTGCGGC
This sequence comes from Oegoconia quadripuncta, assembly GCA_949316235.1. Classification (NCBI taxonomy): domain Eukaryota; kingdom Metazoa; phylum Arthropoda; class Insecta; order Lepidoptera; family Autostichidae; genus Oegoconia; species Oegoconia quadripuncta. The sequence goes on along the minus strand of OX438752.1, from coordinate 24,609,350 downwards.
GGACACGCGGGCGCGGAGCACACCAGCGGCGGAGGAGTGGAGCCCGGACGGTAGGGCGGAGGCAAGTCTGGCACGCATTTGAACTGGGCGCACTCCACCTGACTTACTGCCCCCGTGGTGTTCACGGGGGGCTTGTCGAGGGTGAAGGAGGGGGTCGACGCTGGTGGGGGACCTTTGGAAATTGGAAAAAAAAGTTTCAAAATAGATACATTATATTGATAATAATAATAATAATAAGTGTTGCTGCTATAGTGTTTTTAAGTCAATAGTTTTTATAAGAACAATGGAAATTATTTGTTACAGTGCTGTGTGATTTCGACACGAAAAAAGAATATGATCAATTCGTACTTCCCGTGGATGTCGAAAAAGGCGACTATGGGACTTTCCACCAAAACATCTATAACTTTGCGCGTTATAAAGGTAATGGACACTCCCGGTAACGTGTGCATTTCTGTACATTACGAGAGGTGAATCATGGATTTTGTTCCAAGCATTAATCTTTAATCGCTGATGTTGGTTGGCCCCATGGTGATATCTTAGGGTTACGTTGCGTAACGTCAGCATTTCCATAGATTACAAACATAATGTTCAGATAAGTTAATATTTGATCGTAACTTGAAGGTATATTAGTATCTAGTCGGAAAAGCATGACTTATTGTACTGTTAATTGAGAGAAGGGTTGCAATAATCTCCCTACATTGCAATGTCAGCTATAATCTTCCAGAGATAAGGTTGATATTTTTTATCTCAAATACAGCGGTCACACATTTCGTCCACATATAATAATCCATAGATCAGACTAGCTATATTGATTTTCCTTACTAACTAAAATCAGACGTATTTATTAGTGGTAAAGATCGGAGTTAATCAAAATCTTTATGAGACTGCCATTCATTTCAAATTGAATAAGGGAAAACGCATCTGCCATTACTTTTTTTCCTGTTTTAAACGGATGAAAGTCACAAAAAAATTGATAGCTATTATACGAGAAATACAAAATCTATCCACAGTATACATCACATTCCAAGCTCACACACACACATACTATACACACACCCACATGTCCTCTGTTACCCACATTCATCAGCATACACATGAAATATGGAAACATATCGGTTACCTAATTAGTTTATCTTTCTTTTTTGTTAATATGTAGACGCCTGTAATAGCTGTACATTATGTCTCATCTCAATAATTTTTGTTAAACAAATGAAAATAAAATCTAGCTTATAAGGAAAATCGATGCACCTACTCCGTCCTATGATCATCAAGGTAACATTCTAAAGCGAAACGAGAAAATAACAAAAAACGTTCTCACCATATCCACCTTTCGAGTATCCTCCTTTGGAATATCCTCCCTTGGAGTATCCCCCTTTAGCGTACCCGCCCTTAGCGCCGCCCCTCTGGTATCGTGAATAAGAGTTGCGCGGACGCGGCGGCGGCAGGTCGGAGCTGGCCGGACGGGAGTAGGTAGAGCTAGACGTGTACCGCACGAAGTAGCCAGGAGGGCATTCCACTTTCGGGCACTCTATGGCTGCAGGGTAAAGATGATTATGTTCGTGGATTTTCAATATAACTACAAGTATGGCTATCCTATTTAGAATGCTAGCGGAGGTTATTATGGCTGGACAGTTATTTACTTTTATACAGGGTGAAATTTCATTCGTGTAATTCCTGTTTACTGGTGACTCCAATCCTGATTACGAGCAACTTTCCCCAAGGAACTATAGCCGAATTCAACCAAAAAAATTCGATTACCTATACGAAGTAAACCACCTTTGGTATGGAAGTCCAACAATTTTCGGCTGAATTCGGTTAGCGGAAAGTGGTTCGAAATCAGGGGTGGAGTCACCAGCTGAAAATAGTTGGACTTGCATATTAAAGGTGGTTTATACTTTATACGGGTAATCGAAAATGTTTTGATCGAATTCGACTATGGTTCCTTAGGAAAAGTTGTTCGTAATCAAGAGCAGCGTCAAATGGGAATTACACGAATGCAAATTCACCCTCTGCTCTCTTTTTCTATATAAAGAGCATAAATCAAAGATATAAACGGACTAAGTATACGTTGTAGGAGAGAAAACATTGCATTCCTGAGATTTTACCTTCCGTGTTAAAATTATAGTACAATTTTGAATTAAAGTAAATTTGTCTTGTCCGAAGTAACTTTAACGATCACCATCTTTAAGCTTTGCATCGATCTTCCTAACAACCTTTACATCCGTCGATGCTAAAAAGTATCTTGCTCACACACGTTTGGTGAGAAACAACGAAAGGAAAAACAAAATGGCGTCTTTTGTATAAGTTGTTTTTATTTGTCAACAAAATCAATTAAGCACCAGGTATTTTGATCCAACTGGACACCATTATTTAATTTAACGTAGGTGTAAATTTATATTTAATTGTTTGTATCTCGAAAACAACATAACATTTTATTATGTATAAAAAATGGGAGACGCTTATGTACAGTAGTTTTAGCTGTGAGGTTAAGCTTACGTTTCGCTGTCGTGGTAGTCGGGACAGTAACGGCGACTGTCGGCGCCACAGTGGTGACCACCGGTGGCTCAACTGTGGTGACCACCATCGGCGTAGTGAGGACAGTGGTAGAGCAGTCATTCTCATCGTCCGGACAGTCTTGCAGCCCGTCACACCACTTCTCCAAGGGAAGGCAAAGCTTGCTGGTCGAGCAAATCTTGGTGCCTTCAGGGCAAGGCTCGCAGACGCATTCGCAAGTTGACGATATCAGTTTTGGTACTAGATTCTGTAAATTTAAGGCTATATTAGTGAGCGTCGTCACAGCAGCTTAGTTTGATTTTACAATGTTACGACATTTATGAAAAATCAGATGTAATTCAGAGACAATATCAATTAATCTACTCGTCGGCCAAATCAGACTATAATTATATATACATTCATGTTGTTTTTTCTTTATTCCAAATAGGATGGTTAGAGATATCCCAAACATTAAGAGGTTAATGCTTGAAACAACATCCGCGATTCACTTTACGAAATATACAGAAATGCACACGTGACCCTATCACCATTTAGCCCATTAAAACTTGCCATACTATAGATGTTTTTTGGTGTAAATTTTCTTAGTCGCCTTTTATGACACCCACGAGACGGGTTGGTCTATTCTTTTTAGTGCTGAAACCACACAGTACGACTATAACTATGTTCTCTAACGAGAGAGATAGTCATATAGTTTGTAGTTACTGCCACTGCCTGCTCACGAGCTTTACACAATTTTAATTAAATATGAGGAGAAATCTGCGTCATGTTTCTGAAGTACTGAGATAGTTTAATCGCATCTAGAGTTGAAAAGTTGTCAGAAAAACTTCCTGAAAATTATTAAAACTTAGCAGCTTTCAATACCCTTGACAAAATGAAAAATCTCTTTGTTGCAGTACATTCTTCCAAAAGGAAACTTTCGTAGTTTTCGTCTATTTAAGGATGTGCGCGCTTACCGGGGCACATATACACTCCCTGACGGGCTTGCAGTCGGTGATGCCTCCAAGTTTGCACACGCATTCGTCACAGTTGGCGCCGCGGAATGTCGAGCCCACGGCATATCTGGCAACAAAAATTACAATAAAATACAAATACATTGTATTGTCAGAAAGAATTCATTCCTATATGCAAGCTGAACGTCAATCGTTCCTCATAGTTTTCTGAGTACACATACATACATTTAAACATTCATGTACGTGTAAAACTGGGTTAAATAAATTGTTCTAATTCTTTTTCAATACCAGTGCTATATTTTCTTCTCAATTTAAAAAATACGTAAGTCGCATAAAGATTTTAATTAAGTTTGAACTTATCACATAATACATTCGGCTGAATTTATCTTGTAAGGAAAATCAATGTACCTACGCTATGGTGGCACAAAACCGATCTATTGTAAACCGCAATCATCGTTCATCCTACGGCTCCAACGCTTAACTCAAAGCTATAGCGGTACCAAAGCAGTGTCCGTCCTGGTCATGGTGCTACGATATGACAAGAACAGACAGTGCATTAACGTCATAAACGATTACAATTCCCAAAGTAATTGAGTTAGGCGGTCTGGCTGGTGAACAATTATACCTACACGTTTGACGTTGATGAGGTTGAGTATGCAGTCTCCACACCCCAACGCCTGAATACTCAAACGTTTCTTAACTCTAAGAGCTCCTTAAATATCATGATGTTTTTTTCGATGTCATTGACATTCAAAACGGCGTAATCAATTCAAAGGATTATGTATACGCTTTTTCAATAAGGTTCCTGTTGATATACAAAATCGTCTTTCAATACATTTAAAGTTACTATAAAACAGAAATTATTAAGAATTTCATATTTAACAATGAAATATAAAAACCTTTTTGTAATATAATAATATAAACACATGTTTTTAAAACAACAACCTCTCGAGTTTCTCGCTTGTCTTTCTCAGGGGAAAATTGCCTTTTGAACAAGCAGTAGCTTAAAAAATTTAAAATCTGACAATTTTAAGTGTACTCTGTGTACGTACAAAATACAACATTTCTGATTTAGACTTTGAAATGACATTTGAATTGGGTTTTAATGTATCACTCCAGGATTTCGAATACGATTAAGAGTTGGCTGACAAAGTCACGAGATGCTACAATGGGAGCGTTGGTAACATATCTAGCTCTTTTTCAATATATTGAACGTAATACTCACGGCATGAAGGATTCGAGGCAGGGGCACTGGTCACGAGTGACGCAACCCTCACCGTCGTAGTACGGGGCGTCGGGGGAGGAGCACGTGCACGTGGTGTGCTGCACGCCGGGACACAACAAGCAAGGCACGGCCGTCGCAGGGACGGGCGGCTCGGTCGGGATACTTTGTGTTACAGCTGGGAATACATATCATCATCTCAGCCCGTGAACATCCCACTGCAGGGATATAGGCCTACCCTCGTATAATGTGGGAGTATGGGCCATAGTCCACCACGTTGGCCCAATGCGGGTTGGAGACTTCACATGACTTCACATGTTTATTTTTGAGGCATACAGATTTCCTCACGATGTTTTCCTGCACCGTTCAAGAGCAGTCGGATAAATGCACATAAGTAATTAAATTTAAAATTCATTGGTACACGGCCTGCCTGGGAATCGAACCCGGACCTCCCAAATTGGGAGACCGCGTCTTAACCGCTGAGCCACCGAAGCCCGACGGGAATATATTCACAATTAATAATGAAATATTATTGTACCTTTTTGTAATACAAAAACCTACTTTTAAAAGAGCAACTCCTCGAGTTTCTTGATTGTTCTTCTCATGCGAAAATTGCCTTTTGAACAAGCAGTAGCTTAAAAAATCTAAAATTTGACTGTCTA